>NC_069485.1:511364-633864 GCF_026875155.1 Cherax quadricarinatus | reverse complement strand
ACTGCAAACATGATTCACGAAATCGTAATACCACGCTTGCAAACAAGCCACTATAAGGGTGGGATTTGAACCTATGGCGAGGGAATTTTAGGTCATGCTCACTCATAGGTTCAAACCCCACCCGTTCCATGGTTAATTATTGCAAAAATTTATATCGCCCTTTGAAACTAAGAGGGATTTCCCCGTAGAGTTTTAAATTTAAAATCTCTAATTATTGTATTATTATTATTGTTGTTATTATTATTACTATTATTATTATTATTATTATTATTATTATTATTATTATTATTATTATTATTATTATTATTATTATTATTATTCAAAGGGAGAGATGGAAGGCTGGAGACTGTTACCTACGGCTGTCTCTCCAGATACCGAAATATCCGGAGAAAGAGTGATCGTGTGCACGGGGAAACCATTTATCCAATAGTTCTTAAAAGACATTTCAGTGTCTTATCCGGTTGTACTGTTATGCAACACAATAAGTTCAGAGAAGCATTAATGAAAAGCTAAGTGAGAAAAGAACTAGATTGATCCCATTGCTTGGAGGAATAAGCTTGTGTTCGGCTTTGAAATGTTGCTGGAGAGAGAGAGAGAGAGAGAGAGAGAGAGAGAGAGAGAGAGAGAGAGAGAGAGAGAGAGAGAGGTAATTAAACCTCCATAATCCATATAAAAACTGCTGGAGAGAGAGCACAAGAGGGGAGGGGGAAAGACATCTCCTCCCCGTGTCATCTCCACACTGACCCCCACCTCAGCATCTCCCAAGAGCGAGGAGGTCTTCTTCCGGCTACATATCCCATAGAGGCAGACACTACCGTATGCTGGGTCGTGCAAGTTGCAAGGTAGCCAGTGTTGAAAATCGACTTGCAGGAGACAAGCCGCAAGAGGCATCTCTAGGCACTGAGATTCTAAAACTGAACAACAGCATCCCCTGAGGCTGTGGCAGTGGGAGTACCTATATCAAAGAGAACAAACGGCTCCTCTAGAGGGCACTTCGGCATAGAAACACAGAGATAAAAGGATGTTCGGAGAAAATGCCGCAGTTTTCCCCAATCCTGTCTGGGCTTATGAGAGCCTCACTGATAAAGAAAAAGATGGAAAGGGACCTGTTTTTGGTTTTGAAATGGAGGAAAAAGGGAGAGGTGGCAGATGAAGAGTACTGTGAAGATGTAAGTGGGATTTCCTCTAGTTATAAGGTGGGTGGAGAGGAAGGGGTGGGGGGGGTCTTCTTAAAGAACCCCCACCCCAAACAAACATATGTGAGGGGCGAGTGAAGCTGTGTACACGTGAGGGGCGAGTGAAGCTGTGTACACGTATGTGAGGGGCGAGTGAAGCTGTGTACACGTGAGGGGCGAGTGAAGCTGTGTACACGTATGTGAGGGGCGAGTGAAGCTGTGTACACGTGAGGGGCGAGTGAAGCTGTGTACAGTATTGAGGGGCGATGTGAGCTGTGTACACGTAGTGAGGGCGAGTGAAGCTGTGTACACGTATGTGAGGGGCGAGTGAAGCTGTGTACACGTATGTGAGGGGCGAGTGAAGCTGTGTACACGTATGTGAGGGGCGAGTGAAGCTGTGTACACGTGAGGGGCGAGTGAAGCTGTGTACACGTATGTGAGGGGCGAGTGAAGCTGTGTACATGTGTCAACGGGGCTGGGGAAGGTGTACACAATATCAGCATAATTACCATTTGCTGGCCAGACTCACTGGATCTTAACTTGACTTAAAGGGTGAGGGCACACCATTCGTTAATTTGCTGCCTCTTATGTAGAACCTTGAAATGGTTGCCTGATTCTCCACCACTCAATATTTTCCTCTTTATTTCGATCATAACACGAGAATACTTCATATGATCGGTTTCAAACTTGCACTCCGGCAAAATTCACTCACCGACTGGTATGTGTAGGCGCCCATGGCCAAAGTGGTATTAATGATGGTAGAATTACCGACGATGTGTTAAGAAAAAGGACATCATATTATTGTAGCGGCTTGGCAAAGTTCCTACAGTTTAATTAGTTTAATATGTTTATTATGCACCCCATACCCATCCAGTGGGCGGTAGTCAAAAGATTACAGAGGTACATAATGGGTCCAGGGACTGGGCCTCAAAGTTTTGATAGCTGAGCAAGTTCCTACACATGCGTCCTTTTACTTAAGACGAGAGTTGCACGACTCGCACCAAGATTCCAAGACTGGTGCCGGGTTTTCAACGTTCATGATGATGGCTGATACTTCAGCGACGGTGGAGAATAGGAGTGAATCATGTTTGTTGATAAATTAGACATATGTGCAGATACTCAAGTGTTGCACATGTGTCTAATTTATCAACTTGTCGGTTCTCTGAACCATTCATCTACAAGTTTGTTTGTGTACATATGCCAGTTTTATGCGCAAAACAATGCGAAATTGCATGTCTGTTAAACTACGTTAAATATATTTGAGACAGCATGTTCTGAACGTCTGCAATATTTAATGGCTGACCCGTTGTATGTATAGGACAGTGTTTAATAAGTTTAGTCTATAAAACGTAATTTTTTTCAAGATACTAAAACATTTATAAAATTTGGAATCATTGGATTCTGTGTGATACCTGAAGAACACCTCTTCTGATCGGCTTCAACTTTTCCGTCCTAGCATGTTCTCCAGAACACAATCTTCACGTTGTACGTAGGCTGCATGAATCTCAGTCAGATAATTTTATTAAACAATGAAGAGAGAGAGAGAGAGAGAGAGAGAGAGAGAGAGAGAGAGAGTTAGAAGCTTACGACGACGTTTCGGTCCGACTTAGACCATTTACAAAGTCACACTGTGAATTTGAAACATGGTTCAAGTCGGACCCAAAGGTCATCGTAAGCTTCTGTCTCCAATGTACGTGTTATTTATGCATTGTTCCAGTCACAACATTGTGGCTTAATGTTCTTAATTCACACTGGGTTACAAAGATGACTGACGGCTTGTAAGTTTAAACTATATAGGTGAGTCCCCCCCCCCCCCCATTTTTTTATTTTTAGTCAAAAAAGTGTAATAACTGGATTCAGATTAGTTACTGAAGAATGCCTTTTCTGATAGCTTTCAAACTTTCAGCGTTGTTGGCCTCATTAAAACATAGCTTCTCTCTCTTTCAGCTCTGTTAGCTTTCATTTGTTAATTATGTTAAATATACGGGTTTTCAAGTCATAGCTAAAGTATGCAGCATTAGATCGGCCTCAGATACTAAGTACTGAAGTACTTAGTATCAGTACTAAGTACTGAAGTACTTAGTGCTGAAGTACTGAAGCCCAGCTTCAGTACTTCTGTACTCAGTACAGAAGTACTGATTCTGGGCTGCCAATTAGCTAATTTTGTGGATGAAAAATATATTAAATTGGGCTTAAAAAATTATCCTCTCAAGGGAGGTTACCTGGAGGTTACCTGGAGGTTATTCCGGGGATCAACGCCCCCGCTGCCCGGTCCACGACCAGGCCTCCCGATGGATCAGGGCCTGATCAACTAGGCTGTTACTGCTGGGCCGCACGCAGTCCAACGTACGAGCCACAGCCCGGCTGATCCGGCACCGACTTTAGGTATCTGTCCAGCTCTCTCTTGAAGGCAGCCAGGGGTTTATTGGCAATTCCCTTAATGCTTGATGGGAGGCTGTTGAACAGTTTTGGGCCCCGGACACTTATGGTGTTTTCTCTTAGTGTACCAATGGCGCCCCTACTTTTTATTGGGCATTTTGCATCGCCTGCCCAGTCTTTTACTTTCGTAGGGAGTGATTTCTGTGTGCAGATTTGGGACCATTCCTTCCAAGATTTTCCAAGTGTAGATTATGATATATCTCTCCCTCCTGCGTTCCAACGAGTACAAGTCAAGTGCTTCCAAGCGTTCCCAGTAGTTAAGGTGCTTGACAGAATTATACGTGCAGTAAAGGATCTCTGTACACTCTCTAGAACTGCGATTTCACTGCTTTGTATGGAGATGTTAATGTACAGCAGTTTTCCAGCCTAGAGAGAACAAGTTATTTGAAAAGGATCATCATGGCTTGGCATCTCTCGTTTTGAAAGTTCTCATTATCATCCTATCATTTTCTTTGCACGTGCGATCGTGGCACTGTTGTGATCTGAAAGTGAGATCCTCAGACATTACTACTCCCAGGTCCCTTACATTATTTTTCCGCTCTATTGTATGGCCGGAGTCAGTAGTATACTCTGTTCTAGTTATTATCTCCTCCAGTTTTCCATAACGGAGTAGTTGGAATTTGTCCTCATTGAACATCATATTGTTTACCGTTGCCCACTGGAAAACTTTGTTTATATCTTCTTGGAGGTTAACCGCGTCCTCAGCAGATGACAGCCTCATGCAGATCCTAGTATCATCCGCAAAGGATGATACGGTGCTGTGGTGTATATCTCTGTTTATGTCTGATATGAGGATAAGGAATAAGATGGGGGCGAGTACTGTGCCTTGATGCTGGTGAGGGGCTCTTGATCTAGGGAATTGGATCTGTGATTCAATTCCCTAAATTAAGCCTAAATTCCCTCGGTTATTCCTCCCACTCCACCCACAGGCTCTGTATAATCCATACGGGTTTAGCGCTTCCCCATGACAATAATAATGATCCTCAGAAATATACATCATCAAATAACTTTTTCTTGCAGCATTATAGTTAATTTTAAGGAAAATAAATTTGCAAAAAAGAAAACTAAAAAAAATATTCATGACTCCCCCCCCTTTTTTTTACGGCATTTTTTTTTTTAAGTTTGCCGAAATTGGCAAGTTTTTTTTAAGTACTATTTTTTTCCGTGCAAGTTTGTTACAGAGATGGTAATGATGCTGTGTTCTCGTCTTCCACTGACTTCCTCTATGACTCTCGTTTGTTGTTTCAAACGTTGTATTTTTGACTGTGGTCGACTGTTACTCAGTGAAGGTTCGTGGAACAAGTGGCAAGTGTAGGTGATCTCTGCTCTGTCTTATGTAGGACTGTGTGCTCCTGCGGGTTGCCGCGTCATGCGTCTTTCGCTCACCATGAGGCGGGCCAAAACGACATGGGTTCGAGTCCTCGGCTAGTCGCAGTGTTTTATATATATATATATATATATATATATATATATATATATTATATATTATATATATATATATATATATATATATATTATATATATATATTATGGAGATGGGAAGTACAGTGCCTGCACTCTGAAGGAGGGGTGTTAATGATGCAGTTTAAAAACTGTAGTGTAAAGCTCCTTTGGCAAGACAGTGATGGAGTGAATGATGGTGAAAGTTTTTATTTTCGGGCCACCCTGCCTTGGTGGGAATCGGCCAGTGTGATAATAATTTATATATATATATATATATATTATATTTATATATATATATATTATATATATATATATATATTATATATATATATATATATATATATATATATATATGCAAAACAACCACTCTGAAAGAATAGAAAAATTCCAAGCGCTTTCGTGACTACTCACATTATCAAGGAACATAGTTCCTTGATAATGTGAGTAGTCACGAAAGCGCTTGGAATTTTTTATTCTTTCAGAGTGGTTGTTTTGCATATTTTGAAATCACCTGTTTACTGTGATCTTGTTGCATATATATATATATATGAACTGTAGAGGTGTGAATATATGGGTGTATATACAGTATATATATACATAGACAGGTATATCTCTCTTTGAATATATAATGAGAAGTATGTATCTCTGTAAATACATTGAAAAGAATGCTGATGTATATACATTGTGTTCACTTTAATACCGTCTGTATGGTATAGAATATTATAGACTGTTGCTGCGCAGGTAACATGCAGTCTTAATGACTAGCGTGCAGTCGACAAGCTTTACCTAGTAGACTTAACTACCTAAATTTAAGTGTTAGGAAAAAAACAGCAGAGTTGCACTTATAAATAAGAGTGGTATAGAGGGAGGAGGGTTTGGTTGGGATGGTGGTGGGTGTGGTGGGCGTGGTGGAGGGGTGGGTCTGACCCACCAGCACCACCACCACTACCACCACCACTACCACCACCACCAGCACCACCACCAACACACGCGCTCAGTAGCCGCTGTGAACTAGCGAGGCACAGATCAGGCCTCCTGCACTCACCGCTACCACCACCTCGTCAGGTTCTCTTACACTAACCCACCACACATACACCACAGCCACACCGTAAAACCATAGACCTTACACACCCATGAGACTCCCTGAACTACTCCCGGGTTTTGAGCACACATGACCGAATTCTTTGATGTAAACGATGTTATTGGCTCAGCGTGCAAGAATGCACACAACGAATGCATAAGGACGCATCACCAATACACCGCGTCTCTTGGTGACTTACTCCTCTATATATAACGCACCAAAAACACTACTTTTAGTACATTACACGCCATAAGAGGCACCGTAAATACTAACACACAAACTACTGTGACAATCAACACCTGACACACTCCACCATCCTCTCGGCTCCGCAGTTTATTACATAACCGTGAAAAGTGAACGAACACGGGAATAGTGATGATAGATTGAGACTTGTTGTAGTGAATCTTTGTCTCATCTACAGAGTGCTTCCTCCCTCAGGTCGTGGTGGTGAAGGAGAGTAATAAAGAGTGCACAGTATGGATGGTCAAGTGCTTCATATACTCTGTGATTGTTTAAAATCCCTGAAAGACTAGGGAGAGGACGTATTTCTTTATGGATTATATTTTTCAACTAAGTATTTGAGGAGTAGATCATGGTAATGAATATGAATGGTAGTATTACTTCTAAGGCTTTTGACAGGGTCCATAATCGAAGACTATGAGAAATTAAATACATGGAATAGGAAGAATATTTTTTCCTGATAAGCATGGTTGACAAATAGGCAAAGATTTGCATAAATGGGATAAATCATATGGGAAGTGTCAGGAGGTTTACAGGGAAGTGTGTTTCACCCTGGGTTCAACAGAACACATGATAAAAGCATAAGATGAGGACAGAAAAGTAGGATTTTAGAAAAAGAAACAAGAAACATGACACAAAAAGGCGTCGAATTACTAAGGGAATTCAAGCACCCAGAGAAGAATTAAAGGATGAGCATGGTAAGGATGAAGTGGAAACAGGTTTACATAGACAAATGCAAATTAAAATGTTGGACGGACAAGAACCATACGACATAAAACAAATAATGTAAAGAATAATAATACGGATTGCGAAAAAAGATTTAGGATTATGGATTAGCAAGATCTGAAACCAAGACAAAGGCAATAAGATATAGCAATAAAGCTAAAAGAAATCCTTGGTCAGAACACACAAGGATACAAGGAACACAAAGGAGTCACAGGTTTCTTCAAGATCAAGGAACCCACAGGATACCAAATACAATGATACAGCAACACTACAAGGTCAACTTATAACACAAGGATACAAGTACGAAAAGGGTTTACAAGGGAGACACAAGGATCCCAGGACACAAACTTCCAATGAGACAAAGATACAAGGAACACACAAGATCTCAAGAAAACGTAGAATTAGAAGAACATTAAGGTGTATCAATGGACACACAAGGATAAAGAAAAAAAGGGATAAAGGAACAAAAATACAATTAACAAAAGAATATAAAGAACGCACAAGGATATCAGAATCAGCACAAGATTACAAGATTCACGAAAGGATCAAGGAAACACAAGGATTGCAATAGAACAAGGGATGAAAGAAACCAAATACAATCAAGACACATGATAAGCCAGAACGTTGGTACTTTAAAATAGTAAGATAAGAACACAGGCATTGGTGGTGAGATAGACACTAAGCTTTGAAACCAGTCGTTCCGGATACAAACAACCACAATGTACAAAGAACACACAAGGATACAAGAGCATGGCAAGCCGGTAGGAACTGATGCCTGCGATACAAGGAACTACTACAGGATACAAGTTACCTACAGGGTTACTAAGGAATCCACAGGTTACTAGGAACTCACAAGGAAAAAAACAAGAATCTAAAAAATCAATGATCCAAACTTACAAGGATACAAGATAACACGAGTACAATCAACTAAGGATACAAAGATATACAAGATACAAGAAACTCATTATGGATACTTCAAGATACACACACAGGATACAACACACAATATTACATCACAGGATAAATGAATACAGGAACACTCAGTACGAAAGAACATACAGATACAGGGATACAATCAGGTACAATCAACTCTAGATTCAAGGAAGCATACAATGGTACAAGAACATCAAGGATACAGAAGGACACACAAGGATACAAGAACACAAAGGTTACAAGAACGATAAGGATTGACAAAGAAAACTAGGTCAGGATACACAACTATACAATCAACACAAGGATACAAGGAGCACACAAGGATACAAGGAGCACAAAAGGGAATACAAGTGAATCACACAAGGATACAAGGAACACAAAAGGGATACAAGTAAGACACACAAAAATACAAAGAACACACAAGGATTCAAGGAACAACAAGGATAACAAGGAACACACAAGAAACAAAGAACACACAAGGTACAAGGAACACACAAGGATACAATCAGCACAAGAATACAATGAACACCCCAAGGATGCAAGGAACACACAAGGATACAAGGAACACACCAAGGATCAAGGAACACACAAGGATACAAGAACACACAAGGATACAATCAACACGAGGATACAAGGAACACCGAGGATACAAGGAACACACAAGGATGCAAGGAACACACAAGGATACAAGGAACACACAAGAATACAAAGAACACAAAAGGATAAAGAACACACAAGGATACAAAGAACACACAAGGATACAAGGAACACACAAGGATACAAGGAACACACAAGGATACAATGAACACAAGGATACAAGGAACACACAAGGATACAAGGAACACAAAAGGATACAAAGAACACAAAAGGATACAAAGAACACACATGATACAAAAAACACACAAGGATGCAAGGAACACACAACTATACAATCAGCACAAGGATACAAGGAGCACACAAAGCATACAAGGAACGCACAAGGATACAAGAAACACACAAGGATACAAGGAACATAAAGATACAAGGAACGCACACAAGGATATAAGGAACACCTGTGTTCCCTCAATTCCATTGTAAAGACATCTGTGTCTGACATAATTAAAAAAAGAATCGTAAAACTTGAAGACGCTCTAATGGGATGTTATATAGTCAGGTGAGGCTTGTCGTTCCTGACTGTGTCAACACTTATTGCCTAATTTGTTTGTGTGTGTTGCTTGAGAGTGTTGTGTGGGCGACCAGGGAAGAGCTTTGTCCAGTTTTACTTTCGTTGTGATTCAAGTCGTCTACTGACGTGTTTATTGCGAGTTCGTGTTTTTTTTTTTTGCATCTCTTATTGCTCTCTCTCATCTCAGCTCTCTCTCTATCTCTCCTCACTCTCATCTCCCCTCTCTATTCTCTCTCTCTCTCTCTCTCTACCACACATCACACACACAGAAACAAGGGTTAACAATTGGAAAGCTGAAGAACTTCATGATAAGTCAAAGGGATATTAGGAAGTATTTCTTCAGTCATGGATTGTTAGGAAGGGGGAATAGTCCTGGCAAGCGATGTAGTGGATGCAGGAACAAACATAGTTTTAAACGAGTATGATAAACTCAGGAGCAGGGGAGAGAGACCTAGTAGCGGTCGGTGAAGAGGCGGACCAGGACTGAAGTCTCGACCCTAAACCACAAATTGGTAGTACCACACAACACAAAACCACACAACCACACACAACACACACACACCCAACACACACTCACAAAACCACACACACACACACACACCACACACCACACACACCCAAGGTTTTTTTTTATTTTTTTAAGACATAAGGCCCGTAACAGAAAAAAAGGATAGACTAAGGAGGCCTACGGGCACCTCTAGGACGAGAATTCCAAGTTTGTATTGGGGCTTAAATTAATGAGTTTTCAGCCTAGTCAGGTCAGGTCGAAATTCTTTAAGGAAGAACAGTTTCAGAAATACAGGCACAAACTTGTGGAGGTAACAACACCCCCAAGTAATTATCCTAAACTTTTAGCTTTATATTAAAATACAAATGTGGTTTAGTAACCTATACGGTACTCTGGATTTGTTCCAACTAAATTCCAACCCAAACCTATTACCCAGGAACCAGTGCTTTTCCTTATATCCTTCCTGAATCTAAATTTTTCCAACTTAAAACCATTGCTGCGAGTCCTGTCTAGGCTAGATATTTTTACCATGCTATTTACACTCCCTTTATTTATTCCTGTCTTCCATTTATACACCTCGATCATATCCTCCCTAATTCTACGTCTTTCTAGAGAGTACTGATTCAGGGCCCTCAGTCTATCCTCATAGGGAAGATTTCTGATACATGGGATCAACTTTGTCATCTCTCTTCGTACGTTTTCCAGCGCATTTATATCCATTATGTAATTCGGTGACCAGAACTGTGCAGTATAATGTAAATCTAAATCTTGTTACCACCTGATCGTTAAGCTGTGTATCAGATTAACTTGTGTGTGCGTTGCTGAGGATTTAATGTTAGTTTAGCTATCAAGTGAATCTTCACTACACCAGCCAAGAACTGTCAGTGTTCAAAGGCAAGAACTGTCAGTGTTTACTACAGACAAGGTACTGTCAGTGTTCACTACAGACAAGGTACTGTCAGTGTTCACTACAGACAAGATACTGTCAGTGTTCACTACAGACAAGATACTGTCAGTGTTCACTACAGACAAGGTACTCTCAGTGTTCACCACAGACAAGTATTAGGACATGTCTGTCAACCGGTTGGTCAACCAGGTTGTTGGTAGCTCCTGCTGCTTGCAGGTCCTGTACCACCACAGTCTGGCTGATCTGACACATGCCTTACCATCATCACTACGATGAGAATCACAGTCCTTCCAACGGGAAAGGGGGGGGGGGGCCTTGATGTTACCGAAGGGATCTTGATCCGCATTCCCTGCGATTGGACTTGATTACCGCCCATTCTCCTTAGACTCTACATAACCCCATGTGAGTTTAGCGCTTCCTAGTCATATAAAAATACCAAATAATGACAGCAAACAGTTTTGTCAACAAAGGTAAAGTACTGATGTACTAAATTTGACCTGACAAGTAAATACATTTGCTGTATTTGTTTGCGTCTTACTTGTTAACTGACGTAAGTGAATCGCTACTGTATAATCCTCCGGGTTTAGCGCTTCCCCCTTGATTATAATAATAATAATCCTAACGGTAAAACGGAATTACGGACAGATCTTTCCGTCGATGGGAACTGCAAATGCCAGCCAAAAAAAAAATATTAATAGTAATATAAAAAAAAAATATTAATAGTAATATAAAAAAAATATCCTATTGCTCAAATATGTGAAAATAGGTATTACTAGAGCCTGTAAAGACGGAAATAAGAACATGTGAAGTTGACAGTCACACCTTCCTGTACAGACTCTATTGTTTGTAAACTGGAGATGTTTGAGCGAATATTGAAATGGTATACAATTATAACAGGTTGATAAATAAGACTCATGTGTAACAATTAGGTATTTTTATTCCGAAACGTTTCGCCTGCACAGCAGGCTTCTTCAGTTGAGTGCAGAAGAGTTAGCAGAAGAGATGTAATGACGATGTCATCATTCCATCACCCTTGAAGACTTAGTTTTTGAGGTGGTCAGTTCCTTAGCTTGAGGGTTGAGGGACTGAAATTTCTTACATGCCGGTCAGGAACCCAGGATGCAGCAGGCATTTTCCTTATGGATCGCCACACTGAGGCGCAGGAACAGAAAGTTCGCAGCTTTTGAGTCTTTGGTGTTCTCTGTGTAACTGGAAGCCTACCCTTTGAGACGACCAGTTGGATGTTTCATCCAGGGGAAAAGAATCTCTGATTTTAATGGGACAAGAACTAATGGGCCACTTCCATATACTTATTGATCTTGTATCCTTCCCTGGGACCAGCAGCACCTCTCTGCTGACCAGCAATAAATGGATGCAGGTGATGCCAGAGTAAATACACAAGTATAGTCACACAGTATCTGTGTGCCACTCTTCCAAGTATATGATAAAATTCTCCCGAGTGATCTGCACTCGTGTTATTTATGTAGTTGATGTGCTGGGTGCAGCACTCCGACTAGATGGTACAGGGTACCAGAAGTTGTGGCACAGGGTACCAGAAGTTGTGGCACAGGGCACCAGAAGTTGTGGCACAGGGCACCAGAAGTTGTGGCACAGGGCACCAGAAGTTGTGGCACAGGGCACCAGAAGTTGTGGCACAGGGCACCAGAAGTTGTGGCACAGGGCACCAGAAGTTGTGGCACAGGGTACCAGAAGTTGTGGCACAGGGCACCAGAAGTTGTGGCACAGGGCACCAGAAGTTGTGGCACAGGGCACCAGAAGTTGTGGCACAGGGCACCAGAAGTTGTGGCACAGGGTACCAGAAGTTGTGGCACAGGGTACCAGAAGTTGTGGCACAGGGTACCAGAAGTTGTGGCACAGGGTACCAGAAGTTGTGGCACAGGGCACCAGAAGTTGTGGCACAGGGTACCAGAAGTTGTGGCACAGGGTACCAGAAGTTGTGGCACAGGGTACCAGAAGTTGTGGCACAGGGCACCAGAAGTTGTGGCACAGGGTACCAGAAGTTGTGGCACAGGGTACCAGAAGTTGTGGCACAGGGTACCAGAAGTTGTGGCACAGGGCACCAGAAGTTGTGGCACAGGGTACCAGAAGTTGTGGCACAGGGTACCAGAAGTTGTGGCACAGGGTACCAGAAGTTGTGGCACAGGGCACCAGAAGTTGTGGCACAGGGTACCAGAAGTTGTGGCACAGGGCACCAGAAGTTGTGGCACAGGGTACCAGAAGTTGTGTGCACAGGGTACCAGAAGATTTGGTTCTTCTCTCTGTTTGAGGAAACGTGTTTGGTATGTTCCTCTGGTTTTGAGAATCCTTCTACCCTCTCAGGCCGGGCTGCACATTCAACTAGGTTGTTGCTGCTCGCAGCTCGCTGGCTCACATATCCATCACAGCCTGGTTGATCTGGTCTAGTTTCCTCTTGACATTTGTTACGAAGATCATGCTAAATCCAAGGCATTTTAGCTACCCTTGTCTTCCTATTGCCCCTACGGGTTAAGCTTTTCCCAACGGTCCTGCAGTAATCTTGCGAATTGCTGTTGTCGTTGTAATGTGACTAACTCGAGAACATAACATTACATGACGCTCACTTATCTGCCACCATGAGCCGGGTTAACTTTAGCCGGGTTAACCTGAGCAAGGTTAACCAGGTATTTAACAATGGGGTCTGGCTTCAGCTTGGACATCCAGATCAGAACTCCTGAAATCGGTCACAGGTATGTCACGGCTCTGTCATTCTGATAATTAAAAAGCGGATTACAGATGAAATATAGGCAGCAGATTAGTAGACAGTAACCACTGGAAGGTATTGCCCTCGTCTCATGTATGAAACGAATGTTAAACAATTTATACTCTGGTAGGCTCTCATTTACATTCAGTATACAATTTTAGGTTATGTTTATTCTTGTTCCTGCAGTGTTCTCTCTCTAATTTCATGAAGACGTGGGTTAGAATCCTTCCTCCGTTAGCCATGACTGTCTTACAAGAGAACTAAATTTAAGGGAACTAATGTTTAGTAGATTTTTTCTGTATAAATTACCACAAAAAATAAATTTTGAAATTGGGGAACTGGAATATGTGTAGATACCTGGAGATACCTGGAGAAAGTTCCGGGGGTCAACGCCCCCGCGGCCCGGTCTGTGACGAGGCCTCCTTAGGTCAGTGTCCCAGGATGCGACCCACACCAGTCGACTAACACCCAGGTACCCATTTTACTGATGGGAAACATAGACAACAGGTGGAAAGAAACACGTCCAATGTTTCTACTCTGGCTGGGAATCGAACCCAGGCCCTCACCGTGTGAAGCGAGAGCGTTAACCACCAGGCCACCAGAGCCCTAGATGCCGATAATATAACAATAAATATAGATTAGTAATAATAATGAAAAAGACAGGTAGTAGTTTAATGGAGGAAGATGGATGCAGAAATACAAGGAAATATTAGGATCAGTTGAAGGACATAGGGAAGAGCTAAGTAAACAATGGAAATGAATGTTGCAGTTATGGATTTAAAGCCACCAGAAGCCCTGGGGGTTGCCAGGGTGGCTGTACCCAGGGAGTCCAGGGCCATCTGGGTTAACCCAGGTGTCATGGTGCAGGTGTTGCAGTTGTGTAGAGCAGGTACGATAGTCAGGTGTTGAAAGCTGTATAGAGTTTTATGAGTATTGAGAGTATGTTGGAGAGAAGGGCAATATGTTGGAGAGAATAGTAGTATGTTGAAGAGAAGGGCAGTATGTTGGAGAGAATAGTAGTATGTTGGAGAGAAGGGCAATATGTTGGAGAGAATAGTAGTATGTTGCAGAGAAGGGCAATATGTTGGAGAGAATAGTAGTATGTTGAAGAGAAGGCAGTATGTTGGAGAGAATAGTAGTATGTTGGAGAGAAGGGCAATATATTGGAGAGAATAGTATGTTGGAGAGAAGGGCAGTATGTTGAAGATAATAGTAGTATGTTGGAGAGAAAGGCAGTATGTTGGAGAGAATGGCAGTATGTTGGAGAGAATGGCAGTATGTTGGAGAGAAGGGCAATATATTGGAGAGAATAGTAGTATGTTGGAGAGAAGGGCAATATGTTGGAGAGAATAGCAGTATGTTGGAGAGAAGGGCAATATGTTGGAGATAATAGTAGTATGTTGGAGAGAAGGGCAATATGTTGGAGAGAATAGCAGTATGTTGGAGAGAAGGGCAATATGTTGGAGAGAATAGCAGTATGTTGGAGAGAAGGGCAATATGTTGGAGATAATAGTAGTATGTTGGAGAGAAGGGCAGTATGTTGGAGATAATAGTAGTATGTTGGAGAGAAGGGCATATGTTGGAGAGAATAGCAGTATGTTGGAGAGAAGGGCAATATGTTGGAGAGAATTAGTAGTATGTTGGAGAGAAGGGCAATATGTTGAGAGAATAGCAGTATGTTGGAGAGAAGGGCAATATGTTGGAGATAATGTAGTATGTTGGAGAGAAGGGCAGTATGTTGGAGAGAATGGTAGTATGTTGGAGAGAATGGCAGCATGTTGGAGAGAATGGCATTATGCTGGAGAGAATGGTAGTATGTTGGAGAGAATGGCAGTATGTTGGAGAGAATGGTAGTATGTTGGAGAGAATGGCAGTATGTTGGAGAGAATGGCAGTATGTTGGAGAGAATGGTGTGTTGGAGAGAATGGCAGTATGTTGGAGAGAATGGTAGTATGTTGGAGAGAAGGGTAGTATGTTGGAGAGAATGGTAGTATGTTGGAGAGAAGGGCGGTATGTGGGAGAGAAGGGCAATATGTTGGAGAGAATAGTAGTATGTTGGAGAGAAGGGCAATATGTTGGAGAGAATAGTAGTATGTTGGAGAGAAGGGCAATATGTTGGAGAGAATAGTAGTATGTTGGAGACGAGGGCAGTATATTGGAGAGAATGGTAGTATGTTGGAGAGAATGGCAGCATGTTGGAGAGAATGGCAGTATGTTGGAGAGAATGGTAGCATGTTGGAGAGAATGGCAGTATGTTGGAGAGAATGGTAGTATGTTGGAGAGAATGGCAGTATGTTAGAGAGAATGGTAGTATGTCGGATTAAAGGGTAGTATGTTGGAGATAATGGTAGTATGTTGGAAAGAAGGGCGGTATGTGGGAGAGAAGGGCAATACGTTGGAGAGAATGGTAGTATGTTGGAGAGAAGGGCAGTATGTTGGAGAGAATGGTAGTATGTTGTGGAGAAGGGTAGTATGTTGGAGAGAGTGGTAATATGTTGGAGAGTATGTTGGAGAGAAGGGCAGCATGTTGTGTCAGCATAGTTGCTGATCCCCTTATGTGTTGTATAGCGTATCATATAAAGAACTTATTGTCCTATCGTATTCCACTTGAACCTGGTACTAGACCTATCTATATACCTGCGTACAGAATGCCTCATTCCCAAGTTGCTGTCCCAGAGGAATTGATCAATCAAATGCTCGATGATGGAGTTATTGCACATAGCAATTCACCCTGGAATGCGCCCTTAATCCTAGTGCCTAAAAAGGACGGTACTTGGCGCCCGGTGACTGACTTTAGGAAGTTAAATGCAAAAACTATTCCAGATCGCTTCCCACTTCCTGTACTAGTGATCTTTTACGCAATATCGGAGATAACAAAGTCTTCTCGACCCTGGACTTGTTACAAGGGTTTTGGCAAGTCCCTCTTCATGAGGACAGCCAAGAGTTAACTGCATTCTCCACTCCCACAGGTCATTATCACTTCTTTCGAATGGCTTTTGGATTACGATCCTCTCCTATCACGTTCTCTAGACTCATGACCAATATCTTTAGAGATCTTCTATATAAAGCACATGGATGGTACTATGATACGCTATACAACACATATAAGGGGATCAGCAACTATGCTGACAGTTGGAGAGAATGGTAGTATGTTGGAGAGAAGGGTAGTATGTTGGAGAGAATGGTAGTATGTTGGAGAGTGTGTGAAAGAAGGGCAGTATGTTGGAGAGAATAGTAGTATGTTGGAGAGAAGGGCAATATGTTGGAGAGAATAGTAGTATGTTGGAGAGAATGGCAGTATGTGTGAGAGAATGGTAGTATGTTGGAGAGAATGACAGTATGTTGGAGAGAATGGTAGTATATTGGAGACGAGGGCAGTATATTGGAGAGAATAGTAGTATGTTGGAGACGAGGGCAGTATATTGGAGAGAATGGCAGTATGTTGGAGAGAATGGCAGTATGTTCGAGAGAATGGTAGTATGTTGGAGAGAATGGCAGCATGTTGGAGAGAATGGCAGTATGTGTGAGAGAATGGTAGTATGTTGGAGAGAATGGCAGTATGTTGGAGAGAATGGTAGTATGCTGGAAAGAATGGCAGTATGTTGGAGAGAATGGTAGTATGTTGGAGAGAATGGCAGTATGTTAGAGAGACTGGTAGAATGTTGGAGAGAAGGGCAGTATGTTGGAGAGAATGGTAGTATGTTGGAGAGAAGGGCGGTATGTGGGAGAGAAGGACAATACGTTGGAGAGAATGGTAGTATATTGGAGACGAGGGCAGTATATTGGAGAGAATAGTAGTATGTTGGAGACGAGGGCAGTATATTGGAGAGAATGGCAGTATGTTGGGGAGAAGGGCAGTATGTTGGAGAGAGTGGTAATATGTTGGAGAGTGTGTTGGAGAGAAGGGCAGCATGTTGGAGAGAATGGTAGATGTTGGAGAGAAGGGCAGTATGTTGGAGAGAATGGTAATATGTTGGAGAGTGTGTTCGAGAGAAGGGCAGTATGTTGGAGAGAATGGTAGCATGTTGGAGAGAAGGGTAGTATGTTGGAGAGAATGGTAATATATTGGAGAGAATGGTAGTATGTTGGAGAGAATGGTAGTATGTTGGAGAGTGTGTGAAAGAAGGGCAGTATGTTTCAGTGAAACTTGTCCTTAATTAGGAACGTGTAATATCACTGTGGTTGTTTGATGTGTTTGTGGATGGATCATAAAATAAGAATATCAAAGTTTTGTGAGGTGTGAAGTTGAAAATTAATAAGTCTGATGTAGTTATCACTGTTGCTCTTTGCTGATGACACAGTACTTTTGGAGGATTCGGACTAAAAGTTGCAGGAATTAATGGATCGTGTTGTATTACATGAAGTGGTAAACCCCTTTGTATCACTGGGATAAAAGATGGGCGGAGGTTCGCTTTTCCGTTCACGAATTGTTGTCCACTCTGATCAGTCAGGCTGTTGGTGGGGAAGTTTGGAGGAGTGGATAAAACAAGGAAGCTGAAAGTAGCCGCTTGAGAGAGGAGAATGATGAAAGTAACCAGTAAAGGTTCAACATGAGATGGAAAGTAATGCATCGGGCCTCCAGCAGCTGCAGCCTGGTTTACCAGGCAAGCACCAGACGAGCCTGGCCCATGGCCGGGCTCAGAGAGTAGATAAACTCTCGAAATTCTTCAAAGGTATATCAAAAGTAAGGTATATCAAAGGTGAGGTATATCGGGAGGAAGTGAATGCTTTTTGACGTTTAGGAATGAATGTTTTAACAAATGAGTTTATGCAAGACTCGAAGCACAGGAGAGACGAGAAAAAGAGGAGCAGGAGTATTTTGGAGTCTTTGGGGGACAGCTAAAAAAAAAATGTAAATATGTCAAATATAGCAGTGCCGACGCTTTTTATGTGGATGTGAAGCATGGTATTTAAATGTTGTAGCCAGAGGGAAGGTTGGAGGTAGTTGAAATATCGTATACTGAAATGTTGGTGAGTTTTGAGACTCTCTGACCGCGGGTTCAAACCCCACCCGTGGTATGGTTTGTTTGCAGTCGTGTCATTAGGATTTCGTGTGTCATGTTGACAGCTTTGAGGGGACTTGAGCTAGAGTTCGTCACGGCCATGCTAGCGAGAGATTCGTCTGTAAAACTTGCATTTGTGGTCAGAGTGGTGCCTATATTAACCTTCCTATGGTGTATAAATATACCTAGTTGGAAATAATTTAACCAGCTGACACAGTGGCTTACGCGGCGGTCTGGAGTTTTGAGACTCTCTGACCGCGGGTTCAAACCCCACCCGTGGTATGGTTTGGATCATATACTGAACTTTGGCCACCTAGTAGGTATGGGACCGAGAAAGAGGGAAAGAAGAGAACAGAAAATCAAATTACAAGGAGGAAGTATAAAAGAGGAAAGACTTTATTAGAACCCCCATTTGAACAAATATGGAGACAGGAGGAGACAAAGAGAGAAGCGTGAGCTAGTAATGCATACCCTAAAATGTGACCGAGCGCTAGTTTGAGAATTTGCCAAAAGATCACAAAAAAGGGGATATCACGTATGCAAAATAAACACGTGAAAAAAAAAGTAATGGAATTCCAAGCGCTATCGTGATGTCCACATTAAAAAGGAAATGTAAAAATAACATGACTTATAAACCGGATATCACCTCCCAAACAGCGACTTACAAATAGTAGGTCAAAAGAAACAAGACATTTCCTCCATGAAATTTTTTTTTATAAGAATTTGGGTTAGGTGAATTTTTGGGAAACAGACAAAAAATTTTTTTTCCCTTCGCGCCCCCTTAAAGTCAGTGAGACCGCCTTTGGAGTTTTGGGTCATCGACCGGGGCCCTTTCCGCGGGGTTCCCGGCCACCCCTTTAAAAAAAATGTTTTACTCTTCAAATATTTGACTTGATTACATTTTTACACAGAGAGAAACCTGCCACAGTGAAGCTTTCTTTGGCTCTGTGTTTTCTCTTTCAATTAAATATCGGAAGAGAAAATTTAGAATGTACCTGAACACAGTGTGGAAAAAAAGAATCATAAACGAAAACTGTAGGAGGAAGAAGCCCCAAAGAGAAGATGATGAGACTAGGTTGCAACAAACAGGAGCCACAAAGGGTATTCATGGGTGGGCAGGAACGCACACCATGAAGGGTGGTTTAACTAACTAGCACGGATAACAGTTGTACCCCCAAAAAGGGAGTCACCTACCGGAGTCTCCTACCTGGTTTTTACCTACCTGGATTTTACCTACCGGGATTTACCTACCGGAGTCTACCTACCGGGAGTCTACCTCCTGGAGTCTCCCTACCTGGAGTCTCCCGGGGGGTTTTCCCGGGGGACAACCCCTCCGCGGCCCGATTCCACGACAATGCCTCCCGGTGGATCAGGGCCTGATCAACCAGGCGTTACTGCGGGCCGCACGATTTCCCAACGTACAACCCAAAGCCCGTGACCCGGGCACCGACTTTAAGTATCGTCCGCCCTCTTGAAGGACCAGGGGCCTATTGCTAATTCGCCTTAATGCTGGTGGGGGCTGTTGAAAAGTCTTGGGCCCCCGGAAAACTTATTGATTTTCTCTTAGGTACCCGTGGCGCCCCCACTTTTCATTGGGGGGGATTTTTCCCGCCCCCAGCCCTTTTATTTTTGGGGGGTGATTTCTGTGTGCAGATTCAGGACCATTCCCTTTTAGGATTTTTCCCAAATGTAATTATGATAATCTTTCTCGCCTGTGTTCCAGCGGACAAGGATGAGGGAACATTGGGGGAGCGGGGTTAACAAAGCGAAGCAACCGAAATTAGTTGGGAGGGCAGTAGAGTGTGAAACGATGTAATCCCCTCCATCACCCTTGAAGTCGTAGTTTGAGGTTGTCAGCCCTCACCTGGGGAAGTTCTTTCCAAAGTCTGGAACTTTTAAACAGAACTTTGGAACAGAACTTTGAAAAAGAACTTTGGAACAGAACTTCTCCAGGTGAGGGGCTACAACCTCAAATCTACGACTTAAAAGGGTGATGGACTGATTACGTCGTCTTCACATAAATATAGTTGCAAAATTTACTCAACTATGGGACTGAAGGAACCTGGAGTCATCGCCAGAGGTACTGCGGCCAACTTCAAAATGTTAACCCCAAAAATACTTGGAAAAATTACGCAGGGAAAAGTTTTGGAGCACCCAGAAGCCGGGGAGCTTTGTTTTAGAAACCAGCGAGAGTTTTGAGAATGATTCTTGGAAATGGGTTTAAAAAACCCACAAGTTGAAAATTGGACACTTATGCAGCAATGGGATCTTTATTCAGGAAACGTTCGCCACGCGTGGCTTCATCATCCAATAAAAGAGGAAAGCGTAAGGGGAGGAGGATATGAGGGAATCAGTCCCCCCCAGCCTGGAGTCGATGTTTCAGCCCTTCCGTCATTTTACAAGTTGATGGACTGAACCACGACTCCAGGCTGAGGGACTGATTACCTCATACTCCTCCTCTCCTTACGCCTTCCTCTTTGTATTGGACTGATGAAGCCACTGTGTGACGAAACGTTTCCTGAATAAAGATTCCCATATGCTGCATAAGTGTCTCAATCTTCAATGATGTCTTGCACCAAGAGCCTCTGAATTCTATGCCACAATAACGGAGACAAAGAAGCAAAGAACAGTTACAGGTAGACTCTGGAAAGCACTAGAACACAGCGGCTGCATCACCCACAAGCGTTTAGCGCTTATTGTTGGCAAACTAGAGAAGCAGGTACAGGGGTTAATGACCATGTGGGTTTAGTACCTTTTTGTGAATATAACAATAGAAAAAAGTCATACATATGGAGAAGGTTAGGTTAGGTAAGATTTTTCACGAAACAAGACAAGTGTTTCCTGACAAATCTCCAAATCAGATGACAAATCTCCAGCGGCGGGTCAGATGGCCCATCTCTGGAGCTTTAGGTCATCTGACCGAGGCCTTCCGCTGGTTTTCCGGTCTATCTCTTGAAAAATTATGGTTACGGTTATAAACATTTCATAAGAAGAAATTGTAATTGTGGAGGAAGCATCAAGATGGGAGAAAGTAAACAGACGAATTCTTCAGGCATATTTACCAGTGTTACCTGGAGGTTACCTGGAGGTTATTCCGGGGATCAACGCCCCCGCGGCCCGGCCCTGCTTGTTTTTATATAGGTAGATGACCTGACAGAAGGATCAAAATTCAATGCATTCTTTGTAAGAAACAACCCTTTGCCACGAAACCTCTTCATCGTTATCCTACTTATATACACACTCGACCGTCCCGTGCCGGTTTGTCTCAAATCCAACCTACCCAACATTCTCCACCTGCCTCTGTAACTTGGTCATGATTGTGACCAGATCTACCTTGAGTTCAGTACCTTTGTAACTTGTTCAGCTGTTAAAATTTGAGGGCTCAATCCCTGGACCCATTATGTACCTCTGTAATCTTGGTATGGGGTACGAAAAGATATTAAACTCTCCACACTGTATATACTCGTGTACTCTATACCCAGGTTGATCTGTTTGTGACTTGATAAAGACCACTGTGTGGGCGAAACGTTGTCAGTAAAGGATCGCATTATACTGCATCTGTGTTTATTTTTCCACGGTCAGTATTTTATTCTATTTATCTCCATGACCTCGGTCAGATGACCAAAAGCTCCAGCTGTGGGTCATCATATGACTAAGACCAGCGTCAGGAAAAGCTTGTCTTCTTTCCTGACGAACCTTACCTAACCTGACCACGTATGCACTGACATGGGTCACAGTCCTCTTGGTACTTCTCTCCTTCTTGACCTGTCTTCTGACCTCTGCTTTATCTCATTCACTAGCAACTTGACAATGGTCCAGGGAGGACCGAAACGTCTTTTTAAACTTTCTTTTGTAAGCGCACGTTGTTTGTGTTTGTGTATTTTCACTTGCCCCTTCCCTATCTATTTCATTAATATCTCCTTTCACAATTCTTCATCTTGTTCCTGTTTGTATTTCAGCAGATCCTCCTTACTAATTTAGGAGACCTGGTCTGGGATCGAGTATCAGAGGCGATGATTGCCGGGACCAGCAACAGAAAATACTGTTAACCTAATTAAATACAGTTTCTGTATCCACAGCCAAATGTCACCCATCTTTGTACAAACACAGCATCGTAAGGGTCACTAAATCTTTCACTTTGACTACCTCTACAATACTACTCTGGCAAATTAATTCCCTGGCATTGTATGTATGTTGACACGGTGTGAAAACTGCTGCCCTACCTCCTCACTGTTCCTCCAGAATGTTGACTGAGAGATTGAGAATACGTTCAGAATTCAGTTCCCTTTTATTTGGGCTAAATTGCATAAGGTACCTGCTTCAATGATAAGGTTTCTTGCGTAAATAATAGGTACCTTGCGTCACATTTTTGTGATCTGGTTGTGTTCAGGAGCAAATAAGCTGCAGAAATTATAAAGAATATGTCAGAGTGCTTCATTGATGAGGCAAGGTGACTCATTGATGAGACAAGGTGCCTCATTAATGGGACAAGGTGCCTCATTTATGGGACAAAGTGGGTCATTGATGAGACAAGGTGCCTCATTAATGGGACAAGGTGCCTCATTTATGGGACAAAGTGGGTCATTGATGAGACAAGATGCCTCATTAATGGGACAAGGTGCCTCATTAATGGGACAAGGTGCCTCATTTATGGGACAAGGTACCTCATTGATAAGACAAGGTGCCTTATTAATGAAACAAGATGCCTCATTAATGAACCAAGATACCTCATTGAGTCATGGTGCTTCATTAATGAGTCAAAGTGCCTCATTGATGAGACAAGGTGCCTCGTAAATGAGGCAAGGCAACACATTATTGTCGGTAAATTAACTAAGTTCGTGTATATCTTGCTCGTCTAAGTAATACTTATGTCAGTAATGCTTGCTTTTATACTACTACTACTACTACTACTACTACTACTACTAATAATAATAATAATAATAATAATAATAGGGCTTGAATAATGATAATTAGGTTAATGGCAGCAGCAGCGAAATGTTACATCACTTAATATATCCAAATGAAAAAAAAAAACATCTTGGTAAATGTAAGGTTACGGTTAACGTAACTTATTGAACCATGTTAGAACTCAGTATAATGTTACTATCAATAAAAAGATACTGAATTGTTGTTTCTATTGTCGTATATGTCTGGTGGGTCATATTAAAGTGGTCGTAGATGATTCTGAATGCGAGTCATCGTCTCTGTCCACTGGTGTTCCTCAGGGCCCTTGTTATTGGACCTGTATTGTTTATATTAGTGACTTAGCCTCACTCTTGGATGCCCATGGAGGGGGGGAGGGTTCATTATCATCTCTCATGCTGACGATACAGTGTGACAGTGTAAAGCATTACCAGTGTAAAGCAGTGGAGATGACAGTTTGAAGCCTGACCTACAGTGGTGACAGTGTGAAGCATGACCTACAGTGGTGACAGTGTGAAGCATGACCTACAGTGGTGACAGTGTGAAGCCTGACCTACAGTGGTGACAGTGTGAAGCCTGACCTACAGTGGTGACAGTGTGAAGCCTGACCTACAGTGGTGACAGTGTGAAGCATGACCTACAGTGGTGACAGTGTGAAGCCTGACCTACAGTGGTGACAGTGTGAAGCATGACCTACAGTGGTGACAGTGTGAAGCATGACCTACAGTAGTAACAGTGTGAAGCCTGACCTACAGTAGTGACAGTGTGAAGCATGACCTACAGTGGTGACAGTGTGAAGCCTGACCTACAGTAGTGACAGTGTGAAGCATGACCTACAGTGGTGACAGTGTGAAGCCTGACCTACAGTAGTGACAGTGTGAAGCCTGACCTACAGTAGTGACAGTGTGAAGCCTGACCTACAGTAGTGACAGTGTGAAGCCTGACCTACAGTAGTGACAGTGTGAAGCATGACCTACAGTAGTGACAGTGTGAAGCCTGACCTACAGTAGTGACAGTGTGAAGCCTGACCTACAGTGGTGACAGTGTGAGGCATGACCTACAGTGGTGACAGTGTGAGGCATGACCTACAGTGGTGACAGTGTGAAGCCTGACCTACAGTGGTGACAGTGTGAAGCCTGACCTACAGTGGTGACAGTGTGAAGCCTGACCTACAGTGGTGACAGTGTGAAGAATGACCTACAGTGGTGACAGTGTGAAGCATGACCTACAGTGGTGACAGTGTGAAGCATGACCTACAGTGGTGACAGTGTGAAGCATGACCTACAGTGGTGACAGTGTGAAGCCTTTCAAGTAAGGTTGGTATGTTCTCATATTCCTTGGATCAAACCAGAATGCTTATCATTCCAATAGGCGCTCTACTACTCCTGTAGGTTCAGAGCTTTCGTCATGAAAGTAATAATAATAATAATAATAATAATAATAATAATAATAATAATAATGTCTTTATCCTACTACGTTCATTTTGCAACGCTATTCCCTCCATTTTATTAACTTGTAAATACTCTTTTCAGTATTTTTATATTAGATTAGACTTCATAAAATGTATCACAAGAGGTGTTGAACTTTGTATAAGAGGTGAAAACACTGAGGCAACACGTCTGGCAGCGGGAAGACTGCGCATTGTCAAAAAACGTTGGAATCTGCACTTGTGCGAGAGACAGAAGCCATGTTGACATAATTGTCATCGAGACAGCTGACACGTCCTCAGCAGGTGCACGCACCTAGCTGCCAGACGACCTCAGCAGGTGCAGGCACCTAGCTGCCAGACGTCCTCAGCAGGTGCAGGCACCTAGCTGCCAGACGTCCTCAGCAGGTGCAGGCACCTAGCTGCCAGACGTCCTCAGCAGGTGCAGGCACCTAGCTGCCAGACGTCCTCAGCAGGTGCAGGCACCTAGCTCCTAGACGTGTCGCGACAGATTTAGTTCCTTTTTTTCTCTCTTGGTAAATATATTCACTGGTTTATACAAGGCAAAGTAAGAATTTGTAATTGCTGAGATCATTTAGAAATTGGGGTTCGTAATTCACATACGGAAACGTACGTTGTGAGATGAGGCAAGGGAGCACACCTGTCGAAGGTACACGTGTCGGAGGACACCTGGTGGAGGAAATGTTGGCTCTGATGATAGCAATCATTAACGTGACAAACATTTGTATTATTCTCTATTTTTCAGTGATGGGGCTTATAACATTATTTACACACACACACACACACACACACACACACACACACACACACACACACACACACACACACACACACACACACACACACACACACACACAAAGTGCAAAGGTTTGCAACAAGACTAGTCCCAGAGCTAAGAGGTATGTCCTACGAGGAGAGATTAAGGGAAATCAACCTGACGACACTGGAGGACAGGAGAGATAGGGGGGACATGATAACGACATACAAAATACTGAGAGGAATTGACAAGGTGGACAAAGACAGGATGTTCCAGAGATTGGACACAGTAACAAGGAGACACAGTTGGAAGTTGAAGACACAGATGAATCACATGGATGTTAGGAAGTATTTCTTCAGCCACAGAGTAGTCAGTAAGTGGAATAGTTTTGGAAGCGATGTAGTGGAGGCAGGATCCATACATAGCTTTAAGCAGAGGTATGATAAAGCTCACGGTTCAGAGAGAGTGACCTAGTAGCGATCAGTGAAGAGGCGGGACCAGGAGCTCGGACTCGACCCCCGCAACCTCAACTAGGTGAGTACACACACACACACACACACACACACACACACACACACACATACACACACACACACACACCTTTTCCTCCCAACATTTCCTGTCCTTTCGTAGACAGCTTTCGTTCCCACACTGTAACACTAAGTTAAATAGGGTAACAGCACACTGCGAGTGTAGTCAAGCATGTTAAATATAACAGCCACTTAATGTTTCATGTCGTCACCTCACAATAGACACCTCACAATAGACACCTCACAATAGACACCTCACTATTTCCTCTTCTTACACCCTTGTCCACTTCCCTTTAATCTTTTTTTTTATTTGTCTCATTTCATTTCTTTCATTCGTCTCGTGGCATGGGCACGCGGCTTTAGAAAGAGAGAGAAGGGACTGGTTTTTTTGCTTGTGTTCATAGAGGAGGCAAGGGCAGGCAGCCCCACCATGCCCGTTTTTTCACTTTGTTTTTTGCTAGTTTTTGAGGTGTGTGTGTGTGTGTGTGTGTGTGTGTGTGTGTGTGTGTGTGTGTGTGTGTGTGTGTGTGTGTGTGTGCAGCAGGTTAAAAAAATCTGATTGGAGGGGGTGTAAGTACCTCCAGAATGGGACCTGTTATATACCTGTGATAGGATTCGAGAGCTTTTCTACCTTCGAAGTCCGGTCTGGGACCAGGCTTCGAAGAACTGGAGAATGTGCAGAGAACCTTCACTGCTCTTCAAGAGTACGGTATTCTTTACCAAGACTGAGGGAATGATTACCTTATCACTTGTAAATACTTCTACTCTCTTCCAGTTATAGCCTTGAATTTATACTGATAAAGCCACTGGATGGCGAAACGTTTACAATAAACACACCCAGATGTTTCACATGTATCTAACATTCCAGGAAGGTAGACCACGAAAGTTGCCACAGTATTCTGTTATTGTGCCGGCAGCCAGTTAAATTTTAATATGATTATTAAGCAACCCATATCCATCCTGTGGGTAGTAGTCAAAAAGATTACAGAGATACATAATAGGTCCAGGGACTGGGTCCCAGTGTATAGATAGCTGAACAAATTACAAAGGTAATGAACCATTCACATGTCTACACCTGATCACAACTGCAATGATTTATTTATGCAAATATTAGCTTTATTTACAGTGAGCAAAGTCAGGACATTTTTCCAGGATGGTCTGTTATATACTAGTGTGGATAAAATGACATTTCTTGAGCATTTCTGAGTGAGTTGTCTCTGAATTCATTAATTTTATCGTATTCCGGTACATGATGACGCATAGTGTGACAACAGTCCATTTAGCAAAGTTTACATTTCGTTTGGTCTACATCTGGTGGTGGTGATTTAACCTGCCAAAGATACTTGTAACCCAGCCGGAGCCGGGTGGTAGTGACATCCAAGAGTCTGCTTATTTTGTTGGATGCACCGGAAACATGTGGCTCCTCCTGCATGATGGAATGATGATAGATGGACTGACTTGTGTCAATCTCCCTGAGTCTTAAGTCAATAAGGTTCAATTGAAGTTCTTTTCGTATTATTGTTCTCAAACTGCTAACTGACAACCCAAGATTGTAGTCTACTCTCTCTTTGAAAGCATATAACTTAGCCAGTTCATTAGTCCTATCATGCATCTGAAGACCAGTGTGAGGTGGAATCCACAGCATGTGCACTCTGACTCCACTGTCCACAATCTTACCATACCTATGTCTGGCTTCTGACACAAGCATGCCACAATTTATACTTAATGAGTTGAAAGCATTTACGGATGACAGAGAATCAGTTACAACTGAAGTATCAACCTTAGATACATGGACGCATTTGAGTGCAAGGAGTATGGCAAACATTTCTGTTTGAAGGGTAGACGCCCAATTATTGATACGTGCTCCAATTTCTTTATGAGAGCCATCACTCTGTATGACAACAGCACTACCAGCTGCACCAGTGGACTGGTGAACACAACCATCAACATAAATAATTTGTGAAAGAGTGCGAAGTGTGACTAAGCTATCAATACAGCTTAAGGCAATCTGTCTGGCCTCGAGGCGAAGCTTTGCTTGTAATTTAAGATTTTTTTTTGGGGGGGGGGGATGGGGGGTGGTAGTTTGGAATGAGGTAATATCCCATGAAGCAGGAAAGTGCCGCTGTTGCCTTATTTGACATAAATCATGTATCTGGTTCATGTAGGGGTCAGTTCCAGTTTTTAGATCCATCTGGAGTGGTGTTCACAGTGCTGAGGAAAGTTGGGAGAGCTTCTGTGCAGGGGCTTGAATGGGCTTAATGAGCATATTGACCTCATTGAGGACATTTCTTTTAGTAATATATCTCTGATGCTTGGAATATCAAGTTCTTTCCGCATACTTAAAATTTTGGCAGTACGAGGACATCCTGGAATGATCCTCAGTGCATCGTTCTGCAGTTTTTCCAGCTCTTCAAGCTTCCAGTTAGACGCAAGAGCAAGCAGTGGTGCGGCAAAATCAACCAGTGACCTAATATAAGCAAAATACATCATTTTCGCTATTTTGATATTAGCACTCAACCTGGGATGAAAACCTGCCACAGCTCTAAGTGCTCTCAGCCTATGTATTGGCCACAAAGACTCGTTATAACAGGTCCAAGTATGTAATGGGACCTCAAAGCCTAGATACTTGTATCTGGTTACATATTTTAGTCGAGATCCATCATGCAACCGGATCTGGCGAACTGCGCCTATGTCGATGGTGCCCGTTCAGTATCTTTGTTTTCTCAGTATAAATAATCAACCTCAGGTCCTTACACGAGGCTAGTACATGGTTAAGAATGTTGTGGGTGTTGGAGAATTCGATGGTTTGAATTATTATATCATCAGCAAAGTTAATCATATAATGATCGGACTGGCTAAGCATAGCATTAAGTAAGGCATTAGAATATCGAATAAGATGAGACTCAGCGGACCACCCTGTGGGGTTCCTAATTCAAAGTTTTAGTTACCCTTCTCTGCCCCTGGAGCAACACAGAATACTTGATTAGACAGGTAGCTTTTAATCCAGCGGAGAAGCCTTCCTCCAGCATGCATTCTGGGGAGTTCACTAATGATTACATGTCGGTTGGCTACATCAAAAGCAGATTCAAAGGTCAGGAGGTAGTGTGAGAGCTGTCAGTGTGCAGAGTTAGAAAAGTGGTTATGCAGTGATGCACACTCCTTCCATGCATAAAACCATACAAATGGGGAGATAGAAACTGTGTTGTAGATGAATGGTTCAGAGAACCGATATGTTGATAAATTAGACACGTGTGCAACTCTTGGGTATCTTTATTGAGGAAACGTTTCGCCACACAGTGGCTTCATCAGTCCATACAAAGGAGAGTCTTGAACAGGAGGAGAATGAGGTAATCAGTCCCTCAACCTTGAGTCGATGTGGTCAGTCCATCAATCTTGAGTAGAATACGGCATATGTGCGGAGAAGGCAGGAGAGGTGCAGCAGTCGTAGGTGGTGTCACATTTGTCCAATGTGGAAGTAGGTCGTGCCCAAGGGTTAGGCAAGCGAAGAATTCCCATGTATTAAGATCCCAAGAAGTTGCAGTGTCTGACAGGATTGTAGATGAATGGTTCAGAGAACCATTAGGCAAGCGAATTCTTCGCTTGCCTAACCCTTGGGCACGACCTACTTCCACATTGAACAAATGTGATACCACCTACGACTGCTGCACCTCTCCTGCCTACGGTTTATAAGCTCCTTCTCCGCACATATGCCGTACTCTACTCAAGATTGATGGACTGACCACATCGACTCAAGGTTGAGGGACTGATTACCTCATTCTCCTCCTGTTCTTCAAGACTCTCCTTTGTATGGACTGATGAAGCCACTGTGTGGCGAAACGTTTCCTCAATAAAGATACCCAAGAGTTGCACACGTATCTAATTTATCATCGAGATAGAAACTGTTTAATTCTGTGCATAAGACGATTTAGAATCATCCTCTCAAATGTTTTACACAAGCAGCTAGTAAGAGATATTGGGCGAAATGCATTTATTGATTGGGCTTTGTAATTGGAATGATGAGGCTGTTGGTGCAAGATCGAGGGAGCTCCCCAGTTACATAGCTCATGTTATATAATTCAAGTAATGGATTACCTGGTACTCGACACAGCAATCAGAGTATGTTGTAAGTAATACCATCCTCCCCGGGCGACGTGGAGTTATTTGCCTTTCGTTAATGCTGCTTCGAGCTCAGTTTGTGAAAGGAATGTTACAGTCACCTTCTTTGCTGAGCATAAAGCAAATCAGTTTCTCCCTTTCATCATATTTGTCCATTAATTACGCCTGTGTGATACTGGGAAGATTGCCATAGCTAAATGTAGTAGCCCAAGCACTAACTCATTCGCCCTATGTAAGGGATGAGGGTGCGCGATCTGCCCAGTTCTGTTACCCTTAATTCTGTTGATATCCCTCCATGCCCGGCTAAGTGGGGTGTGGGCATTGAGACCATTCACAAATTTTTCCCAGTCTGCCGCAGCTCTGTCATACGCTCCTTGGCAGCGCAAAAGAAGTTTGAAAGAGCTTCAGCATTTCCAGGGTACGATATTTTCTATAGGCTAGGCCTACTCTGCGAGCAGTACATTTCAGTATTCAAAGTTTAGAATAACTGTAGTAGGTATGATTTTTATAGGATGTATAATTATTATAAAAGTTAGTTGAGTTTGGAGTACCAGAAGGTTTCTGTGGCAGTTCTAAGTAGTTCTGAATACTGCAAATAAGATCATTGTTAAAGGTCTCAACATAGGAATATTAGTAGGAATAATGCCACTTTAATAAGTGCAACAAAGGCATGTTGATCAGGGGAACCATGAAAGCGTTTCCGTTTGAATATCCCACCAGGGAGGATACTATTGCCAATATCTAGAGAGGTTAATATTGGGAAATGATTTGATGGTATATCTGTTCCAATGAAAGAATCACAGATAACAAAACTAATGTTGAAGCCAAGACACAGATCAAGGACACCTCCATACATGTGTGGGTTCAGGAGACCAAAATAACCAATCCCGTGGGTGTCGGGAGACCAAAGTAACCAGTCCCGGGGGTGCCAGGTAACCAGGGTAACCAGTCCTGTGGGTGACAGGAAACCAGGGTAACCAGTCCCGTGGGTGACAGGAGACCAGAGTGAATGAGTGACACGGTGGGTGAGATGAATGAGCCAGAAAGAAAGTGCGATCACTTCAGAGTTTGGCAGAAGGGATTACTGCCAACGTTCTCTGTCATCTCATGATAACTCATGTCATCATACAGTGAATGATAACACTCATATCATCATACAGTGAATGATAACACACATGTCATCATACAGTGAATGATAACACTCATGTTATCATACAGTAAATGATAACACGTGTCACCGTAGAGTGAATGCGTTCAGTATTATATTGACATCTGCCTAGAGGCTGTTCCAGGGGTCAACACCCCTGCGGTCCAATCCTCTACTAGGCCTCTCGGTGGACCAGGGCCTCTTCAACCAGACTGTTAATGCCAGCTGCATGCAATCCAGTGTACAAACCACAGCCCGGCTGATCGAGTACAGGCTTTAAGTATCCCTCCACTTCCCTCTTGAAGGCAGCCAGGGATTTATTATTTTCCCCTTATGTATGATGGCAGGCTGTTGAACAGCTGGGGATCCCTGCTGTTCAATGGGGGGGGGGGTTGGTGCACCGTCTGCCCAGTCTTTTGTTATCATAGGGAGTGATATCTGTGTGCAGATTTGGGACCAGACCCTTATAGAATTTTCCAGGTGTAGATTATGAGGTAGTAAGGCCTGGTCACAGACTGGGCCGCGGGGGCGTTGACCCCGGAAACCTTCTCCAGGAAAACTCCAGGTATCTTTCTCGCCTGCATTCCAGGGAATACAGGCGTCAAGGGATTTCAAAAGTTCGCAGTAATTAAGGTGCTTGACTGAACTAACACTGACAGTGACGGTTCTCTTTACATTCTCTAGATCTGAAGTTTCACCTGCCTTAAACGAGGCTGTTAGTGTACCGCAGTACTCCATCCTAGAGAGAGCAAGTGACTTAAAGAGGATCATCACTTGGGTGGCATCTCTTGTTTTGAAGGTTCTCATTATCCATCCTATCATATTCCTCGCAGTTGTGGCAGTGACAAAGTTGTGATCCTTGAAGTTGAGATCCTCTGATATTATCACTCACAAGTCCTTCACATTAGTTTTTCGCTCTAGTGTGTGGTTAGAATTTGTAATATATTCTGTTTTATTATTTCCTCAAGTTTTCCATAGCGGAGTAAGTGGAAATTTGACCTCACTGTACATCATATTGTTTGCTATGGTCCATTGGAATACTTGGTTTATATCTGCTTTGAAGATTTGTACTTAAGGACTCAACTCTTGAGAGTGTGTCTGGCGTCCTGATGGATGTTGGTACTCACCTAGTTGTACTCAACTAGTTGTACTCAACTAGTTGTGGTTGCAGGGGTCAAGTCATAGCTCCTGGCCCCGCCTCTTCACTGGTCGCTACTAGGTCACTCTCCCCGCACCATGAGCTTTATCATACCTCTGCTTAAAGCTATGCATGGATCCTGCCTCCACTACATCACTTCCCAAACTATTCCACTTCCTGATTACTCTGTGACTGAAGAAATACTTTGATGCTGGCAGGAGGACTCCTGAGACACGGAGCTGTTGCTCTTCCTTTGTTCAAACCTGACGATCTTCTGTTCAACAGCAGCTGAACGACCCTTGGGAGGGGGGGGGGGGAGGTTAGCATTTCTCTGTCACTGGGATGGTTTAATAATATTGGCTTATGATTAGTGAGGTTGACACTAGGGGATCCAACACTATATGCGTCACCCCAGCTTGATATACAAGCTCGGCCCCCCATACTAGGCGCAGCGCGGCACGGCTGCAGCGCGCACGCAGTGAGTTATGATACTTTCAAAGTTGCTGGAGATCCAGTCCACCCGGATTTGCCTTTATTTATTACTCTTCAAAAGGATTGGATGGCGGTGAGGGAGGGGAGGGTCTGAGGTAGAGGGAGGTGGTTTTGACTGGAGAGTTCGTAGAGGGAAGATGGGAGGGGGGGGGAGTAGATTGTAGGGAGGTTATATTTGGTTAGGATTAGGAGGTGACAGGGGACAGGATGAGGGAGGGAACAGGGGCGGGGGAGGGAGGAGGGGGAGGGGGAGGAAGAAGGTTTAGTGGGAGACGAGGCACGAGGTTAAGACTAGAAAGGTGAGGGAGGGGGAGGGGTGAGAGGGATGAGGAGGGGTGTGAGGGAGGGGGAGAGGTGAGGGAGGGGAGAGGTGAGGGAGGGGAGAGGTGAGGGAGGGGAGGTGAGGGAGGGGAGGGTGAGGGAGGGGGAGGGGTGAGGGTGGGAGAGGTGAGGGCGGGAGAAGTGAAGGGAGGGGAGGGTGAGGGAGGGTAAGAGGGGGAGAGGTGGGGGGGAGGGGTGAGGGAGGGGAGAGGTAAGGGAGGGAGGGGGAGGGGGAGGGGGGAGAGATGAGGGGGAGGGGGTTAGGGAGGTGAGAGGTGGGAGGGGAGAGAGGGGGAAGAGTGATGGGGGGAGGGTGAGGGAGGGGGAGGGTAGGAGGAAAGGGAGAGGTGAGGGAGGGGGATGAAGGAGGGGAGAGGTGAGGGAGGGAGGGGGAGGGGTGAGGGCGAGGAGAGGTGAGGGAGGGAGAGGTGAGGGAGGAGGGGGAGAGTTGAGGCCGGGAGTGGTGAGGAAGGAAGGGAGAGGGTGAGGGAGGTGGGAGTGAGGGTGAGGAGGGGGTGTAGGGGAGGGGAGAGGTGAGGAGGGAGGGGGAGGGGGGAGGGGAGTGGTGAGGGATGGGGTAGGGGTGGGGAGGGGGAGGGGTGAGGAGGGGAGAGGGATGGGAGGGTAGAGTAGGGGTGAGGGGTAGAAGGTTAATAAGTAGCATCCATCCAGGGATGTATCTATCCTCTTATCAATGAGTAGGAAATGGAAGCCTGTCAAACGTTTTGCACTCTGGCCGATTGCCGGTCTACTTTACTCATAACACATTAGAAAGCGGAACTAATGAAATTATATTATATAATATATATATAATTAAATAATATATATATATATTATATATATATATATATATATATATATATATATATAATTATATATTATTAATAATCTATATAACAGTCCCAAAGCCACTTGTTGGCGAAACGTTGTCAACAAAGGATCACATTATACTGCTTATGTATTTAGATTCCCATTGTGTCGGTATTATATACCATTTATTTCCACTATTAACTAGTTATAGGTCCAAAATCGACCGATACGTCGCCAAAAACTTTTTTTTTCCTATGTACGTGTCATTTGTATATTGTATAATGTATATTGTATAAACTCTGCTGTATAATGCATGGGGGACTTGCTTCTTGTTTTCTGAAATAACAGAGTTTCAGGATGGTTCAGATTTTTCAGGAGACGGAACACCGCTTTATGACCCTCATGTGTTTAGCTCTTAGTTAAATCTGTAATAATAACTTAGGTGACTGTCTACCAGTTCTGTTATTAAATTAGACACATGTGCAACTCTTGGGTATCTTTATTGAGGAAACGTTTCGCCACACAGTGGCTTCATCAGTCCATAGAAAGGATAAACTTGAAGAACAGGAGGAGAATGAGGTAATCAGTCCCTCAACCTTGAGTCGATATGGTGAGTCCATCAATCTTGAATAGTTTATCCTTTGTATGGACTGATGAAGCCACTGCGTGGCGAAACGTTTCCTCAATAAAGATACCCAAGAGTTGCAAATGTGTCTAATTTATCAACATGTCGGTTCTCTGAACCATTCACCTACCTATCAGTTTTGTTTAATTTAATCTTAATCTTGAGAGTGTGGAAGGGTGGCAGCTATGGCAGCTATAGCAGCTATGGCAGCTATGGCAGCTATGGCAGCTATGGCAGCTATGGCAGCTATGGCAGCTATAGCAGCTATGGCAGCTATAGCAGCTATGGCAGCTATGGCAGCTATGGCAGCTATGGCAGCTATGGCAGCTATGGCAGCTATGGCAGCTATGGCAGCTATAGCAGCTATGGCATCTATACGCATTGGCAGCTATAGCAGCTATGGCAAGCTTGGTAGCTATGGCAAGCTATGGCAGCTATGGCAGCTATTGCAGCTATGGCAGCTATGGCAGCTATGGTAGCTATGGCAGCTATGGCAGCTATGGCAGCTCAAGTGAGGTACTTGAATCAGCTATGCATTCTGAAACTAATTCAGAGGATAAAACCTGCATATATCTACGAAACACCTGAATTATGATGGCAACTTACCTTTACATGGCGTGTTGAAGTTTAACAAATTTAACTTAATCTGCCCTGGAGGTGAGAATGAATACACTATATCAAAAAAAATATATAATATGATGTTTTTTTCACTTATTTATGATTTTATTTTACTTATTTACGTATTTATACTGTTTACAAGCGTTACAATCTACGGATTTCATGGTGTGGTTATCCATGACAGAGGGATACATGTACAGTACTGTCACACAACACGTGATGTATCATGTGTATCCGCACTGTTTGGATTTTCACTTTGAGTATTAGCTGCTGAGCTTTATGTTGGTGTTAACCTCCAGCTCCTGGACCTCTTGCGAGGACTGGTTTATAACTCTGAGGTAACTTGAGGGAGTTGAGATATAGCTCCTCTTGAGCGTTTCTAGATATGGCCTCTTGTGTGGGTTGAGGTAGAGGAGGCTAGGATTGTAGGATACAGGGATACCTCTCTTGAATCATCGAGGTAGAGAGGGCTGAGGTTATGGGATACAGGGGATGCTTTAATTTACCCTCCCCGTCCACCGACGAAGGAAAGAATGGATTAAGTTTCTTGGATCAAGAGCCTTTGGTCACTTTTTGATATCTTAATTATGTAAGATGTGTCGGGAGCTGCAAATGTTTGCATGTTATCTTGTAAATACTAGCATGTTATCTTGCAAATACTAGCATGTTATCTTGCAAATACTAGCATGTTATCTTGCAAATACTAGCATGTTATCTTGCAAATACTAGCATGTTATCTTGCAAATACTAGCATGTTATCTTGCAAATACTAGCATGTTATCTTGCAAATACTAGCATGTTATCTTGCAAATACTTGCATGTTATCTTGCAAATACTAGCATGTTATCTTGCAAATACTTGCATGTTATCTTGCAAATACTTGCATGTTATCTTGCAAATACTAGCATGTTATCTTGCAAATACTTGCATGTTATCTTGCAAATACTTGCATGTTATCTTGCAAATACTAGCATGTTATCTTGCAAATACTAGCATGTTATCTTGCAAATACTAGCATGTTATCTTGCAAATACTAGCATGTTATCTTGCAAATACTAGCATGTTATCTTGCAAATACTAGCATACCTTGCAAATACTAGCATGTTATCTTGCAAATACTAGCATGTTATCTTGCAAATACTAGCATGTTATCTTGCAAATACTTGCATGTATCTTGCAAATACTAGCATGTTATCTTGCAAATACTAGCATACCTTGCAAATACTAGCATATCTTTCAAATACTAGCATGTTATCTTGCTAATACTAGCATGTTATCTTGCAAATACTTGCATGTTATCTTGCTAATACTAGCATGTTATCTTGCAAATACTAGCATGTTATCTTGCAAATACTAGCATGTTATCTTGCAAATACTAGCATGTTATCTTGCTAATACTAGCATGTTATCTTGCAAATACTTGCATGTTATCTTGCAAATACTTGCATGTTATCTTGCTAATACTAGCATGTTATCTTGCAAATACTAGCATGTTATCTTGCAAATACTAGCATGTTATCTTGCTAATACTAGCATGTTATCTTGCAAATACTTGCATGTTATCTTGCTAATACTAGCATGTTATCTTGCAAATACTTGCATGTTATCTTGCAAATACTAGCATGTTATCTTGCAATACTAGCATGTTATCTTGCAAATACTAGCATGTTATCTTGCAAATACTAGCATGTTATCTTGCAAATACTAGCATGTTAAATACTAGCATATCTTGCAAATACTAGCATGTTATCTTGCAAATACTAGCATGTTATCTTGCAAATACTAGCATGTTATCTTGCAAATACTTGCATGTTATCTTACAAATACTAGCATGTTATCTTGCAAATACTAGCATGTTATCTTGCAAATACTAGCATGTTATCTTGCAAATACTTGCATGTTATCTTGCAAATACTTGCATGTTATCTTGCAAATACTAGCATGTTATCTTGCAAATACTAGCATGTTATCTTGCAAATACTGCATGTTATCTTACAAATACTAGCATGTTATCTTACAAATACTAGCTGTTATCTTGCAAATACTAGCATGTTATCTGCAAATACTAGCATGTTATCTTGCAAATACTAGATGTTATCTTGCAAATACTAGCATGTTATCTTGCAAATACTAGCATGTTATCTTGCAAATGCTTGCATGTTATGCTTGCAAATACTAGCATGTTATCTTGCAAATACTACCATGTTACTTGCAATACTAGCATGTTATCTTGCAAATCTAGCATGTATCTGCAAATACTAGCATTCTTGCAAATATAGGCATGTTATCTTGCAATACTAGCATGTTATCTTGCAAATACTAGCATGTTATCTTGCAATATACTAGCATGTTATCTTGCAAATACTAGCATGTTATCTTGCAAATACTAGATGTTATCTTGCAAATACTAGCATGTTATCTTGCAAATACTAGCATGTTTCTTGCAATTACTAGCATGTTATCTTGCAAATACTAGCATGTTATCTATGCAAATACTTGCATGTTATCTGCAATACTAGCATGTTATCTTGCAAATACTCGCATGTTATCTTGCAAATACTTGCATGTTATCTTGCAAATACTAGCATGTTATCTTGCAAATACTTGCATGTTTCTTGCAAATACTTGCATGTTATCTTGCAAATACTTGCATGTTATCTTGCAAATACTAGCATGTTATCTTGCAAATACTTGCATGTTATCTTGCAAAACTTGCATGTTATCTTGCAAATACTAGCTGTTATCTTGCAAATATCGCATGTTATCTTGCAAAATTGCATGTTATCTTGCAATACTACATGTTATCTTGCAAACTAGCATGTTATCTTGCAAATCTAGCATTCTTGCAAATACTAGCATGTTATCTTGCAAATACTAGATGTATCTTGCAATACTAGCATGTTATCTTGCAAATACTAGCATGTTATCTTGCAAATACTAGCATGTTATCTTGCAAATACTAGCATGTTATCTTGCAAATACTAGCATGTTTATCTTGCAAATACTAGCATGTTACTTGCAAATACTAGCATGTATCTTGCAAATACTAGCATGTTATCTTGCAAATACTTGCATGTTATCTTGCAAATACTAGCATGTTATCTTGCAAATACTCGCATGTTATCTTGCAAATACTAGCATGTTATCTTCAACTGATCCAGTGTTACAGTAGGATGACTAATGTCAGGTGAATTTACACTCGTCAGTCATATTGTCTTGAAGCGTAGGTTCTTACATTTCGTATGGCGTGAGGAATGTCTGTTGGGTTTGCCAGTATACTGTAACCCATCCCAGATAACTTTTATCTGACTTGCACACACATGTTTTTGCTGTAGGTGTTATTGTATGCCAGGGTAAGCATAAGCTGGACGTCAGTTGCACTGAATAGTGTGATTTTTTTTGGTTTCAAGATCTTCACGTTAAATTACTTAGAAACTCGTAAACGTAAAGGAGTTGTACATGTTGCATTATGCAGATTCTTGCATTTTATAAATGTCCTGCATTTTGAGTTATATATTCTAATCCTACGTACATGCGCAAGGCACTACTAGGCAGCCTGAGTGTTTGTGAGGGACTTCCTCAGTCTTGCTAGTCAGATTCTCAGTGGTTACACCACACTGATTAACAGTCAGTCCCTCAGTCCGGATAAAGTTTTTACTGAGATATTTCTACATAAGTTAGAGAGTTCTGTAATATTTATTTGGATGATTACATAAAACTGCCACTAAATTTAAAATTTTTATTTATTCATAGATTTTAATTAAAATTTTATATTTTAACATTCTCGAATTGATGTTTGTCTTGTTTATATTTCTCTTTTATACTCAGCAGTCGCTAAGAACCACAGGAAAGTCTTCTCTAGATTTCAATACATTTATTATGCTGGATGTGTTGTCTGATCTTCGGTCTTCCCATTTATATTTCATATTCACGCCATAATCAAGAACGTAGCAAGAGGGAGGTAAGTCAACCGCCTCCACAACTCTGTTGACAGAGTGAAGACGGCGGCTCCGAACAAGAACTTCCCTTAAACGCAGTTTAGCGATGATCAGAGAACTGGTGGGTGCGCGAACACCCCGGTACTGGCAGGCAAGAGTAGAAACCGCAGCAGCTGTCCTGCGGGACGGTGCCGTGGCACTGCAGCTGTCCTGAGGGACGGTGCCGTGGCACTGCAGCTGTCCTGAGGGACGGTACCATGGCACAGCAGCTGTCCGAGGGACGGTAGTCGTGGCACAGGCAGTATCCTGGGGGGCGGTGTCAGTGGCACGCAGCTGTCCTGAGGACGGTCCGTGGCACTGCAGTGTCTTGGGGGACGGTGCGTGGCACTGCAGCTGTCCTGGGGGACGGTGCCGTGGCACTGCAGCTGTCCTGAGGGACGGTGCCGTGGCACTGCAGCTTCCTGGGGCGGTGCCGTGGCAGTGCAGCTGTCCTGAGGGACGGTGCCGTGGCAGTGCAGCTGTCCTGAGGGACGGTGCCGTGGCACTGCAGCTATCCTGGGGGGCGGTGTCGTGGCACAGCAGCTGTCCTGAGGGACGGTAGCGTGGCACTGCAGCTGTCCTGAGGGACGGTACCGTGGCACAGCAGCTGTCCTGGGGGACGGTGTCGTGGCACTGCAGCTGTCCTGAGGGACGGTACCGTGGCACTGCAGCTGTCCTGAGGGACGGTGCCGTGGCACTGCAGCTGTCCTGAGGGACGGTGCCGTGGCACTGCAGCTGTCCTGGGGGACGGTGCCGTGGCACTGCAGCTGTCCTGAGGGACGGTGCCGTGGCACTGCAGCTGTCCTGAGGGACGGTGCCGTGGCACTGCAGCTGTCCTGGGACGGTGCCGTGGCACTGCAGCTGTCCTGAGGGACGGTGCCGTGGCACTGCAGCTCTCCTAAGGGACGGTGCCGTGGCACTGCAGCTGTCCTGTGGGACGGTACCGTTGGCACTGCAGCTGTCCTGAGTGACGGTTGCCGTGGCACTGCAACTGTTCTGGGGGACGGTCCGTGGCACAGCAGCTGTCCTGGGGGACGGTGTCGTGGCACTGTAGCTGTCCTGAGGGACGGTACCGAGGCACTGCAGCTCTCCTAAGGGACGGTGCCGTGGCACTGCAGCTGTCCTGAGGGACGGTACCTTGGCACTGCAGCTGTCCTGATTGACGGTGCCGTGGCACTGCAGGTGTTCTGGGGGACGGTGCCGTGGCACGGCAGCTGTCCTGAGGAACGGTGCCGTGGCACTGCAGCTGTCTTGCGGGACGGTACCGTGGCACAGCAGTTCTCCTGGGGGACGGTGTCGTGGCACAGCAGCTGTCCTGAGGGACGGTACCGTGGCACTGCAGTTGTCCTGAGGGACGGTACCGAGGCACTGCAGCTCTCCTAAGGGACGGTGCCGTGGCACTGCAGCTGTCCTGAGGGACGGTGCCGTGGCACTGCAGCTGTCCTGAGGGACGGTGCCGTGGCACAGCAGCTGTCCTGAGGGACGGTGCCGTGGCACTGCATGTGTCCTGGGGGACCGTGCCGTGGCACGACAGCTGTCCTGAGGAACGGTACCGTGGCACTGCAGCTGTCCTGAGGGACGGTACGGTGGCACTGCAGCTGTCCTGTGGGACGGTCCGGGCACTGCAGCTGCCCTAGGGACGGTTGCCGTGGCACTGCATGTGTCCTGGGGACGTGCCGTGGCACGCAGCTGTCCTGAGGGACGGTACCGAGGCACTGCAGCTGTTCTGAGGGACGGTAGCGTTGCACTGCAGCTGTCCTGAGGGATGGTACCGAGGAACTGCAGCTGTCCTGAGGGACAGTACCGAGACATTGCAGCTCTCCTATGGGACGGTGCCGAGGCACTGCAGCTCTCCTAAGGGACGGTGCCGTGGCACTGCTGCTGTCCTGAGGGACGGTACCGAGGCACTGCAGCTCTCCTAAGGGACCGTACCGAGGCACTGTAGCTGTCCTAAGGGACGGTACCGTGGCAACTGCAGCTGTCCTCACCTCGCCTAGGGACGGTGCCTTGGCACTGCAGCTGTCCTGAGGGACGGTACCGAGGCATTGCAGCTGTTCTGAGGGACGGTAGCGTGGCACTGCAACTGTCCTGAGGGACGGTACCGAGGCACTGCAGCTGTCCTGAGGGACGGTACCGTGGCACTGCAGCTGTCCTAAGGGACGGTGCCGTGGCACTGCAGCTGTCCTGTGGGACGGTACCGAGGCACTGCAGCTGTCCTGAGGGACGGTACCGTGGCACTGCAGCTGTCCTGAGGGACGGTGCCTTGGCACTGCAGCTGTCCTGAGGGACGGTACCGAGGCACTGCAGCTCTTCTAAGGGACGTAACGATGGCACTGTAAGCTGTCCTAATACGGGCACGCGTTCCGTGGCGACTGCCAGCTCTCCTAAGGGACGGTGCCGTGGCACTGCAGCTGTCCTGTGGGATGGTACCGAGGCACTGCAGCTCTCCTAAGGGACGGTAACGTGGCACTGCAGCTGTCCTGAGGGACGGTGCCTTGGCACTGCAGCTGTCCTGAGGGACGGTACCGAGGCACTGCAGCTGTTCTGAGGGACGGTAGCGTGGCACTGCAACTGTCCTGAGGGACGGTACCGAGGCACTGCAGCTGTCCTGAGGGACGGTACCGTGGCACTGCAGCTGTCCTAAGGGACGGTGCCGTGGCACTGCAGCTGTCCTGTGGGACGGTACCGAGGCACTGCAGCTGTCCTGAGGGACGGTACCGTGGCACTGCAGCTGCTCCTAGGGACGGTGCCATGGCACTGCAGCTGTCCTGAGGGACGGTACCGAGGCACTGCAGCTTTTCTGAGGGACGGTAGCGTGGCACTGCAACTGTCCTGAGGGACGGTACCGAGGCACTGCAGCTGTCCTTAGGGACGGTACCGAGGCACTGCAGCTGTCCTAGGGACGGTACCGAGGCACGGCAGCTCTCCTAAGGGACGGTGCCGAGGCACTGCAGCTCTCCTAAGGGACGGTGCCGTGGCACTGCAGCTGTCCTTAGTGAATGGTACCGAGGCACTGCATGTCTCCTAAGGGACGGTGCCGAGGCACTGCAGCTCTCCTAAGGGACGGTGCCGAGGCACTGCAGCTCTCCTAAGGGACGGTACCGAGGCACTGCAGCTGTCCTTAGGGACGGTACCGAGTCACTGCAGCTGTCCTGAGGGACTGTACCGAGGCACTGCAGCTCTGCTAAGGGACGGTACCGAGGCATTGCAGCTGTCCTGAGAGACGGTACCTCGGCACTGCAGCTGTCCTGAGGGACGGTACCGATGCACTGCAGCTTTCCTAAGGGACGGTACCGAGGCACTGCAGCTGTCCTGAGAGACGGTACTGTGGCACTGCAGCTGTCCTGAGGGACGGTACCGAGGCACTGCAGCTCTCCTAGGGACGGTGCGTCACTGAGGCTGGGACGGTACCGGGCACTGCAGCTGTCCTGAGGGACGGTACCGAGGCACTGCAGCTGTCCTGAGGGACGGTACCGAGGCACTGCAGCTGTCCTGAGGGACGGTACCGAGGCACTGCAGCTGTCCTGAGGGACTTTACCGAGGCACTGCAACTCTCCTAAGGGACGGTACCGTGGCACTGCAGCTGTCCTGGGGGACGGTGCCGTGGCACTGCAACTGCGGCAGTTGTTCTTAGTTTCTAGAAGAAACTCTGCTACTTAGTAATAGAAAGGAAGGAATTTAGATACGAAGAAGAATGGCAAATAACGTAAATAATAACCCACTGGCTGGGTTTAACATGGGCAGCAGCAGCAGTGTTTCTCCAAATCTGCGATGCTAACCTGGACACACACTCTGATGTACCTGTAAATCAGACAAGAGAACAGACACACCTGTTTCACTTCCTACCAGGTTGTACAAGAACAATAACATATATGCAATTTAAAAAAAAAAACATGGTTATTTACACTCTTGAAGATTTTTAATAATGCAAGTCGTTTCTTCTCTTTTCACGTTACAAAAAAAAAATTACCAGTTTTCTGTTGTCACATTTGCTAGATAATAGATACATTCAGACTTACAATTTTGATAAGTAGGATTAAACAGTAGGATTTGACAGTAGGATTAGACAGGTTTTTATCTATAGATAAAACTTGTCCAGATAAAAGTTGACAGAGACCCTATAAGAAAAATTTAATTTTCTAATGAGGGTCTGGGTTCGATTCCCAGCCAGAGTAGAAACATTGGACGTGTTTCTTTCCACCTGTTGTCTATGTTCCCCATCAGTAAAATGGGTACCTGGGTGTTAGTTGACTGGTGTGGGTCGCATCCTGGGACACTGACTAAGGAGGCCTGGTCACAGACCGGGCCGCGGGGGCGTTGACCCCCGGAACTCTCTCCAGGTATCTCCAGGTATCTCCAGGTATCCAGGTATGAAGTTAGTGGAAGACGAGAGTACTGTGGCTGGATGTGTACCGGCTCTGCTGTCAAGTCGTACAGTATTTAAGGCTCACTCAACTCTGGAAAAAATAAATAAGGCATGAAAACGTCAATTATCAATTTTTCTCAATTCTTTTTTCATTGCTATTCTGCCTATAATTCTCTACGACCCCTTCAGAAAAATAAATTGTGGCCATGTTATTTTGGTAGTATATAATGTTATATTGGTAGTATATCATGTTGTATTGGTAGTATATCATGTTATATTGGTAGAATATCATGTTATATTGGTAGTATATAATGTTATATTGGTAGTATATCATGTTGTATTGGTAGTATATAATGTTACATCGGTAGTATATCATGTTATATTGGTAGTATATCATGTTATATTGGTAGTATATCATGTTATATTGGTAGTATATCATGTTATATTGGTAGTATGTCATGTTATATTGGTAGTATGTCATGTTATATTGGTAGTATATCATGTTATATTGGTAGTATATCATGTTATATTGGTAGTGTATCATGTTATATTGTAGCATTTCCTTTTATTGCATTATTTTGCCGTGATGGTGAGTAGCTCTTGATCCAAGGAAGTGGACTGACCCTCTCCTTCCCTGGATCGAGTCACAACGCCTCCATTTACAATGACCTTATATGACCCTGGTTAGTTTAGCGTTTTCTCCTGATTCAAATAGATTATGTACAATAACTGGAGAATGCATCTTCAGGTCGGCTTGAAACTTTTGGTGCTGATGTGATTTTTGAGTAAGTCTTAATGTGCCAATTTTTATTATTAATCAAATAGATTTCTGTGAAATAAATGAAGAATGTTTTCTCTAATGAGACGTAACTCAGTGTTAATAATAATAATAATGATAATAATAATAATAATAATAATAATAATAATAATAATAATAATAATAATAATAATAATAATAATAATAGTATCAGCAGCAATAATATTAATAATAACCTGCTAATACTTACTTTTTTTTTCCTTCTGATGTGTTTCGTAAGTTACGCTGATTATAGCAGTGTTACGTAAGTTACTTTGACTAAAGTAGTGTTACGTAAGTTACTTTGACTGAAGTATAAGTGTTACGTAAGTTACTTTGACTGAAGTATAAGTGTTACGTAAGTTACTTTGACTAAAGTATAAGTGTTACGTAAGTTACTTTGACTAAAGTAGTGTTACGTAAGTTACTTTGACTGAAAATATAAATGTTACGTAAGTTTTCTTTGACTAAAGTATAAGTGTTACGTAAGTTACTTTGACTAAAGTATATGTTACGTAAGTTACTTTGACTGAAAGTATAAGTGTTACGTAAGTTACTTTGACTAAAGTATAAGTGTTACGTAAGTTACTTTGACTAAAGTATAAGTGTTACGTAAGTTACTTTGACTGAAGTATAAGTGTTACGTAAGTTTCTTTGACTAAAGTATAAGTGTTACGTAAGTTACTTTGACTAAAGTATAAGTGTTACGTAAGTTACTTTGACTAAAGTATAAGTGTTACGTAAGTTACTTGATGAAGTATAGTGTAGTGTCTTGACTAAAGTGTTACGTAAGTTACTTTGACTGAAGTATAAGTGTTACGTAAGTTACTTTGACTAAAGTATAAGTGTTACGTAAGTTACTTTGACTGAAGTATAAGTGTTACGTAAGTTACTTTGACTGAAGTATAAGTGTTACGTAAGTTACTTTGACTGAAGTATAAGTGTTACGTAAGTTACTTTGAAGTATAAGTGTTACATAAGTTACTTTGACTGAAGTATAAGTGTTACGTAAGTTACTTTGACTAAAGTATAAGTGTTACGTAAGTTACTTTGACTGAAGTATAAGTGTTACGTAAGTTACTTTGACTAAAGTAGTAAGTGTTATACAAGTTACTTTGATTACAGTAGTAAGTCTTCGTAAATTACTTTGACTAAAGTAGTAAATGTTACGTAGGTTACCTTGAATAGTGTTACGTAAGTTACTTTGACTTATAAAAACAGTGCTAGCAGATGTTCCTCGAGTGATATCGAGTACTGCAACGAATGCTGAACGTTAATGACAAAAGTTATTGTAGGTAACGTAATCAGCGGTGACAGGTGTTAAGTCGCTTTTGTTAATGGCGCAAGTCAGCCAGCATCCGCAGGATGGAGCCCACAACTGCTAATCTTTGTGATACTGTTTCCTCCACCTGTCTGTGTTGTGATGCCACCTGTGTGTGTTCTACTGCCACCTGTGTGTGTTCTACTGCCACCTGTGTGTGTTCTACTGCCACCTGTGTGTGTTCTTACTTGCCACTGTGTGTGTTCTTACTGCCACCTGTGTGTGTTTTACTGCCACCTGTGTGTGTTCTACTGCCACCTGTGTGTGTTCTACTGCCACCTGTGTGTGTTCTACTGCCACCTGTGTGTGTTCTACTGCCACCTGTGTGTGTTCTACTGCCACCTGTGTGTGTTCTACTGCCACCTGTGTGTGTTCTACTGCCACCTGTGTCTTGTTCTGTTGCCACCTGTGTCTTGTTCTGTTGCCACCTGTGTCTTGTTCTGTTGCCACCTGTGTCTTGTTCTGTTGCCACCTGTGTCTTGTTATCTTGTCACCTGTCTTGTTCTGTTGCCAAAAGATATCAGGTACTGCTATTTACACAGTATAAGTCAGCCCTTTAATAGTTCCAGATATTTATAAAAGGCATGTTTAAATTACTTAAGAAGAGCTAAACTATGGCAATTTAAATAAAATTGCCAAGGTGGCACCTACATACTCTAACAGCACTCCGAACCTTCATAGTGAGATAGATCCACGTTGGAAGTGTGAAGCCAGTCAGAAAAAGCTTTCTCAGGGTATTGCACTACGCCAGACGAGCCTGATCCATAGCCGGGCTCTAGGAGTAAAAAAAACTCTGGGAACTTATCAACGATATATCAGAGGTAAAGGTCAGAGATGGTGCATCTACTCTGTAATAAATCTGAACCAGATATGGAAATGATCTTCGAAAATGAACCAGAGGGACCCTGGTCGTCAACTTTATCCTATGTACACCATGTCAACCATGAGCATTTAATACCGTCCAAAGCAGCGTTCTCAAGGTATAAGTAGGAATCCTTTCCAGGGAAACTGAAACGTTCTGTTCCTGCTCTCGTGGATACTGTGTCCCACTACCAAATGTTTGGTCCGTATTATTATTATTTCTCTCCCTTATTTCTGTGCTCTTGTATTTACACCACACACTCTCTCTCTCTCTCTCTCTCTCTCTCTCTCTCTCTCTCTCTCTCTCTTTCTTCCAGGTGTAGTGTAAACAGAGTTTGCAAAAACCTTCGACACATGTAATCATGGTACAACAGTGCTCAAAATTCAAGTGAGAAGGTTGTTTTTCCTGATGCCTTGTAGTCTCCCCAATCCTTTCATCATCATACACAGGAAAGTAAATCATAGCACCATACCATCCTTCGCACCCGACGATATATTTTGTGTAAGAGTGACTTCACTGAGGACATTGTAAATTTCCAAGCTGAATGCAAATCTAAGTCTTCCAATAGACAGCAGAAAATATGATCAATGAGGACAAATTTAAGTTATTCCGTTATGGAAAATTTGAGGAAAGAAATGCTAGAAGGGAGTATAAAAAGCATTTTTAAATAAAAAGGAAAAGCCACGATTACGCTGAAAGACACAAATGTAAGGAGCCCAAGACTATTCAACAGCCTCTGATCATACATAAGTGGGCTTTACCAAAAGACCCCCCCATTGCTGTTTTCAAGCAGACACTGAATAAGTTCCTATAGTCAGTTTCTTATCAGCCTTCAGGCAAGATGGAAGTTAAACGATAGCAAAGAAATGAGTGAAATACTGAAGTCTTAATATAATTGTGTTCAGTAATCCGTTAATCAGACTGAAGGCTGACAATCCGAATGAATTCTTTATGAATCTATAACATCTCCAGAATTTCCGAAATAATCCTAAAAGCCATTGACATCACGCCTGTGTACTCGTACTGTGTACTCGTGAAACTCAATGTTCGTCAAGAACCGCTGAAAGCCCCTATCACGCGCCTTGAATATTCTTTGGAGAGAGAGCTTAGACACGGGGGACAACACGCTAAAACAACAGATACAGCCCCACCTCACAAAGGTGGCAGCAGACCAATACCAAATAACTATAGATCGATATCATTGATGTTTCACAATCATAGAAGTATATGAGCGTTTTAAGAAGCAAAATTGCGAACCAAATGGACTTAAAATATTTGCACAACATAGTGCAGTATGGTTTTAGATCAGGTTGCTCCTGCCTCTGTCAACCACCGGACAATTATGACATGGTTTTGCATCAGCTGGAAGACAAAATCCAGGTGTAGCATAAACACACTTTGCCAAAACTTCTGATAAGTGCAACCACGGTGTAACTGCACGAAATGCTTACGAAAGGAATAACTGGAAAAGCTGGTAGATACATACATAGTTTTTTAAGGAATGGAACCCAAACTGTAATATTGAACAGAGTGGAATCAGAGGCTGCCACAGTAATAAATTTTGTTTTCTAAGACGCAGTGCTTATTGTCTTTTTCTTTCTCATCTCCGACACAAAGACATAACACAGTATCACAGTATTCACAACACAGTATTCACTGTAGACGATACTAGAATCTGAATGAGAGTGTCATCCACTGTGGACACTGCAGCCTCCAAGCTGATATAAACAGTTTTCCAGTGGATCACTGACAACAGTATGTTAAATGAGGACAAATTTCAATTACTCCGTTATGGAAAGATTAAGGGAATAAAGACGGGAACAGAATATAAAACAAATTCGAATCTCTCTATAGAGCATAAGATTAATGTGAGAGACCTGGGGTTGATCATGTCGTAAGATCTGGTCTTGAATGATCACAACAGCATCACTGTCAGGACCACAGGGAAAATGATAGGCTGGACAACTTGGACCTTCAAAACATGGGTTGCCAAGCCAGTGAAAATACCCTTCGAGTCACTTGTTCTCTCTAGGTTGGAGTACTGATGTACTCTAACAGCTCCGCTCAAGGCAAGCGAAACTGCAGACCAGGAGAACGTCTGAAGTTCCTTGACCTGTACTCTTTGGAACGTAGGCGATGGAGGTACATTATAATCTACTCCTGGAAAATTCTAAAAGAATTAGTCGCAAATCTGTTCACACAAATCGTTCCCCATAAAAGTAAAAGTCTTGACAGACGGTGTAAAGAACCTGTAAATTAAATCAGGAGTATTATGAGCACAGTCAGCGCTGCATAGCCCCTGTGGGTTTAGCTCTTAGTTATGATAATAATATGAACACATTAAGGAGAAAACTTCGTAAATGTGAGGAGAACCATGATATTTTTTATTTCTCTCCCTGTCTTCAGGAAGGGACTGAACAAGTTGATTAACCGAGTTGTTGTGCTTACGTTGGACATCAACGGCCTGGTTGCTCAAGCCATCCACGCCGCAGGCCTAGTCTTGGACCGGGCCTCGGAGGGTTTAACGGATATATTGTAGACTCAACAGACAGGCCTTTCATAACACGGATTTAGGACGATAATTGTGTTTATATCCCAAAATTAACAGAATGCGGCTCCAGCCTGTGTTTAACGCGGCCCAAGTTGGAAAATTATTGAATCTGGGTTGGTTGCCACTCCAAAAAATTCCTCACCGCGCCGTCAAGATGTAAAAAAAAAATGAAATCGGGCTCGATTCCACGTGGAAAATTCTCCTCCACGCCGTAGGTGGTGGTAGATGGTATTAGTAATAGATAGGTGGTGATAGTGTTGGTGTGTAGTGTAGGTAATGAGGTAGGAAGGTTGTGGACGTGGTAGCGCTACAATACGAAACATTACTGGCCGTAAGTGATGATGTTAGGTGGTGATAGATGGTATTAGGTGGTAATAGATGGTGTTAGACGGCGATAGATGGTGTTATGTGGTGACAGATGGTGCTAGGTGGTGACAGATGCTGTTAGGTGGTGACAGATGGTGTTGGGTGATGACAGATGGTGTTAGGTGGTGTCAGGTGGTGTTAGGTGGTGACAGATGGTGTTAGGAGGTAATAGATGGTGTTAGACGGCGATAGATGGTGTTATGTGGTGACAAATGCTGTTAGGTGGTGACAGTTGATGTTAGGTGGTGACGGATGGTGTTAGGTGATGCCAGATGGTGTTAGGTGATGACAGATGGTGTTAGGTGATGACAGATGGTGTTAGGTGATGACAGATAGTGTTAAAAGGTGACAGATGGTGTTAGGTGGTGACAGTTGATGTTAGGTGGTGACAGATGGTGTTAGGTGATGCCAGATGGTGTTAGGTGATGACAGATGGTGTTAGGTGATGACAGATGGTGTTAGGTGATGACAGATAGTGTTAAAAGGTGACAGATGGTGTTAGGTGGTGATAGTGATGGTTGGTGATGATAGAGAGAGGAGTCAGGTCAACCAGTAATCACATCTACAACGTGAAGTAACAAGGACCACATTACCTTGCTATCTTTAAAGAAAAAACGCCGGAAAAAATTGACTAGCTTTCTTGAGGTGCTGAGAACCTAAATCTATTTTTACATTCATTACATAGATAGATGTTACATAGAACGACGATTTCATGGATATATTGTCTAGTTAGATGAAGTCTGTATATGTAATACTGAGACTTCCAATCTCACTACCAGAATAGATTTAACATATACTAAATACATAATATAAACATGAATATATATATATATATATATATATATATATATATATATATATATATATAATATATATATAATATATATATATATATATACATGTGTGTGTGTGTGTACTCACCTAGTTGTGGTTGCAGGGGTCGATTCACAGCCCCTGGACCCGCCTACTTCGCTGGGCGGTACTAGGTCACACTTCCTGCCTCCACTACATCACTTCCCAGACTATTCCATTTCTTGACTACTCTGTGACTGAAGAAATACTTCCTAACATCCCTGTGATTCATCTGAATCATCAGCTTCCAACTGTGACCCCTTGTTGCTGTGCCCCATCTCTGGAACACCCTGTCTCTGTCCATCTTGTCGATTCCTCTCAGTATTTTGTATGTCGTTTTCATATCCCCCCAATCTCTCCTATCCTCTAGTGTCGGCAGGTCGATTTCTCTTAACCTCTCCTCGTAGGACATACTCCTTAGCTGTGTGTGTGTACTCACCTAGTTGAGGTTGCAGGTCGCTACTAGGTCACTCTCCCTGAACCATGAGCTTTATCGTACCTCTGCTTAAAGCTATGTATGGATCCTGCCTCCACTACATCGCTTCCTAAACTATTCCACTTCCTGACTACTCTGTGGCTGAAGAAATACTTCCTAACATCCCTGTGATTCATCTGTGTCTTCAGCTTCCAACTGTATTCGTTATCATGTCCCCCCTATCTCTCCTGTCCTCCATGTCGTTGTCCTTCACTTCCTCATATCTTGTATGTCGTTATCATGTCCACCCTATCTCTCCTGTCTCAGTGTCGTCAGGTTGATTTCCCTTAACTCTCCTCGTAGGACATACCTCTAGCTCTGGACTAGTCTTGTTGCAAACCTTTGCACTTTCTCTAGTTTCTTTACATGCTGGCTAGGTGTGGGTTCAAACTGGTGCCGCATACTCCAATATGGGCCTAACGTACACGATGTACAGGGTCCTGAATGATTCCTTATTAGATGTCGGAATGCTGTCTGAGGTTTGCCAGCGCCCATATGCTGCAGCAGCTATTTGGTTGATTGACGCTCAGGAGATTGCTGGTGTTACTCACCCCAAGATCTTTTTTCTTGGTGAGGTTGTAGTCTCTGGCCCCTAGACTGTACTCCGTCTGCGGTCTTCTTTTGCCCTTCCCAAATCTTCATGACTTTGCACTTGGTAGGATTGAACTCCAGGAGCCAATTGCTGGACAGGTCTGCAGCCTGTCCAGATCCCTTTGTAGTTCTGCTGGTCTTCGATCGAATGATTCTTCTCATCAACTTCACATCATCTGCAAATCAGGGACACCTCGGAGTTTATTCTTTCCGTCATGTCGTTTCACAATACCAGAAACAGCACTGGTCCAAGGACGACCCCTGTGGACCCGCTGGTCACAGGTGCCCACTCTGACAACTCGCCACTACCATTACTCGCTGCTGTCTTCCTGACAAGTATTCCTTGATCCATTGTAGTGTCTCCCTGTTATCCCTGCTTGTCCTCCAGTTTTGCACTAATCTCTTGTGTGGTACTGTGTCAAACGCTTCTTGCACTCCAAGAAGATGCAATCCACCCACCTTTCTCTCTCTCTTGTCTACTGCATGTCACCTTGTCATAGAACTCCAGTAGGTTTGGGACACAGGATTTCCCGTCCCTGAAACCATGTTGGCTGCTGTTGATGAGATCATTCCTTTCTAGGTGTTCCACCACTCTTCTCCTGACAATCTTCTCCATGACTTTGCATACTATACATGTCAGTGACACTGGTCTGTAGTTTAGTGCTTCATGTCTGTCTCCTTTTTTAAAGATTGGGACTACATTTGCTGTCATCCATGCCTCAGGCAATCTCCCTGTTTCGATAGATGTATTGAATATTGTTGTTAGGGGTACACATAGCGCCTCTGCTCCTTCTCTCAGGACCCATGGAGAGATGTTATCCGGCCTCATTGCCTTTGAGGTATCTAGCTCACTCAGAAGCCTCTTCACTTCTTCCTCGGTTGTGTGTACTGTGTCCCGCACATGGTGGTATGCCCCACCTCTCCGTCTTTCTGCAGCCCCTTCTGTCTCCTCTGTGAACACTTCTTTGAATCTCTTGTTGAGTTCCTCACATACTTCACGGTCATTTCTTGTTGTCTCTCCTCCTTCCTTCCTTAGCCTGATTACCTGGTCCTTGACTGTTGTTTTCCTCCTGATGTGGCTGTATAACAGCTTCAGGTCAGATTTGGCTTTCGCTGCTATGTCGTTTTCATATTGTCGTTCTTATCTGTGCATATTCATATTCGTTTCTGGCTCTACGACTGCTCTCCTTATTTTCCTGGGTGTGTGTGCGTGTGTGCGTGTGTGCGTGTGTGCGTATGTGTGTGCGTGTGTGCGTGTGTGCGTATGTGTGTGCGTGTGTGCGTGTGTATATGCGTGTGTGTGTGTGTGTCTCATACACTAAATGAGATTGCAGTATTTGCACTTTTCCGGCTCATATGTCTGTCTTCCTTCACTAGTTCAGCTCTTCCCTGAGACTGGCAGTGAGTTACAAGCATCTTGACAGGTGTGGCTGGGTCTCCCTGCCTGGCTGGATCTCCCTGCCTGGCTGGGTCTCCCTGCCTGGCTGGGTCTCCCTGCCTGGCTGGGTCTCCCTGCCTGGCTGGATCTCCCTGCCTGGCTGGGTCTCCCTGCCTGGCTGGGTCTCCCTGCCTGGCTGGGTCTCCCTGCCTGGCTGGGTCTCCCTGCCTGGCTGGGTCTCCCTGCCTGGCTGGGTCTCCCTGCCTGGCTGGGTCTCCCTGCCTGGCTGGGTCTCCTGCCTGGCGTCCCCTGCTGGCTGGGTCTCCCTGCCTGGCTGGGTCTCCCTGCCTGGCCGGGTCTCCCTGCCTGGCCGGGTCTCCCTGCCTGGCTGGGTCTCCCTGCTTGGCTGAATCTCCCTGCTTGGCTGGGTCTTCCTGCCTGGCTGGGTCTCCCTGCCTGGCTGGGTCTCCCTGCCTGGCTGGTCTCCTGCCTGGCTGGGTCTCCCTGCCTGGCTGAGTCTCCCTGCCTGGCTGGTCTCCTGCCTGGCTGGGTCTCCCTGCCTGGCTGAGGTCTCCCTGCCTGGCTGGATCTCCCTGCCTGGTGAGGTCTCCCTGCCTGGCTGGGTCTCCCTGCCTGGTGAGTCTCCCTGCCTGGCTGGGTCTCCCTGCCTGGCTGGGTCTCCCTGCCTGGCTGGGTCTCCCTGCCTGGCTGGGTCTCCCTGCCTGGCTGGGTCTCCCTGCCTGGCTGGGTCTCCCTGCCTGGCTGGGTCTCTCTGCCTGGCTGGGTCTCCCTGCCTGGCTGGGTCTCCCTGCCTGGCTGGGTCTCCCTGCCTGGCTGGGTCTCCCCGCCGGTCAATATACTCAGTCGGAACCTATGCAAAATTTACCTTTCCGTGAGCATTTTTTTTTAATGCCGAACACGACTCTGCAGCAGTACTGCGTTGTTGCCTGCGTCAGCCCCTGCGTCATTACATGATCCTTTGCGTCATACCAAGCGCCATCCCACATGCAATCCCTACGCTATTTTTTTTTTTTTGCGTCATCCCTGCGATACGCGTGATTGCGATACGCTTGACTTCATCCCTGCGCTATCCCTTGCGTCATGTCTGCGACATTAAAATTCATCGTCTTCAAGGTCAATCATTCCCTGCCTCATCCTTTGGACTATCTATCTACTTTATTTATTTTTATATTACGTTTCCTTTGGTTTAAAACTCAGTCATCTTTGTGACCTAAATCGGCTTCCTGTAGTGTGGCGTCGGTACAGACGACGATCTGGAGTGTAATCTTAAGCTGGCCACCTGTTCACTTGCAGTGTGAAACCACTAAAAAAGAAGTGATGAAACCTCAAGGTTCAATTGACACCTGTCGACGAATTTAGGAAGCTCACATAGGGGCATAAACAGTTAAAAACAGACTGTGGTATAAACCTTGGTGATAGTTACCGATAAATCGATTTAGACACGTGAGAAAACACCAGATGTTATTAGAAAACGTTTCGGTCCTGGGACTTTGATCACTTCTAACATACAGAGGCTAAAAATACAGTATATACAGGCAGAGAATGAGGTGTGAGTGACACATGGTGACCTGAAGAATGCCATTATTGGATAAGGACAGGTAAACAGTGTTACCATGTGACTTTTGTGTTGCTTGGTAGGTGCTGCTCTGCCTCGTACTGTATTACGTATTACGTTTTTTTAAATTTTACAGCTTGCAGTTTTCTAATAAGCATATCCTAGTGTTTGCTTACGTGTCTTTCTAAATAAAAAAAAAAAACTGTGCATTCCGATCTCCACTGCGGAAGAGGATCTCAGACGAAATCAAAATATACAGCCTTTTCGTCCACTGTACTTCTGTCAGCACGTTGGTCGTGACACTTCAAAAAAACTCTTGCTAAGTGGGAACTTAGTTCAGTTATTTCTTTGTAGAAAAGGCTGAAGACGTACAATTATATCTTAAAATTATCGTTAAACTATCGTTCACAAACGAGCGAAACTCTTCATTATGGTAATATCTCCTTTGTGTCCCTGTTGTTCTAAGCTTGTCGTAATGTTTAGTACAGTTATTATGGTGTAATAGCACACAAAATGAGTGCTACTGGAATAACTGGAAAACTGGACAGATGGATCTTGAACTTTCTAACTAACCGAACACAAAGAGTAGTGGTAAACAGTTAAATCGGAGACTGCCTCAGTGATACGCTCTGTACCATAAAATAAAGTATTCGCCCCCATTCTTTTCCTCGTCCTCGTATCTGACATACAGATTTAAATTATTGCGCCGAGTCATCCTTTACAGACGATACTTGAATCTGCATATGACGGGAAGATTGCAAACAAACCATACCACGGGTGGGGTTAGAACCCTCAGTCAGAGAGTCACCAAACTCCAGACTGATGCCTTAGCCACTGGACCAGCTAGCTATAAATAAGATTCGTCCAACTAGGTATATCTGGATGAATCTTATCTGTTGCTAGCTGGTCCAGTGGCTAACGATTCGGTATGGAGTTTTGCGACTCTCTGGTCGCGGGTTCTAACCCCACCCGTGGTATGGTTTGCATGAGACTATCATCCAAGTGGATATAAATCAAGTCTTTCAGTGGGCAACCGAAAAAAAATATGATGATCAATGAGGACAAATTTCAGTTATTCCATTATGAAAATTTGATGAAATATTAGATAGAACGAAGTATACAGCAGATTCTAACCACACTATAGAACGAAAAACTAATGTGAAGCATCTGGGAGTTTTGGTATCAAGAGGATCTCACCTTAAAGGATCACAACAGTGCCACTGTCACATCTGCCATGCCGGTAATCATCCGCTTTTAAGTCACTTGTTTTCTCTAGGCTGGAATACTGCTGTACACTAACAGCCCCATTCAAGGAATGTGAAATAGCAGATCTAGGGAATATACAGAGAACCCTCACTGCATGCATTGGGAACGCTTGAATTCCAGTGCATGTACTCCCTGAAATGTAGGCGAGAAAGATGCATCATAATCTACACCTGGAAAATCCTAGAGGGACTGGTCCAAATGTGCACACAAAAATCACTCCCCGCGGAAGCAAAAGACTAGGCAGACGGTGAAGCATACATCCAATTAAAAGCATGGGTGCCGTGAGTACATTGAGAGAAAACACAGTAAGTGTCTGGAGCCCAAGACTGTTCAACAGCGTCCCAACATACATAAGGGGAATTACCAATAGACCTCTGGCTGTCTTCAAGAGGGAACTGAACAGTTACCTAAAGTCAGTACCTGATAAGCCGGTCTGTGATTTGTACGTTATTTTGCGAGCAGCTTGTAGTAACAGCCTGGTTGATGAGGCCCTGATCCACCGGGATTCCTGGTCGAGGACCGGGGGCGTTGACCCCCGGAGAAACCTCTAGGTAGACTCCAGACTGGTAAACACAGCAGTAGAGAGGGGCTTGTACGTTGAAGAATGCTCAGTGAGAATATATAACATAGCGAAAGTGTTTAGGATGAGTGAGTTTGAGTGTTGTTAAGAACATAAGAAAGAAGGAACACTGCAACAGGCCTACTGACCCATGCGGAGCAGGTCCATGTCCCCCCCCCCCCGGATTAGACCTATGACCCCCCCCCCGGATTAGCCCAATGACCCATACACAAATAACCCGCACATAAAAGAGAGAAGCTTACGACGACGTTTCGGTCCGACTTGGTATTGTGCCTTTTTTTGTTATTCCCAATGACCCACCCAGTCTGGCCACCTCCACTCAAGGATGGAGCACTACACCAGACCCAGCAGCACAAGCTAGTCAGGGTCAACTCACACCCACCCACACCCACTCATGTATTTATCTAACCTATTTTTAAAACTACGTAACGTTTTAGCCTGAATAACTGTACTCGGGAGTTTGTTCCACTCATCCACAACTCTATTACCAAACCAGTGCTTTCCTATATCCTTCCTGAATCTGAATTTTTCCAACTTGAAACCATTGCTGCGAGTCCTGTCTTGGCTGGAAATTTTCAGCATGCTATTTACATCCCCTTTATTTATTCCTGTTTTCCACCTGTTAAGACTGTAGACCACATCATAGATGGCTATACTAGATATATAGTACGAGGGCATACTAATTATATATATATATATATATTATATATTATATATATATATATATATATATATATATATATATATATATATATATATATATATATAAATATATATTAGTTTGTTATGCTACCTAGCAGTAGAGAGGTAGCTGGGTGTTCGTCTCCTTACACCTGCTGTCACTGTTCATCTAGCAGCAAACAGATAGCTTAGTGTTAAGCTGCTGTTGTCAGTTGGATGTAGAGATGAACTTAGCATGACAGCAACTATTAGTTTGTAAATGAGCTGGAGGAATGATAACAGAGAGAGAGAGAGAGAGAGAGAGAGAGGGACTAGTGGGAATGGTACACTTTTTCACTCACAGAGTCGAGGTTGATGCAGTATGATTGTCTAGTGCTACACGAGGGTCATTAAGGCTGCCTGTAACATGTACACAACAAGTCACTGATCCATCAGGTCCAGTATTAGAGTTTAAGGCGAACTCAGGAATTTTATAATCTCAAAACTGGGATTAAAGTATACGCAAGGATGTTTTAATCTCTAAAATAAAATTAAAGTAAACTTTCAAGGTCTATACGCCGAGACAGTCATACATACGTGTATACTTGTATATCCAGGTATACAGTCCAAATTTCGCGTTATAAGTTATTTATATTATTATCAAGTCCCTTCGTAAACCTGACGTAGTTATATTATGATCTGAACACAGTATTTTGCATTCAGATTCACGTCTTTGAGAAGAAGTTTAGGGACCAGAAAAGATACCAAGAACTTGGGTGTTGTTAGGCCTAGCAGCACATACCTCGGAGAGGCGGAGTATTTTGTGGTGGCTATTTTTATTCAGGGCAGCCAGGGGAAGGTGGTTCAAGCCAGCAAGTGTACCAGAGCAAGCCAGGCTAGCCTGGCGCCACTCAGGGGCTTAGACAAGCCAGCAGGGCTAGGCTTGGCAAGCCTGGATACATTTTTAATGAGTGGGTGCACATGCGCTAGGCCAGTCTGCCACAACCTTCACACTTCAGATCGATTTCTTTATACTTGCAAGTTCTGGACGAACTTGTGTCCTTCGTGTTATGAAAGGTGTGTGTGTGTGTGTGTGTGTGTGTGTGTGTGTGTGTGTGTGTGTGTGTGTGTGTACTCACCTAGTTGTGGTTGCAGGGGTCGAGACATAGCTCCTGGTTCCGCTTCTTCACTGGCCGCCACTAGGTGTGTGTGTACACACCTAATTGTGGTTGCAGGGGTCGGATCATAGCTCCTGGTTCCGCTTCTTCTCTGGCTGCTACTAGGTGTGCGTGTGTAGTCACCTATATGTGGCTGTAGGGGTCGATTCACATCTTAATCCCGCCTCTTGGCTGGTTGCTACTAGGTCCGCTCTCAGCAATGGTGTGTGTGTTAGTTACCATTTTGTCCTAGGCACATGTCGATTAGACACTAGGCCTGTTGTATATGCGTGCGTGTGTGTGTGTGTGTGTGTGTGTGTGTGTGTGTGTACTTTAAAATTTAAAAAACTGACTTTGTCATAGTAATACATGTATGGTAGGTGAGTCATCATGACTCACTGGTGTATGGTAGGTGAGTCATCATGACTCACTGGTGTATGGTAGGTGAGTCATTATGACTCACTGGTGTATGGTAGGTGAGTCATTATGACTCACTGGTGTATTTTAGGTGAGTCATCATAACTCACTGGAGTATAGTGAGTCATCATGTCGCACAGCAGTATGGTGGGTGAGTCACCATAACTTACTGGTGTATGATAGGTGAGTCACTGTGACTAACTGGAGTACAGAAGGTAAAGTCACCATGACTCACTGGTTTATGGTAGGTAAAGTCACCATGACTCACTTTTATATGGTAGGTGAGTCACTGTGACTCACTGGAGTACAGTAGGTAAAGTCACCAGGACTCACTGGTTTATGGTAGGTGAGTCACCATGACTCATTGGAGTATAGTAGGTGAGTCACCATGACTCACTGGTGTATAGTAGGTGAGTCACCATGACTCACTGGTGTATGGTAGGTGTGTCACCATGACTCACTGGTGTATGGTAGGTGAGTCACCATGACTCACTGGTGTATGGTAGGTGTGTCACCATGACTCACTGGTGTATGGTAGGTGTGTCACCATGACTCACTGGTGTATGGTAGGTGTGTCACCATGACTCACTGGTGTATGGTAGGTGAGTCACCATGACTCATTGGTGTATAGTAGGTGAGTCACCATGACTCACTGGTGTATAGTAGGTGAGTCACCATGACTCACTGGTGTATAGTAGGTGAGTCACCATGACTCACTGGTGTATAGTAGGTGAGTCACCATGACTCATTGGAGTATAGTAGGTGAGTCACCATGACTCACTGGTGTATGGTAGGTGTGTCACCATGACTCACTGGTGTATAGTAGGTGAGTCACCATGACTCACTGGTGTATAGTAGGTGAGTCACCATGACTCACTGGTGTATGGTAGGTGAGTCACCATGACTCACTGGTGTATGGTAGGTGAGTCACCATGACTCACTGGTGTATGGTAGGTGAGTCACCATGACTCACTGGTGTATGGTAGGTGAGTCACCATGACTCACTGGTGTATAGTAGGTGAGTCACCATGACTCATTGGAGTATAGTAGGTGAGTCACCATGACTCACTGGTGTATGGTAGGTGTGTCACATGACTCGCTGCTGTATGGTAGGCAAGTCCCAATTCTCTCTTTCGCTCTATTGCATAGGTTTTTACAAAGTTAGGCTTATCGTTCCTGGTTTATTTACAAGCTAAGGGCTGTTACAGCAGCTTTTTAGGAAGCCCTTTTATTCTTTTGAGACGTACAAACAGAGGACAGGATGAAGCTGGAACCATCTGTGGGCCAGCAATTTCATTTGATCATCTGGCATTATGCTGTACGAACATGTTCCAGACTCATGTCATCCTGGAAATAAGTGATCTTAGATGAAGTGGTGTTCTGGAGAAGGTTACATGATGTAGTTAGTGTTTGCTGCCCATCTTGTTGTGTAGAAGCTGTTCTCGTCTGGCCAAGTGTGATACTTCGACAATATTGACTTTGTGTATAATAGTAAGGTCACTCACACATATCTCTCACTCTCTCTCTCTCTCTCTCTCTCTCTCAGTCTTCTCGTCGCTACATATACTCCCATAGTTTACACTTCATTGAAGTTAGTCTTCAGTACTGAGCTAACAACGAACTTCTTTCTAAAGAGTTCAGTAGATTTATTCAACGTTCGTTCGATGTTTCTGAAGCTTTTCTTTCAAGCCTTTGAAGCTAGACTTACCAGCCTTTGTTTGAACACCTTGAAGCTAGACTTACCAGCCTTTGTTTGAACACCTTGAAGCTAGACTTACCAGCCTTTGTTTGAACACCTTGAAGCTAGACTTACCAGCCTTTGTTTGAACACCTTGAAGCTAGACTTACCAGCCTTTGTTTGAACACCTTGAAGCTAGACTTACCAGCCTTTTTGAACACCTTGAAGCTAGACTTACCAGCCTTTGTTTGAACACCTTGAAGCTAGACTTACCAGCCCTTTGTTTGAACACCTTGAAGCTAGACTTACCAGCCTTTGTTTGAACACCTTGAAGCTAGACTTACCAGCCTTTGTTTGTAACACCTTGAAGCTAGACTTACCAGCCTTTGTTTGAACACCTTGAAGCTAGACTTACCAGCCTTTGTTTGAACACCTTGAAGCTAGACTTACCAGCCTTTGTTTGAACACCTTGAAGCTAGACTTACCAGCCTTTGTTTGAACACCTTGAAGCTAGACTTACCAGCCTTTGTTTGGACACCTTGAAGCTAGACTTACCAGCCTTTGTTTGAACACCTTGAAGCTAGACTTACCAGCCTTTGTTTGAACACCTTGAAGCTAGACTTACCAGCCTTTGTTTGAACATCTTGAAGCTAGACTTACCAGCCTTTGTTTGAACACCTTGAAGCTAGACTTACCAGCCTTTGTTGAACACCTTGAAGTAGACTTACCAGCCTTTGTTTGAACACCCTTTAAGCTAGACTTACCAGCCTTTGTTTGAACACCTTGAAGCTAGACTTACCAGCCTTTGTTTGAACACCTTGAAGCTAGACTTACAAGCCTTTGTTTGAACACCTTGAAGCTAGACTTACCAGCCTTTGTTTCAACACCTTGAAGCTAGACTTACCAGCCTTTGTTTGAACACCTTGAAGCTAGACTTACCAGCCTTTATTTGAACACCTTGAAGCTAGACTTACCAGCCTTTATTTGAACACCTTGAAGCTAGACTTACCAGCCTTTGTTTGAACACCTTGAAGCTAGACTTAGCAGGCTTTGTTTGAACACCTTGAAGCTAGACTTACCAGCCTTTGTTTGAACACCTTGAAGCTAGACTTACCAGCCTTTGTTTGAACACCTTGAAGCTAGACTTACCAGCCTTTGTTTGAACACCTTGAAGCTAGACTTACCAGCCTTTGGACTCTACAGTTAATATAAAGTCTGAATGTGATACTGGTATACAATACCGACAGGTTGGTAAGAAAGACACATATGCATTAGTTATATATCTTTATTCAGAAACGTTTCGCCTACACAGCAGGCTTCTTCAGTCGATTACCAACTTTTCTCTACTCGACTAAACAAGTCTACTGTTTGTTCCTAGTACAACTTTCTAGTATTTATAGTTTAATGAGTATATCGTGTTAGATATATTGTTGATGAGTTAAGAGAATCTTACTACTCTCGGAGCCCGGCCATGGGCCAGGCTCGTCTGATCATATTCTAGATAGTAGCACACTCTGGTTTGTTCACGTTTTAAAGAACCTTAGTTTTATATAAACGAGTTTTAAAGGACCTGTGCCAGTGTTGTCCCTTGATACTGGTGAAGGGTTCTTGATCCAAGGAAATGAACCTGCCCCCTCCCTCTCTCCCTCGAGTTAAGTATAATTTTCTCCCATTTCTCAGGCGTTGTGTGACCCCTACGGGCTTAGCGGTGCCCAGTGAATATAATAATAATAATAATAATAATAATAATAATAATAGTAATAATGCATTTCAAACCTCTGCAGCCTTTATGTAAGGCAGACTTTTTATATATTTTTTCGAAATTTGTTTTAGGATTTAAATCTCGTTTAAACCCCAAATAGTAACCCTTCAAAAAAAACCCTGCGGTTTTCGGGTTCCCATAGATGTTAAAAAAAAAACCCTGGGGGGTTTTAAACCCTTTAAGTACTGTTGAAAAATCCTGGCAGAATGTATGGCTTCAAAAATGTTGAAAAAGTCCGGCACAAAAAAATTTCGTTTTAATCCCAAATAGGTTAAAGCTTCAGTTTTAAAAGTCTGCGGGAGAGAGAAATGGCAGGGATTAAACTGAGTGGAGGCGCAAAGTGTTGAATTTGAAGGAAGTTTAATTTCAGGAAAAAAAAGTTCAAGATTTAAACTAAAAGGAATTGTTAAAAACTGGGATTTAACCAAAAAAACCCGGGAAGTGTTATCGGCAGGGAGGAAAGTTTTCAGGGGTTGAAATCGGCAGAATTTTTCTGGAAATTTAAAGTTGGAAAGTTTGAAATTGGCAGGAATGGAAAAGGCTTTGGGAATTTAAATGGGTTTTAAAAATTCAGAATTTGGTTTTAAAAGTCTTAAAGGGTTTTTTAAAGGGGGGCAGGGGTTTTTGAAATTTCTGGGGAAGTTTGAAGTTGCCGGGGTGTTAAAAGCTTGGGGGGTGTTAAAGTTGGCGGGGGGTTTTTAAAGCGGGAGGGATGTTTAAATTTCTGAGAGATTTAAAGTGGCAGGCGCGTTTAAAGCGGGCAGAAGTTTTCAGGAATGTTAAAAAGTTGGCGGGAGAGTGTGAAAGCTTTGGCAGGAGAGTGTTGAAAGTCGGGCAGGAGAGGGGTTGAAAGCTTTCAGGCGAGTTTGAAAGTCTGGCAGGAGAGTGTTGAAGGCTGGCAGGGAGTGTTGAAAGTCTGGCAGGAGAGTGTTGAAACTTGGCAGGAGAGTGTTGAAAGTCTGGCAGGAGAGTGTTGAAAGTCTGGCAGGAGAGTGTTGAAAGCTTGGCAGGAGAGTGTTGAAAGTCTGGCAGGAGAGGGTTGAAAGCGGGGAGGAGATGTTGAAAGTTTTGCGGGAGAGTGTTAAAAAGTTTTGGCAGGAGAGTGTTGAAAGTCTGGCAGGAGAGTTTTTGAAAGTCTGGCAGGAGAGTGTTGAAAGCTTGCAGGAGAGTGTTGAAAGTCGGCAGGGAGTGTTGAAAGCCCTGGCAGGCGAGTGTTGAAAGTCTGGCAGGAGAGTGTTGAAAGCTTGGCAGGAGAGTGTTGAAAGTCTGGCAGGAGAGTGTTGAAAGCTGGCAGGAGAGTGTTGAAAGTCTTGCAGGAGAGTGTTGAAAGTCTGGCAGGAGAGTGTTGAAAGTCTGGCAGGAGAGTGTTGAAAGTCTGGAAAGGGGGTTTGGAAGGGGGGTGTTGAAAGTCTGGCAGGAGAGTTGGAAAGTCTGGCGGGAGAGTGTTGAAAGTCGGGCAGGAGTTGTTGAAAGTCTGGCAGGAGAGTGTTGAAAGCTTGGCAGGGAGTGTTAAAAGTTGGCAGGAGAGTGTTGAAAGTCTGGCAGGAGAGTGTTGAAAGCTTGGCAGGAGAGTGTTGAAAGTCTTGCAGGAGAGTGTTGAAAGTCTTGCAGGAGAGTGTTGAAAGTCTGGCAGGAGAGTGTTGAAAGTCTGGCAGGAGAGTGTTGAAAGTCTGGCAGGAGAGTGTTGAAAGTCTGGCGGGAAAAGTGTTGAAAGCTGGCAGGAGAGTTTGAAAGTCGGGCAGGAGAGTGTTGAAAGTCTGGGCCAGGAATGTTGAAAGTCGGCAGGAGAGTGTGAAAGTCTGGCAGGAGATGTTGAAAGTCTGGCAGGAAGTGTTGAAAGCTTGGCAGGAAGTGTTGAAATTTCTGGCAGGAGAAGTTTGAAAGTCTGGCAGGAGAGTGTTGAAAGTCTGGCAGGAGAGTGTTGAAAGTCGGGCAGGCGAGTGTTGAAAGTCTGGCAGGAGAGTGTTGAAAGTCTGGCAGGAGAGTGTTGAAAGTTGGCAGGGAGTGTTGAAAGTTTTGGCAGGAGAGGGGTGAAAGTCGGCAGGAGAGTTTGAAAGTTTTGGCAGGGAGTGTTGAAAGTCTGGCAGGGAGTGTTGAAGTTTTGGCAGGAGTGTTGAAAGTCTGGCGGAGAGTGTTAAAAGTTTTGGCAGGAGAGTTTTTGAAAGTTTTGGCAGGAGAGTGTTGAAAGCTGGCAGGAGAGTGTTGAAAGCTTGGCAGGAGAGTGTTGAAAGTCTGGCAGGAGAGTGTTGAAAGTCTGGCAGGAGAGTGTTGAAAGCTTGGCAGGAGAGTGTTGAAAGTCTGGCAGGAGAGTGTTGAAAGCTGGCAGGAGAGTGTTGAAAGTCTGGCAGGAGAGTGTTGAAAGCTTGGCAGGAGAGTGTTGAAAGCTGGCAGGAGAGTTTTTGAAAGCTTGCAGGAGAGTGTTGAAAGTCTGGCAGGAGAGTGTTGAAAGTTTTGGCAGGAGATGTTGAAATCGGCAGGGAGTGTTGAAAGTCGGCAGGAGAGTGTTGAAAGTCTGGCAGGAGAGTGTTGAAAGCTTGGCAGGAGAGTGTTGAAAGCTTGGCAGGAGAGTGTTGAAAGCTTGGCAGGAGTGAAATTGGCGCTTTGCCCAAGCTTCTGAGACGGATTAAAAAGTTTCCCCCGGGGGTTGAACCAAGTTCCCTTTGTTTCAGGTAAAGGCTTTCTGGCGGGCCCCCAAAATTACAGAACCTAAATACTTTATTTGCACCACTTGAATTTCAACTTTGGAACCCCCTATGTTGGGGGCTTAATCTCGACCTGACATTTATTCTCATAGTTATGCACCATGAAGGTCCTTTCCCCAACTTGCCTATATGTTTTCGGTGAAATTCGGACTTCACCAATTTTCCCATGTAATAATCTGTTCTCCCCGGGTTTGAAACAGGTTGGGAACCAGGGTCCCCATTTTTTTTTTTTCCAAATGGCAGTTTTTTTTTTAGGTTTGGAATCATCCAAAAAGGGTTTTTAATTCCCAGAAATTTAATAGATGGAAAAGTAACGTGAAGAGGTCATCATTTTGGAGTTTTGAGGTTTAATAGTTTTTCCAAGGAAGATACAATTTAAAGGCCCCCCCCCCCCCCCCCCCCCCCCCCCCCCCCCCCCCCCCCCCCCCCCCCCCCCCCCCCCCCCCCCCCCCCCCCCCCCCCCCCCCCCCCCCCCCCCCCCCCCCCCCCCCCCCCGGGGGGGGGGGGGGGGGGGGGGGGGGGGGGGGGGGGGGGGGGGGGGGGGGGGGGGGGGGGGGGGGGGGGGGGGGGGGGGGGGGGGGGGGGGGGGGGGGGGGGGGGGGGGGGGGGGGGGGGGGGGGGGGGGGGGGGGGGGGGGGGGGGGGAAGACGGGGAATTTCCGTTTTGAGGGTGTTTTTGGGCTTTTTTGGGAAAAAAAGGAAAAAAAAATTTTTGGGGGAGGCGAGTGTTGAAAGTCTGGCGGGGAGAGTGTTGAAAGCTTGGCAGGAGAGTGTTGAAAGCTTGGCAGGAGAGTGTTTTGAAAGCTTGGCAGGCTTGTGCTCCAAGCTTCTGAGTTTCCCTGGAGTTTACCTGGAGAGAGTTCCGGGGGTCAACGCCCCCGCGGCCCGGTCTGAGACCAGGCTCCTGGTGGATCAGAGCCTGATCAACCAGGCTGTTGTTTGCTGGCTGCACGCAAAACCAAACGTACGAGCCACACCCCGGCTGCCCGGAACTGACTTTAGGTGCTTGCCCAGTGCCAGCTTGAAGACTGCCAGGGGTTGTTGGTAATCCCCCTTATGTGTGCTGGGAGGCAGTTAAACCCATTTCTCGGGCCCCTGCCCCTTATTGTATGGTTCTTAACGTGCTAGTGACACCCCTGTTTTTCTTTGGGGGAGGGTTGCATGTCTGCCAAGTCTTTTGCTTTCGTAGTGAGTGATTTTCGTGTGCAAGTTCCGGTACTAGTCCCTCTGGGGATTTTCCCAGGTGTATATAATCATGTATCTCCCCCTCCTGCGTTCAGGAATACAGGTTCAGGAACCTCACGCGCTCCCAAATAATTGAGGTGTTTTATCTCCGTTATGCGCGCCGTGAAAGTTCTTGTACATTTTCTAGGTCGGCAATTTCACCTGCCTTGAAAGGTGCTGTTAGTGTGCAGCAATATTCCAGCCTAGATAGAACAAGTGACCTGAAGAGTGTCATCATGGGCTTGGCCTCCCTAGTTTTGAAGGTTCTCATTATCCATCCTGTCATTTTTCTAGCAGATGCGATTGATACAATGTTATGGTCCTTGAAGGTGAGATCCTCGGACATGATCACTCCCAGGTCTTTGACGTTGGTGTTTCGCTCTATTTTGTGGCCAGAATTTGTTTTGTACTCTGATAAAGATTTAATTTCCTCATGTTTACCATATCTGAGTAATTGAAATAGTAGTAAGATAAAAAGCTTTACTGTTAGTAGAATCAAGTTCTTTGCTTTCAGGTAATGGACTCGGCAGTCTTCAAAATTAAGAACCTAAAGTATTTATTTTGACAAACCATATTCTTAGAATCTTCAACCTTAAGAACTATGTTGTTTCTGACTGACCATATTCTCAGAGTTTGCACCATGAAGTCTTGCAACTTGACAGACTATGTCAGAGTGAACACTCGGACGTTCACCAAAATTGTTAGACACTTGTAAATGCTGTTCTCCCCTGTGTAAACATGTAAATAGGACACGGTGCATTTTTTTTTCAAATGGCAGTTTTTTTACGGTATAGAGATGCTTCCAAAAAGTCATAATGCCAGGAGATAATAAGTGGTCAGTATAGTGACGCGCTCAGCATCTCGGGAGTTTGCAGTGTATAGTTCCAAGAAGTTACTAACTCTTAAGGGCGTCTTAAAATCCCGACTTGAATAGTTTTAAAGTCTTGGGATTGAAAAGTTGAAAGCCTGGAAGATGTGTTGTGCTGTGGGTGTCACAAACTTTCTTGAACGATTTAATACACTTAAAAGCTTCAACGAAGCGGTGTGAATTTTTTTTTTTCATGTTGAGAGTGATGAGAGACCTTGACTGAGCCTCTGGCCACCGTCAATTATAACGAAGACTCATTGAAACACTTCGTCAGTAGATGGAATGATGTGTTAAGTACGAGAGGTAAGCCTACCTAGAGTAGTGCACATCATCTTAAAACCTGGTCGAGGCCTGGTCATGGACGGTCCACGGGGGCGTTGACCCCCGGAACGCCTTCTAAGTATACTCCAGGTACACCACAGTGGAATTATTTGAGTTTGAGGTCAATTATTTTTCTCGTCAGTTTTGCAAGCTTAGAGATATAATCCTTAACAACCCACCCATATTATAATTTCACCCCCCTCTCCACAACCCCTTCAGTTTACCGCCGACAATACTAAGATAACATCGGTTCCTATTTACTGCCAAGTGAACATGGAAAGAAAACGTAAAGAGGCTTAGATATATGTCTCGACCCACCCGAAATTAAATCAAGGATGTTCGGTTGTGAACAGAACGATATAACAGAGATACAAGCAACTTGTGGCTGTCAGCATTAATTTTTGTGAGTGAAGGAGCAATGTCCCAAGTAACAGCAGACAGACCTGTAAACGATAGGTGCTAATACATACATACATTATATATATATATATATATATAATATATTATATATATATATATATTAATATATATATAAAATGCAACAAGAACACAGTAAACAGGTGATTTCAGAATATGCAAAACAACCACTCTGAAAAAATAGAGAAATTCCAAGCGCTTTCGTGACTACTCACTTTATCAAGGAACTATCATATATATATATATATATATATATATATATATAATATATATATATATATATATATTGTAGATGAATGGTTCAGAGAACCGACATGTTGATAAATTAGACACATATGCAACTCTTGGGTATCTTTATTGAGGAAACGTTTCGCCACACAGTGGCTTCATCAGTCCATACGAAGGAGAAACTTGAAGAACAGGAGGAGAATGAGGTAATCAGTCCGTCAACCTTGAGTCGATGTGTTCAGTCCATCAATCCGGAAGCAACAGCAGTAGGAGGAGAGGTACGAACCTGATTACTGAGAAGGTTGTTAGTTTGGCGAAAATTGTCTTTGAGACCTAAAGAAAGAAGAGTGTTGTTACGATTTAGGAGACTGGAAATAAGTATAGAGAAGGCAAAGAACAGGAGAGTTTGGAAGAACTGGCCGCTCTCTTTCTGACACTCATAAAGCACAAAGGAAGTGTTACCTTTACAAACAATAACAAAGCAATCCTAATCCAATAAGCACAACATACGTAAAGAAAACTAGATCATAACACTGGAAACAGCACCTCAACGTGTTCAAACACTGCAGATAAGAATTGCAACAGCTTGATAAATTAGACACATGTGCAACACTTAGGTATCTTAATTGTGGAAACATTTCGCCACACATTGGCTTCATCAGTCCAATACAAAGAAGACTGATGATGATCAGAGGGAGTTTGAGGTAAACAGTCGCTCAGCCTGGAGTCGATGTAATCAGTCCATCTACCATGGTAGGCAGCAGCACAAGTGATGGTTCACACTACCATGTTAGGCAGCACCACAGTGATGGTTCACACAACTATGGTAGGCAGCACCACAAGTGGTGGTTCACACAACCATGTTAGGCAGCACCACAGTGATGGTTCACACAACCATGGTAGGCAGCATCACAAGTGACGGTTCGCACAACCATGGTAGGCAGAACCGCAGTGATGGTTCACACAACCATGGTAGGCAGCATCACAAGTGATGATTCACACAACCATGGTAGGCAGCACCACAGTGATGCTTCACAAAACCATAGTAGGCAGCACCACAAGTGATAGTTCATACCACTATGGTAGGCAGCACCACAGTGGTGGTTCACACAGCCATAGTAGGCAGCACCACAAGTGATGGTTCACACAACTATGGTAGGCAGCATCAGGGTGATGATTCACACAACCGTGGTAGGCAGAACTACAGTGATGGTTGACACAATCATGGTAGGCAGCATCACAAGTGATGGTTGACACAATCATGGTAGGCAGCACCACAGTAATGGTTCACACAACCATGGTAGGCAGCACGACAGTGATGGTTCACACAACCATGGTAGGCAGCACCACAGTAATGGTTGGCACAACCATGGTAGGCAGCACCACAGTAATGGTTCACACAACCATGGTAGGCAGCACCACAGTAATGATTCACACAACCATGGTAGGCAGCACCACAGTAATGGTTCACACAATCATAGTAGGCAGCACCATAGTGATGGTTCACACAACCATGGAAGGCAGCACCACAGTAATGGCTCACACAACCATGGTAGGCAGCACCAGAGTAATGGCTCACACAACCATGGTAGGCAGCACCAGAGTAATGGCTCACACAACCATGGTAGGCAGCACCATAGTAATGGCTCACACAACCACGGTAGGCAGCACCATAGTAATGGCTCACACAACCATGGTAGGCAGCACCATAGTAATGGCTCACACAACCACGGTAGGCAGCACCACAGTAATGGCTCACACAACCATGTTAGGCAGCACCGCAGTGATGGTTCACAGAACAATGGTAGGGAGCACCACAATAATGGTTCACACAACCATGGTAGGCAGCACCACAGTGAGGGTTCACACAACCATGGTAGGCAGCACCACAGTAATGGTTCAACAACCTGGTAGGCAGCCCACAGTGATGGTTCACACAACCATGGTAGGCAACACCACAGTAATGGTTGACACAACCATGGTAGGCAGCACCACAATAATGGTTCACACAACCATGGTAGGCAACACCACAGTAATGGTTGACACAACCATGGTAGGCAGCACCACAATAATGGTTCACACAACCATGGTAGGCAGCACCACAATAATGGTTCACACAACCATGGTAGGCAGCACCACAATAATGGTTCACACAACCATGGTAGGCAGCACCACAGTAATGGTTCATACAACCATGGTAGGCAGCACCACAGTAATGGTTCCCACAACCATGGTAGGCAGCACCACAGTGATGGTTCACACAACCATGGTAGGCAGCACCACAATAATGGTTCACTCAACCATGATAGGCAGCACCACAGTAATGGCTCACACAATCACGGTAGGCAGCACCATAGTAATGGCTCACACAACCACGGTAGGCAGCACCACAGTAATGGCTCACACAACCATGGAAGGCAGCACCGCAGTGATGGTTCACAGAACCATAGTAGGGAGCACCACAGTGATGGTTCACACAACCATGGTATTCAGCACCACAGTAATGGGTCACACAACCATGGTAGGCTGCACCACAGTGATGGTTCATACAACCATGGTAGGCAGCACCACATTAATGGTTCACACAACCATGGTATTCAGCACCACAGTGATGGTTCACACAACCATGGTATTCAGCACCACAGTAATGGGTCACACAACCATGGTAGGCTGCGCCACAGTGATGGTTCATACAACCATGGTAGGCGCACCACGTAATGGTTCTACAGCCATGGTAGGGCAGCACCACAATAATGGTTCACACAACCATGGTAGGCAGCACCACAATAATGGTTCACACATCCATGGTAGGCAGCACCACAATAATGGTTCACACAACCATGGTAGGTAGCACCACATTAATGGTTCACACAACCATGGTAGGCAGCACCACATTAATGGTTCACACAACCATGGTAGGCAGCACCACAATAATGGCTCACACAACCATGGTAGGCAGCACCACAATAATGGCTCACAAAACCATGGTAGGCAGCACCACAATAATGGCTCACACAACCATGGTAGGCAGCACCACAATAATGGCTCACACAACCATGGTAGGCAGCACCACAATAATGGCTCACACAACCATGGTAGGCAGCACCACAATAATGGCTCACACAACAATGGTAGGCAGCACCACAATAATGGTTCACACAACCATGGTAGGCAGCACCACAATAATGGTTCACACAACCATGGTAGGCAGCACCACAAAAATGGCTCACACAACCATGGTAGGCAGCACCTCAGTGATGGTTCACACAACCATGGTAGGCAGCACCACAATAATGGCTCACACAACCATGGTAGGCACACACAATAATGGCTCACACAACCATGGTAGGCCAGCACAACAATAATGGGTTCACACAACCATGGTAGGCAGCACCACAAAAATGGCTCACACAACCATGGATAGGCAGCACCTCAGTGATGGTTCAACAAACCATGGTAGGCAGCACCACAATAATGGCTCACACAACCATGGCTCACACAACCATGGTAGGCAGCACCACAATAATGGCCTCACAACCATGGTAGGGACAGCTCAGTTAAACCAAAATGCCTCGGAAAAGAAAACTAGTGTAGTTCATCAACAATAAAATTTGCATTTTAATATCCTGTAATTCTGCTTTCATTACTGTGTAACAAGAGAGAACTCGTAATCGTTCTCTGGAGGGTTAAAGTGTAATAATATATATATTATATATAAATATATATATATAATATATAATTTTAATTTATATATATATATATATAATATAATATATATATATATATATATATATGATAAATTAGACACATATGCAACTCTTGGGTATCTTTATTGAGGAAACGTTTCGCCACACAGTGGCTTCATCAGTCCGTACGAAGGAGAAACTTGAAGAACAGGAGGAGAATGAGGTAATCAGTCCCTCAACCTTGAGTCGATGTGTTCAGTCCATCATCTTGTTCTCTCCAGTACTTTGGAAAAACTGGCCGCTCTCTTTCTGACAGACTTGATCACAAAAGAGGTGTTTACTTTGCCAGACACTAACAATGCTCTTTTCTGTTATATTAGAGATCACAATCATCATATTAACTGGTACACTTCCGAAACTGTCTACCTTTCTTCTAGCTTTATTGAAGAATTCCTTATACACAACTTTCCTAATATAAATCTTAGCCCTGGCTTTGTAGATGCCGTCTTTTCTTATTATATTATCCAATACTAAAACTTCAAAACACTCGTGACTTGACCTGACCTTTATCTCCTCTTTTCCCCACCTTTTCGCCTTTCCTATACTATTTTCATTGCTTTATCAATCTTCTGCCTAGGTGAACTCTGTCGTATAGGGATTTTGTCCTACCCCTGAGGGCCATTAACTCTCCTGCAGTGCTCTCCTGTTTTCATGTTCTTGTAGACAACTTCCGTTATTACTACGACTACTGTTTCTTCACTATCTGTTCCTTTTTTCACTATCAGTACTACCTTCTTATTTCCACTTCTACGGCTGTTATACTACTTGTGAAGACTTACTCAGCCCTGTAACAACTTCAGACAGTATTACCAAGGCTGGCTCCTCCTCAGGAAAATTAATGAATAGAAAAAGAACAAAAACTGACAAATATAAACACTATTATTTAGGAAATATGAAATATAAAACACTTAAATATGAAATACTGATCCTACATGAAAGAAAATGAAAAATTAAAAATATAAATGATATCTGAATTCAACGCTAAAAACTTGGGTGTTTGGTGTTGGTGACACTGCGTGTTGTTGCAATAGTAGCAGTTGCTGATGATGTGGGGGGGGGGGGATGGTTGCAGATGTTGGTGACAACCCACTGGCTCATTCTAGTGGCCATAAGTAATCTTTCCCGATGACAGATCAGGTTCTTGACCGCTGTAATGATGAGGGGTTATGTCCTGATTCTTCATACAAGTGCACAGACAAGTAAATCCAATATGGGATGTCTCCAGGACGTTAGTCCATCTCCTTCAATTCTGCTCGTTGATTGACAGGTGACCCTCTCTCATCCAAGCTGGAAAGATAGACAGGTTACCCACTGCTTAAGAAATCACTCTCCATGATAAGTACAATACCTAAAAGATGTGGTGATTATTACAACAGTCAACTTAGAGCAAGACTGAAAGGACTAAGTTTATTATTGGTCAAAAGTGAAGCTTCCAACCAATAAATCCACTAGAATACAAGGCAGCCATGTACTTACGGTAGTGCTGGGAGCTGTGAGTCTAGTGATTACTGTTTGGACCGAGCCCCACACGTCACCTTTCGGGGGGGGGGAAGAAGGATGGGGAAGGGATAGCGGGAGCTAGACTGACCCTACCTTAACAAGCAGCCGGCAGTCAAACTATCACTTTCGGGTTGGGGGAAAAAAAAGGCGGGAATAGTGGGAGCTTGACTTACCCTACCTTAACAAGTAGCCGCAATGAAACTATCACTTTCTCACTTTGGGAGGGGGAAAAAATGGTGGGAATAGCGGAGCTTGACTTACCCTACCTTAATAAGTAGCTGGCAATGAAACTATTGTTACTATATACTCCATTGCTACTCCTATCTATTGAACTTTTCCCTCACACTACTATTGTTGCTGCTACTACTAGTACTACTGTAGACAGCCTGTACTGTCTGCACAGACAGCCCATGCTGTCTGCCAGCTTAGTTCATATTTTGCGCCACTCAGGTGCTGCCCTCTGTAGCCAGGCCTCTAGGCAGGCACGCCAGCCTGCCGGCCCATGCCTCCATCTCACTCACACAGTGGCCTAGCAGCAAGACACAAGGCCTCCCAGCTCTCTCTCATGGGCATGGCCCTCCCGGGCCATGGGCACAACACAAGCCTGTGTACCCACCACGACATTAACAATAAAGTAAGAAGCCTCCAAAGAAGACGTATCATTTAACTACCTGCTTGCTACAGCCTACCAAACAAGCCCGATATATTGGTACCAGCGGTGCTCGCAGCAGTTGTGTTTGCCTGGAGAGAGGGAGGAAGAGGTATGAAGTCATCTTCACTTCATCACCCTACACAAGAAGCATCCGTCTCTCAACGAGTTATCCTGATATCGTGTCTGCATGTTTGAGCATCCAGACACAGGTACAAGCAGGATCCAGGCCGAAATTTGCCAAAATTCTCTGAGAATTGTAAGTGGCGTCACAGTGACCCCACGCTACAGCGTCCCATGCTACAGTGTCCCACGCTGTTTCTCAAGTCACGTGTTCAGCGTCACTTGTATGCTGTTGTTGTTGTTCAGCTCAGCACAGCTGTTTCGGCAAGCCAGAGGTGAGTTTTGTGGTGATTTCTGCGTCCAGTGTGAGCTTCTCCACGTGTTTGTGGGTGGGGGAGGAGAGGAGAGGAGAGGAAGTGGCTGTTCCTCACCTTGCCCATGCTCGCCCTACTCACGCTCACCCGTCTACCATACACCACTCACCACTGCCCACTCCCTCTGCTGTGTTTTCTGCTGTTTTCCATGTGAATTCATTGCCAGAGCTGTGTATCCGAGTGCCCGAGGCCACTCGAAGCTATGTGGACCAGCATGCCACGTAGATCATGACGCCACGGGATCGCGAAGCCACGTGGGTGTGGGCGATGTCACGTGGATCTACCAGCCACGTGAGTTACCAGATGTCCCAGGCCACATGCTGTGGTCTGCTGCCCGCATCACATTGACGTCACCCACGATGCTGCCCGACTTCATGACGTCACCTCGAGATGTCTGCTGACGTCACCTCGAGATGTCTGCTGACGTCACCTCGAGATGTCTGCTGACGTCACCTCGAGATGTCTGCTGACGTCACCTCACGATGTCTGCCTGACGTCACCTCGAGATGTCTGCTGACGTCACAGTGCTGCTGACGTCACCTCACGACATCACGCCTGACATCACATGATGTCACATCGAGTGTTTCTAGTAATTATTTCCGTATTGTCGAGAAGATTGAGAGAAAATATATGTCTTGTGTTAATTAATTCCTCTCAGTCAGTGTTCTCACATGTTGTACCGCGGTGTGTTTTTAAAGTTTCCATGTGTCCAGTGAGGTCTGAGCCAGACCTGAGTAGCACCACTGTGCTAAGTCACCCTTGTGACCAGTACGTTTGACAGCTGATTTCAAGACAGCTCTGAGTGACCGAGCCCTCTTGTACAGAAAGCTTTTATGCTCGTCGCTCGTGATGTTCTGCAGAATCGTACCTGCTACGATTCCCATCAAGATTTGTTTCACTTCACCTCCAGACCTTCAGAGTGCAGTTATATGTAGAGAAACAAGTCTGGGGACGCTTAGACTAACCTCTGCTATAACTCCAACTGACGAGAGATGATACTCGTCAAGCCGCAGTCAGGCCTGTTGGCAGGCGCTGTGTCAGCCTCGTGTCACAAGCTTCAGTGAGCAGCCTGCACATAGAAGATGTCACTTTGACTGCTAGCTCTCTCACTGCAGTCTGGTGTATGATGTTACGACTCCCAGATGTTTCGCCCAGTCGTCTCTGCCACGACTTGCTCCACAACTCGCTCCACGCTCGCCGGCAGTGACAGCCCAGCGACAGTACCAGTCGAGAAATGTCCTCCTGAGTCACTTGCCAGAAGTCCTGCCCAGTTGCCGAGTTTTGTCGATGCAGGTTGAGTGAAAACCTGCAGCGACTCCTACAATGTCTGCTTCACCGTTCCAGAGGAGACCGTAACCTGTTACGTCACAGCTCAGCCGCAGCGATGTCTCCTGTGTTGCAGTATCTGTCCAGACGCAGGAAGGCGTGCAGTGATGCCCTTCGACGCTCATTGCCTTTGACCATGATGTTTAGCACACCCCACATGTTTTTTCTTCCCTCCCTGTAGGAAGTTTTTTTTCCATGTCCATATGTATATATATGTTTTTATTTTGTGTTCTGTGCCCTGTTCCTATGAGAGAGAGACCGACTTTCTTTTACCACCCGTTTTGTCGCGTCGGGACGATGCGTGGTAGGTGGCCGAGCGTATGTAGACAGCCTGTACTGTCTGCACAGACAGCCCATGCTGTCTGCCAGCTTAGTTCATATTTTGCGCCACTCAGGTGCTGCCCTCTGTAGCCAGGCCTCTAGGCAGGCACGCCAGCCTGCCGGCCCATGCCTCCGTCTCACTCACACAGCGGCCTAGCTGCAAGACACAAGGCCTCCCAGCTCTCTCTCGTGGGCATGGCCCTCCCGGGCCATGGGCACAACACAAGCCCGTGTACCCACCACGACATTAACAATAAAGTAAGAAGCCTCCGAAGAAGTTTATCATTTAACTACCCACTTGCTACAGCCTACCAAACAAGCCCGTTATACTACTACTGCTGTTAAATACCACTACCGTTACAATACTAATCCCTCCTTCCATTCTACAACTCTCATCCCCGGTCCCTCTCTCATATACATTTTGTCTCTCTTCCCTTCGCACTTTTGTGTGACTAGTTAATGGTCCGACTTAGACTGAAATATTGTAATAGGTTACAGTTTCCTATATACAGGTAGACTCCCACTAGTACGAGCAGTCAGTATCCCTTGGAGAAAAAGCTTAGATGTAGGCGAAATTCCAGAGACCTTAAAGACTGCGGAACAGAGCTCTAGCTAAAAATTACAAGCCGGTAGCCCTAACATCGCACATCATAAGTCTTGGAATGGCTAATGAGACGTCAAGTTACAATTTTTATAAAACAGCAACCCAAATAAAGACGGATTTAGAGCAGGAAGATCTTGCTTGTCATGGGTATTACACCACTATGATATAATTATGGAGGTGTTGTACACTAGTACATAAATTTAACAAAAGTTTTTGACAAGTGCGATCATAGTGACTGCACACAAAATGAGAGCAATAAACATGATTCGGAACGTAGACAAATGGATATTCATCTCTCTGACAAATAAAACACTCTGAGTGGCAGTAAATAAAGCAAAATCCAACATTAGCAGAGTAAAATGCTCAGTACCCCAAGACACGAGCCAGGTGCCTCTACTGTTTCTTATCCTCGCAACAGACATTGATAAAACCACTCACCACAGTTTCGTATCATCATCAGTGAATACCAAAATAAGCATGAAAATCACCCGGTAGAAGACACACACAAAAATTACAAGAATATATAAGCAAAGACCTTCAGTGAGCAGTGAAAAATAACACGACTTTCAACGATGACAAGTTCCATCTGCTTAGACATGGAAAGAACCAACAACTTAAAAAGAGACACTGTTTATAACACACAAAAGGAACAGTGTTACAATTGTGATGAACTTAGCAAAGTCATCCACCAGAGAGTACTAAGTCAGTTGATATTCTTCTAGCATCTAGCCTCTTCCTGGCTAGAAACAGATTGGCCAGTACTTATCCTTCGACGCACTGGAGCAGGAACACTGATATCAGAAATGTACTTGTATTAGGTACGACTTTAATAACTATATCAATGGAAAAGCGAATAATAACTATAAAAAGTATTAGGACTTTTGTGAACCAAATAATGTCTAAGGTTAACGTTATATGCAATTTAAATAATTCTGGAATTATTAGTTTCTTACAATTACGTGAAGAGAATGACATGTATATTTTTTTATTAGTTTGTCGTGTACTTAAACTGTGTCCTTGGACATGTTACTATAAATCTTGCACTTAAAGTACTAGCAGTAATAAACTGTATCAACTGGCATGTTCCTGCACTAAATTTTATTCGAAGGCACAATAATGTGTACTCACCTAATTGTGGTTGCAGGGGTCGAGACTCAGCTCCTGGCCCCGCCTCTTCACTGATTGCTACTAGGTCCTCTCTCTCTCTGCTTCCTGAGCTTTATTATACCTCTTCTTAAAACTATGTATGGTTCCTGCCTCCACTACTTCACTTGCTAGGCTATTCCACTTCCTGACGACTCTGTGACTGAAGAAATACTTCCTAACGTCCCTGTGACTCGTCTGAGTCTTCAGCTTCCAGTTGTGACCCCTTGTTCCTGTGTACCCTCTCTGGAACATCCTATCTCTGTCCACCTTGTCTATTCCCCGCAGTATCTTGTATGTAGTTATCATGTCTCCCCTGACCCTTCTGTCCTCCAGTGTCGTCAGTCCGATTTCCCTTAACCTTTCCTCGTACGACATTCCCTTGAGCTCTGGGACTAGCCTTGTTGCAAACCTTTGTACTTTCTCTAACTTCTTGACGTGCTTGACCAGGTGTGGGTTCCAGACTGGTGCTGCATACTCCAGTATGGGCCTAACATACACAGTGTACAGTGTCTTGAACGATTCCTTATTAAGGTATCGGAACGCTATTTTCAGGTTTGCCAGGCGCCCGTATGCTGCAGCAGTTATTTGGTTAATGTGTGCCTCCGATGACGTGCTCGGTGTTATGGTCACCCCGAGGTCTTTCTCCCTGAGTGAGGTCTGTAGTTTTTGTCCACCTAGCCTATACTCTGTCTGCGGTCTTCTTTGCCCCTCCCCAATCTTCATGACTTTGCATTTGGCAGGATTGAATTCGAGAAGCCAGTTTCTGGACCACATGTCCAGCCTGTCCAGGTCTCTTTGCAGTCCTGCCTCATCCTCATCCGATTTAATTCTTCTCATCAACTTCACATCATCTGTGAATAGGGACACTTCAGAGTCTATTCCTTCCATCATGTCGTTCGCATATATCAAAAATAGCACTGGCCCTAGAACTGACCCCTGTGGGACCCCGCTCGTCACAGGCGCCCACTGTGATACCTCTTCACGTACTATGACTCGTTGCTGCCTCCCTGTCAGGTATTCCCTGATCCATTGCAGTCCCCTCCCTGTTACATGCGCCTGATCCTCCAGCTTCTGCACTAATCTCTTGTGGGGAACTGTGTCAAAGGTCTTCCTGCAGTCTAGAAAAACACAATCAACCCACCCCTCTCTCTCGTGTCTTACTTCTGTTACCTTGTCATAAAACTCCAGGAGGTTTGTGATACAAGATTTGCCTTCCATGAACCCATGCTGGTTTTCATTTATAATCTTGTTCCATTCCAGGTGTTCGACCACTCTCCTCCTGATAATCTTCTCCATGACTATGCACACAATACATGTCAGAGACACAGGTCTGTAGTTTAGCGCCTCGTTTCTGTTTCCTTTCTTAAATATGGGGACTACATTTGCTGTCTTCCATTTCTCAGGTACTTGCCCAGTTTCAAGGGATGTGTTGAAGATTGTGGTTAGAGGCACACACAGCATCTCTGCTCCTTCTCTAAGGACCCATTGGGAGATGTCCGGTCCCATCGCCTTTGAGGTATCAAGGTAACTTAGCAGCTTCTTCACCTCCTCCTCGGTTGTTTGTATGTCATCCAACACTTGGTGGTATATTCCCTCTTGATGTTCCCTTCTGTGCTGACTTCCCACAGCCCTTCCTGTCTCTACTGTAAAAACTTCCTTAAATCTCCTGTTTAGCTCCTCACATACTTCCTGGTCATTTCTTTTGAGTTCTCCCCCTTCTGTCCTTAATCTGATCACCTGGTCTTTGACTGTTGTCTTCCTCCTGATGTGGCTATACAACAGTTTCGGGTTCAGTCTTGATTTTCGATGCTATATCATTTTCATACTGTCGCTGGGCCTCCCTCCTTACCTGTGCGTACTCGTTCCTGGCTCTGCGACTGATCTCCCTATTTTCGTGTGTTCTCTGCCTTCTGTACTTTTTCCATTCTCTATTGCACTTTGTTTTTGCCACCTTACACCGTCGGGTAAACCAGGGGCTCGTTCTGGTCTTCCCGTTGTTTCTGTTGCCCTTGGGAATAAACCTTTCCACTGCCTCCTTGCATTTTGTTGTTACATATTCCATCATTTCATTTACTGGCTTTCCTGCCAGTTCTCTGTCCCACGGGACCTCCTGCAGGAAGTTCCTCAACCCTATGTAGTCCCCTCTTTTATAGTCAGGCTTTTCCCATTCAACTCCTGTTACTCTCTCCATTTGCAGCTCTACTACATATTCAAAGCACAGAACCCCGTGGTCGCTAGCTCCTAGGGGACTCTCATACATGATGTCCTCAATGTCTGAACTGCCCAGGGTGAACACAAGGTCCAATCTTGCTGGTTCATCCTCCCCTCTCACTCTGGTAGTGTCCTTAACATGTTGGTGCATGAGGTTTTCCAGCACCACGTCCATCATCTTGGCTCTCCATGTTTCGGGACCCCTATGTGGCTCCAGGTTTTCCCAGTCAATCTCCCTGTGGTTGAAATCCCCCATAACCAGCAACTTTGCTCTGCTGGAGTGAGTTCCTCTTGCCACCTCAGCAAGTGTGTCCACCATTGCTCTGTTGCTCTCTTCATATTCCTCTCTTGGCCTCCTGCAGTTCTGTGGTGGATTATACATCACTGCAATGACCACCTTGTGTTCCCCAGACTGAAGTGTACCTACTATGTAGTCTCTCCCATCTCATCTATGCCTTCCATTTTCTCGAATTTCCATCTGTTTTTTACTAGCAGAGCAACCCCACCTCCCCCTCTGCCTCTTCTATCTTTCCTCATGATCTGGTATCCTGGTGGGAAGATTGCGTCTGTTATTGTCCCCGTGTGTGTGTGTGTGTACTCACCTATTTGTGGTTGCAGGGGTCGATTCATAGCTCCTAGCCCCGCCTCTTCACTGATCGCGACTGGGTCCTCTCTCTCCCTGCTCCATAAGCTTTATCATACCTCGTCTTAAAACTATGTATGGTTCCTGCCTCCACTACGTCACTTTCCAGACTATTCCACTTCCTGACAACTCTATGACTGAAGAAATGCTTCCTAACATCCCTTGGACTCCTCTGAGTCTTCAGTTTCCAATTGTGACCCCTTGTTTCTGTGTCTCATCTCTGAAACATCTCGTCTATGTCCACCTTGTCAATTCCTTGCAGTATTTCAAATGTCGTTATCATGTCTCCCTAACCCTCCTGTCCTCCAGTGTCGTCAGGCCAATTTCCGTTAACCTTTCTTCATAGGACATTCCCCTTATCTCCGGGATTAGTCTTGCTGCAACCCTTTGCACTTTCTCTAATTTCTTGACGTGCATGGCCAGGTGTGGGTTCCAAACTGATGCTGTATACTCCAATATGGGCCTGACGTACACACTGTACAGTCTTGAACGATTCCTTACTGAGGTGTCGGAACGCTTTTCTTAGGTTTCCAGGAGCCCATATGCTTCAGCAATCTGGTTGTTGTGCGCCTCAGGAAATGTGCTCTGTATTATACTCACCCCAAGATCCTTTTCTTTGAGTGAGATTGGCAGTCTTTGACCACCTAGATTATGCTCTGTCTGCCGTCTTCTTTCCCCTTCCCCGATCTTCATTACTTTGTATTTGGTGGGGTTAAATTCCAGGGGCCACTTTCTGGACCAGGCTTGCAGAGTGTCCAGGTCCCTTTGTAGTCCTGCCTGATCCTCATCCGATTTAATTCTCCTCATTAACTTCACATCATCTGCAAACAGGGACACTTCTGAGTATTTCCCTTCCGTCATGTCATTCACATATACCAGAAACAGCACCGGTCCTAGGACTGACCCTTGTGGAGCCCCGCTCATCACAGGCGCCTACTCGAACACCTCATCACATACTAGGACTCGTTGTTGCCTCCCTGTCAGGTATTCTCTGATCCATTGCAATGCCTTCCCTGTTAACCTCTAGCTTTTGCACTAATCTCTTGTGAGGAACTGTATCGAAGGCCTTCTTGCAGTCCAAGAAAATGCAATCTACCCACCCCCATTCTCTCTCATGTCTTACTTCTGTTACCTTGTCATAAAACTCCAGTAGGCTTGTGACACAGGATTTCCCTTCCCTGAAACCGTGCTGGTTATCATTTATAAGCTTGCTCCTTTGTAGGTGCTCCACCACTCTCCTCCTGATAATCTCCATGACTTTGCATACTATACATGACAGCGACACTTGTCTGTAGTTTAATGTATGTGTTTATTTAGTGTGCAACAGACTCTGCATAGAAAGTGACTGACAAAACCAATGTCCCTAAATAAGATAACTTCTGATAAGAGGCAGTAAACACAACTTGCTTGAACAGTATAGCAACCAATTCATCAATGTGCACAAAACAGCTGTAAGCAGCACAGTGTCAGGCGAGAAAGAGAGGAATAAAATGACCTTGACTAGGGAATTGTCTGCATGTCCTTCATGAAATGTAAAAAAAAAAGATCCTTAATTACAGGAGCTGACTCCTGCAGTGTGTAGATGTCAGTCAGAACGAGTAGATGGTGAGATAAGATTTTGTACCTGAACCAGACTGATGTCGCATAACAACGAAATAATCTCAAAAATCACTAATAATAAATAAGTCACTGAGAAGATAGTTCTATAAAGAACAAAGAGATATTGCCCGGATCACCAACGAGTTCATTCTGTTTATGTAGCCAAATATATAAGAATATACAAAAGGAGGAGTGAGACACTAAAAGAGAAGTCGATGAACGTTAGAGGTCCCCGACTCTTCAACGCCCTCCCTCTGCACATAACGTGAATTACCACCAAATCTCTGACGGTACAAAAGAACAAAAATGCTTAATACCGTGACTGGAACAATACACAGATAATTCGCACATAGGAGAGAGAAGCTTAGGACGACGTTTTAGTCTGACTGGGATCATATAGAAGTTACACTAACACACGACGATGAGTGAGCGTCTCTTTTTGTGCGGGTTATTTCTGTATTGAAGAGGGATCTGGACAAGTTCCTCAAATCAGTGTATGACAGCCGGGCTGTGGTTCATTTGTTGACCTGTGTGCAGCCAGAAGCAGCAGCTTAGTTTATCAGACCTTGGTCTTCCAGGAAGCCTGGCCTTCAATTCCCCCGTGGGGGCGTAGACTCCCCAGAAACGTCCTTCAGGGATCCTTCAGGAATTGCGCAATAATCACACTTGCCGATGGATTTTGCAAAGCCTGTGTACACTACATCAATATTTACCTTTTCTTCCAGTGCATCCAAGACCATGTCACAATGGTCCAGTCATTGCCCGAGGCAAGAGTGACCCGCTATAAACACATGTTGCCCTGGGTTGTGCAGTTGTTGTGATTCCATGTGATCGGAAATCTTGTTTCTTAAAACTCTTTCGAAGATATTGATAATGTAGGACGTCAGTGTCAACCGTTTATGGCTTTTTTTGTAGTTACTTGGTTGTCATTTTTAGCCGACTGGTTTTTGATGACTGGAATAAATCCTGTGTCTCTGTAGTATATAGAGTATATAAGAGAGGACCCGTGTGTTGGTATAGGATGTTTGTTTCTGTAATATTATGGACAGTGGTGTGGTTGTGGTGGTATGCTGCGGTGGCAGCCGGGGGGAGAATATGGGGGAGGAAAGGAGGGTGAGTAAAGAAGAGAGGGGATAGGAAAGAGTGAAGGAATGAGAGAGGGACTGAGACAGGGCAGGGAAAAGGAGGAGGGAGGGAGGGATTGATAGAGGCAGCAAGAAAGGGAGGTAGGGAGCATGGCTGGGAGGAAGGCATGTAGGGAGTAGGCTTACTGTAGCCTCCAAATCCCCACAGCAACTTTGTTGATGAAGCCTGAAACTATCACACAGGCTCAAGGCTGCTGCAACTATCATCACACAGGCTCAGGGCTACCGTAACTATCATCACACAGGCTCGAGGATACCGTAACTATCATCACACAGGCTCGGGGATATCGTAACTATCATCACACAGCCTCGGGGATACCGTAACTATCATCACACAGCCTCGGGGATACCGTAACTATCATCACACAGGCTCGGGGATACCGTAACTATCATCACAGAGGCTCGGGGATACCGTAACTATCATCACACAGGCTCGAGGATACCGTAACTATCACACAGGCTCGGGGATACCGTAACTATCATCACACAGGCTCGGGGATACCGTAACTATCATCACACTGGTTCGGGGTTACCATAACTATCATCACACAGGCTCGGGGATACCGTGACTATCATCACACAGGCTCGGGGATACCGTAACTATCATCACACAGGCTCGGGGATACCGTAACTATCATCACACTGGTTCAGGGCTACCATAACTATCATCATACAGGCTCGGGGATACCGTGACTATCATCACACAGGCTCGGGGATACCGTGACTATCATCACACAGGCTCGGGGATACCGTAACTATCATCACACTGGTTCAGGGTTACCATAACTATCATCACACAGGCTCGGGGATACCGTAACTATCATCACACTGGTTCAGGGCTACCATAACTATCACACAGGCTCGGGGATACCGTGACTATCATCACACAGGCTCGGGGATACCGTGACTATCATCACACAGGCTCGGGGATACCGTGACTATCATCACACAGGCTCGGGGATACCGTAACTATCATCACACAGGCTCGGGGATACCGTAACTATCATCACACTGGTTCAGGGCTACCATAACTATCATCACACAGGCTCGGGGATACCGTGAACTATCATCACACTGGCTCGGGGATACCGTGATATCATCACACTGGCTCTGGGATACTAACTCATCACACTGATTCAGGGTTATCAAACTATCATAAACAAGCTGGGATACGTACTTCATCCACTGTTCAGGGTACATAACTTATCACACAGGCATCGGGTACCGTGACTATCATCACACAGGCCGGGATACGTGACTATCACACACAGGCTGGATACCGTAAATCATCACACGTTCGGGCTACCTACTACATCAACAGGTCTGGGGATACGTGCATCATCACACAGGCTGGGTACCGTAACATCATCACATGGTTCGGGCTACGTAGCATCATCACATGGATCAGGGCATACTATCACACACAGGTCGGGAACCGTGACTATCATCAACTAGCTCGGATACCGTGTAACTATCACAAAGCCGGTAGTACGTAACTATATCACATGGTTCAGTGGCTACATAACTATATCACACTGGTCAGGGGCTACCAAACTATCATCACACTGGTTAGGCTCCTAACATCATCACCAGCTCGGGATACGTAACTATCATCACACTGGTTCAGGCTCCAAACTACATCCACTGTCAGGCTACCATAACTATTCACAAGCTCGGATACCCTAACTATATCACACAGGCGTGATACCGTAACTATCATCACACAGGTTCGGATACGTGACTATCGACACAGCTGGGGATACCGTAACTACATCACATGGTTCAGGCTACATAACTATCACCACAGGACTCGAGATACCGTAACTATCATCACTGGTTCATGGCTACCATTATTTCAACACGTCAGGCACCATAACTATCACACACGGTTCAGGCTACCATAATCACACAGGCTCGGATACCGTAACTATCATCACATGTTCAGTACATAACTATCATCCACTGTCAGGTCACTACATCACACTGGCTCGGGGATACCGAATTGATCATCACACTGGTCGGTGTACTGTAAATATCACACGCTTGGGATGCAATAACGGCATGACCAGAGTAAACTGCGAGTCGTTGAAATTACGCAGGTTTATTCTCAGTTTGAGATTATTTTTTTCCTTCTCCTTGCAATAGCTACGTGCAAACGACAGAAGCTTTAATCAACGAGTGATTAGCGAATGAACCGCACCAGTAGCAGCATTGGTACAAGGGAATGGACACCAACTAGTAGACCTAGCAAAGTTAGCGTTAAAACTAGCAGAACCGGCTGTTGAACTACTAGAACCGGCTGTATAACGAGCAGAACCGGCTGTGGAACTAGCAGAACCGGCTGTAGAACTAGCAGAACCTGTTGTAGAACTAGAACAGGCTGTGGAACTAACAGAACCGCCTATAAAAGTAGCAGAACCGGCTATAGAATTGGTAGAACCTGCTGTAGAACTAGCAGAACCGGCTATAGAACTAGTAGATCCGGCTGTAGAACTATCAGAACCGGTACTAGAATTAGTAGAAAGGGCGCTAGAACTAGCGAAACTCATCTGAACCAGCAGAACTAGCACTAGGAGCACCAGTGGGACACAGAACACCCAAGGATACAACACCACAGGACTCAGATGCACAATCATCGACGTCTACTTCCCGAAGGATCTGATTTCAGAAGCGACAAGAGAGAGAGACACACACACGCTGTTACCCAAAGGTCACAGCCGAGATCACTCGTCAGTCATCCATGATCAGTAGCACCTTAATGCAGCAGAGACATCCACTGAGAGTGATTACCGGCAGAGACATCCACTGAGAGTGATTACCGGCAGAGACATCCACCGAGAGTGATTACCGGCAGAGACATCCACCGAGAGCGATTACCGGCAGAGACATCCACCGAGAGCGATTACCGGCAGAGACATCCACCGAGAGCGATTACCGGTAGAGACATCCACCGAGAGTGATTACCGGCGATGCATTTTCTAAAGTGGTGTTCCATACCGAATCGTTTAGAAAGTTCACAGAGAGCAGTCCCAGTTGAGTGAAATGGTCGACACACGGACTGAACACACCGTAAACCAATACTAAGCTCCTGAAATGTAAAAGAAATGGTCAGGAATACATTCCATTTAGAATGGAACAGCAGGTTAGAAACATGATAATCTAGTGTGTTTTCTGAATCAAGGGAAGGATTCTAGAGGAACGGGAAAAACCGAAGTTCCAATCATCTACTGTAGAAAACTCGCTTTCATACGCAAACAATTATTTAATTCACAAATATCCTGTACATGAAGAGATGAAGAGAGAGAGAGAAGTTGATGAGATGAGTAAAGGGCTAACTATTTGGGAGTATTGTTCCAGTCACAGTATAGTGCCTTTTCGTTCTATTTGTTTCATCATTTATCGGATCTCATGCTTAATTTGTCTTATTAGAACACTTCAGAACCTCCTCCTCGACAACTCAGTAAATAAAGGTGATCTGTGATAGGCTGCGAGGCAGGACAATCACACGGGTGGGGTTAGAACCCGCAAAACTCCAGCCCGTCGCGTTAGCCACTGGACCAGCTAGCTACAATAAGATTCATCCAACTAGGTATATTTCTACAGATATACCTAGAAATATACCTAAACGGATGAACCTTACTTTAGCTAGCTGGTCAAGTGTTTAACGAGTCGGTCTGGAATTTTGTGACTCTCTGACCGCGGGTTCTAACCCCACCCGTGTATGGTTTGTTTGCAATCGTGTCATTACGATTTCGTGAGTCACTGATTTAACTTGAGTCGAAGTGTAAACTAATATTCTCTATTGTCTAACGAACAACAGCAGGAACAACAACAAACACAGGAACAACAACAGAACAACAACACAGGAACAATAACAGTAGGAACAATAGCAGGAGCAACAACAGAAAACAGCAGGAACAACAACAGCGGGAACAACGCGAACAGAAACAGCAGGAACAACGACAACAACAGCAGGAACAGCAGCAACAACAGGAATAACAGCAACACAGCAGGAAATAGAGAATTAGCATTCATATAAGCTGCTCGGCCATCAACTCCACCATCAACACCATCACCAACAATCATCAGTCACCATTAACAATCGGCACCAACCAGTGGAAGTCATCAACCACCATTGACAACCGCCAAGTATAAACAGTCAACCATTATAATCATCAACCATCACTGATAATCAACAGCCGCTAACAAGAACATTAGAGCCATCAACGGCGCCATTACTAACCATCCTTGATGAAGGGCTCAGGATCTCAGGGACTGGAGCTGTTTGACTCAGGACGTGGGGTTAGAATCAAGGACCTGTTTCAGGACATGGGGTTAGAACCAAGGACCTTCCGTGCATGGGGTTAGAATCAAGGACCTAATCAAAACACCTTTGGCCAAGTGTTGCCCAGAATAAGGCCTTCGAACATGTTCGATTTATTGACCACGCGTTCGAAATTCCAGTTGTTGAAGCCCAGAATGTGTGTGTGTGTGTGTGTGTACTCACCTATTTGTACTCACCTATTTGTGGTTGCAGGGGTCGAGTCCTAGCTCCTGGCCCTGCCTCTTCACCGGTTGCTACTAGGCCCTCTCTCTCCCCGCTCCATGAGCTTTATCAAACCTCGTCTTAAAACTGTGTATGGTTCCTGCCTCCACTACGTCATTTTCTAGGCTATTCCACTGCCTTACAACTCTATGACTGAAGAAATACTTCCTACTATCTCTCTGACTCATTTGTGTCTTCAACTTCCAATTGTGGCCTCTTGTTTCTGTGTCCCCTCCCTGGAACATCCTGTCTTTGTCCACCTTGTCTATTCCACGCAGTATTTTATATGTCGTTATCATGTCTCCCCTGACCCTCCTGTCCTCCAGTGTGGTCAGGCCGATTTCCCTTAATCTTTCCTCATAGGACATTCCCCTTTAGCTCTGGAACTAACCTTGTCGCAAACCTTTGTACTTTCTCTAGTTTCTTGACGTGCTTTATCAAGTGCGGGTTCCAAACAGGTGCTGCATACTCCAGTATGGGCCTGACATACACGTGTGTACAGTGTCTTGAATGATTCCTTACTAAGGTATCGGAATGCTGTTCTCAGGTTTGCCAGGCGCCCATATGCTGCAGCAGTTATCTGATTGATGTGTGCTTCCGGAGACATGCTCGGTGTTATACTCACCCCAAGATCTTTCTCCTTGAGTGAGGTTTGCAGTCTTTGGCCACCTAGCCTATACTCTGTCTGTGGTCTTCTGTGCCCCTCCCCCATCTTCATGACTTTGCATTTGGCAGGATTAAATTCGAGAAGCCATTTGCTGGACCAGGTGTCCAGTCTGTCCAGGTCTCTTTGAAGTCCTGCCTGGTCCTCATCAGATTTAATTCTCCTCATTAACTTCACATCATCTGCAAACAGGGACACTTCTGAGTCTAACCCTTCCGTCATGTCGTTCACATATACCAAAAATAGCACTGGTCCTAGGACCGACCCCTGTGTGTGTGTGTGTGTGTGTGTGTGTGTGTGTGTTGCGTAAAGGGCAACTATTTAAGCCTGTTTAGCCCTTTCTTGCAACAAATAAACAGGATTGAATATCCTGTTCTAAATTAAATCATTCAAGGGCTCAGTAGTAAACAATCACAATGGTTTTTTCTGTTTTTTTTATTAAGTTTCTTAATAAACCATAGAAGGGTTTTATATTAACTTTAAAAAGGTCGCACCAAAAAACAGAGTACTCGTGAAATATACACTCGAGTTCACTTAAAAGATAATACACAATATTCTGTCTTTATTATAGTACTGAATGGCTCTAGTATCATAAGACATTCGCTTCACGTAATAACACTTTGCTTGACTCAATCCCAATGAGACAGAAAACTTAACACTTCGATAATAATTCACTTTTATTTAACTTTCAAAATATACTAAGTGAGATTAGGAATATTCTACACTTAAAGGAGTTCTGAGGCGAGTCTGTCTCCCATGACTTTTTCGCCGTCCTCTTTGAACCAATACTGCTTAAACCCGCTCCTAGCAGAGCTAGGGACAATCACCAGCGTCTCCAATACAGCAACACACACTTCGTCCGAGACGTTTCTGATACCGTTCGAGGTGCTGGAGGGTTACTAGGGAACCCCATGTGGGACCAGAAGGTTAAATCCAGGAATCAAGGAGCTTCTCTCACGAAAGGTGAGAGTGGACTGCCCTACAACAGAATTCTCAGACTGACGTCACCTCGGATTAAGAGGGGACTGTGGCTAAACGACAGCCGGGTAAAACAACTGTACCCGTAGTTTACATCATCGAAACATCCTATCTATTTACACAGCTAAATAAATTAAGGCCAGATAATATTATAAAGTACTCTATTCTCATTTTAGCTACTAATGAGGCTAGAAATAATATAATATTAAGTGAAAAAGCCCGTTACATATCATACCTGACCTAGAAGGTTCACAAACGAGGGGCGTAACAGTGTGTGTGTCTGTGTGTGTGTGTGTGTGTGTGTGTGTGTGTGTGTGTGTGTGTGTGTGTGTGTGTGTGTACTCACCTAATTGTACTCACCTAATTGTGGTTGCAGGGGTCGAGACTCAACTCCTGGCCCCGGCTCTTCACTGACCGCTACTAGGTCCTCTCTCCCTGCTCCATGAGCTTTATCATACCTTGTCTTAAAGCTATGTATGGATCCTGCCTCCACTACATCACTTCCCAGACTATTCCACTTCCTGACAACTGTGATTGGAAAAATACTTCCTAACATCCTGCGATTCATCTGAATCTTCCACTTCCAACTGTGTCCCCTTGTTGCTGTGTCTCATCTCTGGAATATCCTGTCTGTCCACCTTGCCAATTTCCTCTCAGTATTTTATATGTCGTTATCATATCCCCCCTATCTCTCCTGTCTGCCAGTGTCGTCAGGTCGATTTCCCTTAACCTCTCCTCATAGGACATACCTCTTAGCTCTGGAACTAGTTTTGTTGCAAACCTTTGCACTTTCTCTAGTTTCTTTAAGTGCTTGGCTAGGTGTGGGTTCCAAACTGGTGCCGCATACTCCAATATGGGCCTAACGTACACGGTGTACAGGGTCCTGAACGATTCCTTATTAAGATGTCGGAATGCTGTTCTTAGGTTTGCTAGGCGCCCATATGCTGCAAGCAGTTATTTCGTTGATGTGCGCTCAGGAGATGTGCCTGGTGTTATACTCGCCCCAAGATCCTTTACCCCTAGACTGTACTCCTTCTGCGGTCTTTTCCCTTCCCCAATCTTCATGATTTTGCATTTGGTGGAATTGAACTCCAGGAACCTGTTGCTGGACCAGGTCTGCAGCCTGTCCAGATCCCTTTGTAGTTCTGCCTGGTCCTCGTCCGATTGAATTCTTCTCATCAACTTCACATCATCTGCAAACAGGGACACTTCGGAGTTTATGTGTGTGTGTGTGTGTGTGTGTGTGTGTGTGTGTGTGTGTGTGTGTGTGTGTGTGTGTGTGTGTGTGTGTGTGTGTGCGCGCGCGCGCGTTAGAGCTTCGTGAATGTAAACTGAATATGGGATTTTATAATTATAACTGAATAGCGTCTCTCTCTAATGAATAGATGACGAAGGATCGAGCCTTCATCATTACTTGCAAGAGACATTTATACTTTTGATATACCTTTGATGAGTTCTGAGAGTCTTACTACTTCTGGAGCCCGGCCATGGACTAGGCTTGTCTGGTATTTATGCTGTGGGCCGCTGACATCAACAGCCTGATTGATTCAGCAATAAACAGTGTAAGTCGCTCATCACACAAGCATCCATCCACTCACCCAGTCTCCTATCCACCCACATATTAGTATTGGTTTGGAAATAGGGTAGTTGATGAGTGGAACAGTCTACCTAGTAGGGTTATTGAAGTTAAAACCTTGGGTAGATTCAAATTTAGGTTGGATAAATACACGAGTGAGAGGGATTGGATTTGAGTGCAACTTGCACACGAGTTAGTGGATGTTACGGTTCGAATCTTAATCTTTATCCAGGTTAGTGCACTCCGTAACAATACACTTCATAGAATGAGAAGATACTTCCAAACTTAAAAATGTAAGGCACAAATAATAGTTACTCAGTCTCTTCTAGTTTCTTTTTATTTAAAAGCTTAAATACTTCTTAGATACTCATAAATATCTATTAAATATCACTTCGCCAGAAACCTTCATTCAAATAAGAAAACACTTAAACAGAATGTACATCATAGACCCCCTCTGGAGACCATGTCAATATGGTCACTACACTTGTTAATGATCAGCGGAATATTACCGCTCCTCAATAATGACATTACTTGTACGCGGGTATGTACATTGAGAATGGACACCTTGACTGAGTAACTCCCTGGCATAAGGAATATATCACTTAAAGTTCTAAACTTGACACAGGCCGTCACATCGTAAACTGAAGGTAACTGTATATAATTGTCCGCAGACTTCACTTCAGAATAAACCTCAAGCTGGTTCAAGAGTTTCTACAACAGAATTTTCTGTCGAAGTGAGAATAAGGTGGAGTACTAGAGGGGTAGCTCAGTCAATTCACACTGAGTCGGCAGAGAGAGCGAACTGAACCGACACAGTTAATCCCTACATGACATCAACTCTCCAAAGGGGAGAGGGAATAGTAGGCTAAACTACCCTCCGAGAACACACCTTGTTTCAACTCTTAGCCAGCTGTTACCTACCTACCCAACACATTATTGAAAAATACATAAATATATATATATACACATCATACCCGGGTATATTCCTAAATCAGATAATATTATAAACTAGTGGAATCTTTAATTTAGCTAATATTAAAGAAACTCCGAGTATAATATTAAGTGGATAATACATATATAAATTAATCTCATTATGACCTTGGTCATAACAGTGGATTTATCAGAACTTATTGTTAGGGTAGAATTAAAGTGGGTTGGGCAAATATTCTGTTAGTGGGTTGGATTTGTGAAGGATCTGCCCAGTATGGGCCAACAGGCCTAGTATAGTGTTCCTCCTTTCTTATGTTCTCTTACATCCACTCTTGCGTCCCGACAACTCTCAGCTTCGTAAAGTGGGTTGAGTGTACAAGTGGATGAGCAAGAAGTGAAGAAAGATAAAGAATAAAAAATGTGGAAGAGGATTAAACCTCGGTTTATCTTAAAGTTTTGGACTTGATGTTTTATCGTGATCTTGCAACAGGGAGAGATGAGTAGTAGGAACAGGCAAGGGGTAGAAAAGAACAAGAACAGGAAGAGATGAGGGGCAAGAACAGGCAAAGAACTGGAAGTGGCAAGAGATAGGAAGCAGCCAAGGAGCAGGAGATGCGGAGCAGGTGTTAACAGGCACCTTAAAACACTTGGAAAGGGCGAGAACACATCAAATTATGGAGCAGAATAACCTACAAAACCCCAAATCAGAGTTGGAAGATCATGCTTGTCACCATGACAGAATTACTGAGGGGTTGGAAGAAGACCACTACGCAGATATGGTATACACGGATTTCGCAAAGGCGCTTGGCAAATACGATCATGTTGTGATTGCACATAAATTGAGGGCGATGGATATAACTGGGAAAGTAGGCCAATGGATTTTAAATTTTCTGGCAACACAAAATCTAGCAAAAACAGTAAAAGTCTCAGTACCCCAAAGCACAGTCCTGGTACCTTTGCTGTTTCTTATCCTCATACTGGAAATAGATACAAATATTTGACACAGTTTCTTATCATTATTTGCAGATGATACTAAAATAAATATAAAAATAACCTCGGCAGAAGACACGGAAAAATGGCAAGATGATATAAATAGCATCTTCCAGTGGGCAGTGGAGAAAAACATGGCGTTCATTGGGGACAAGTTACAACTGTTTAGATAGGGAAAGAAAAAAGAACTCAAGAGAGACACTCTACATAAAACGCAAGATCATCAGACAGAACGAAAGGAACATGTGAAAGACCTGGGAGTAATAATGTCAGATGACCTTTCTTTTAAAGAAAGACTAATATCATGATAGCCAAGAAAAGGGCAGGGTGGATATTGAGAAGAGACAAATGAAGACGCAAAGATCAGGAAGAGGCAAGAGGGAGGCAGAAGCAATGAGCAGGAAGAGGCGAGGAAAAGGAAAAGGTAAGAAATAGGAGGAGACAAGGAACAAGGAAGATGCAAGGGACAGGAAAAGGTAAGATACAAAAAGAGGCAAGGTGCAGGCAGGAATAACAGGAAATATGCACTGGTGGATCAGAGAGTGCCTGAAGGAAAGGAGAAAAAGAGTGAATGTTTGAGAAGATATATCAGAATGGGGAAAAGTAAGTAGTGGTGTACTGCAGAGATCGGTGTAGGGCCGTTACAGTTTTTGGTGTTGGTGAATGACACACCAGAAAGGAGACTGTGTGAGACACATCTGTTGGTTGACGTAAAATCAATGAGGATACCAAAAGCCCATGAGGACAAGGCTACAAATGGATCTGGACAAATTGCACAACTGGTCAAAAAACAAAACAAAACAGTAGGTACTTAAAATTAACCCCAGCAAATGTAAGGTTATGAAGACTGGAGAAGGAACCAGAACACTGGAGCAGACACTGCAGACCTTTCTTAAGGAGAAAGATCTGGGAGTGAGTATTGTGCCAAGAATATAGCTGGAGGCATTCTTCAGTTTTTGCAGTTAATGCTCCTCTGGGGACTTTAAGAATGGCCATCAGGAATCTCCACAAAGAGTCACTCAAGGCCTTTTATATAGTATTTCTTAGGTCCATCTTGGTGATGGTGCACGAGGTGGTGGTGATGGTGCACCAGGTGGTAGTGATGGTGCACGAGGTGGTGGTGATGGTGCACCAGGTGGTAGTGATGGTGCACGAGGTGGTGGTGATGGTGCATGAGGTGGTGGTGATGGTGCGCCAAGTGGTGGTGATGGTGCACCAGGTGGTGGTGATGGTGCACCAGGTGGTAGTGATGGTGCACGAGGTGGTGGTGATGGTGCACCAGGTGGTAGTGATGGTGCACGAGGTGGTGGTGATGGTGCATGAGGTGGTGGTGATGGTGCGCCAAGTGGTGGTGATGGTGCGCCAAGTGGTGGTGATGGTGCACCAAGTGGTGGTGATGGTGCATGAGGTGGTGGTGATGGTGCACGAGGTGGTGATAATGGTGCACGAGGTGGTGGTGATGGTGCACGAGGTGGTGGTGATGGTGCACTAGGTGGTGATGGTGCACCAGGTGGTGGTGATGATGCACCAGGTGGTGGTGATGGTGCACCAGGTGGTGGTGATGGTGCATGAGGTGGTGGTGATGGTGCACCAGGTGGTGGTGATGGTGCACCAGGTGGTGGCGATGGTGCACCAGGTGGTGGTGATGGTGCATGAGGTGGTGGTGATGGTGCACCAGGTGGTGGTGATGGTGCACCAGGTGGCGATGGTGCGCCAGGTGGTGGTGATGGTGCACAAGGTGGTGGTGGTGATGATGCACCAGGTGGTGGTGATGGTGCACCAAGTGGTGGTGATGGTGCACCAAGTGGTAGTGATTGTGCACCAGGTGATGGTGATACTTATACCCTTGTGTGCATTCTTTCTCATATTTTAGCAACTCTTGCTTTCTTCTATCCTTCTCCACCTCCTCTTTCACGTTCACTTTTTCCTACCCCTCTTCCTCCTCCTCTTTCTCCCCCTCTGGCTCCTCACATCTTCCTCTCTACTGACATCTTCCAGTCCTCTTCACACCTTTCTTACAACTTCCTCTCCTCACGCTTTCGTCACTTCCTCACCCATTCCTCTTTACTTCCTCACCCATTCCTCTTTACTTCCTCCCCTTCCTCCCCCCTCCTCACCCCTCCCCATGGGTGTACCCCATAATAGTCACGGACCAGCGATAGGCCTCGTAGGCCTGGCCGAGATTGAAGCCTACCCAACTGCAAGCTCCACCAGACCTCTGTATCCGTCACTGGCCAGAGACATCGTCCCTGTGACCAGGTCCTAGACCAGGCTTTTTAAATTGGAAAGGAACCATTATAAAAACTTAAAAAAGGGAGCACTGCGCAGGTCGGGCCTATGCTAAGCACGCCCAAAGCCCTTTTGAGAGAGAGATAGAGAGAGAGAGTGACAAGAGAGGGAGGGGAAACTTGAGGTCTTTGGTCAACAGTGACGGGGAACTGTGATGTTCGATTTCTTTAATCTTTTCCTCACTAAATGACATTTCCCCCATGAATACTCTCTACCTACTTTCCCTGGAACTAATACCATCCTGGTTTCAAATTTTTCAAATGTTATAACTGCCGTACTCATTCTGTCCGTGCTCATGCTGTCCAAAACTCTCTGCCCTGTCACCCACCATCCCTGGTCCCCAGTTTTTGTGGTAAAACCCGCCCATACTTGAACCCTGTACAGTAAGTTGAACCCTGCACAGTGACTGATAAAACCCTGCACATGACTGATGAACCCCGCACAGTGATGTGAACCCCGCACTGATTGTTAACCCCGCACAGTTACTGCACCTTAACCAAAAAGTTCTAACACTTTACGTGGGATTTTACCCCCCCCCTCCCCCTTTTCCCTTCCCTACCAGTATAACACACCAAAACCCCACACACACACACACAAAACACACCACACACAACACAGTTGACGTCTCTTGGGGGAACATCCATGAGAGATCATGCTCTTGAACAAAGTATTCTTTTACTGGTGGTAAACAATATGCGCTCCTTTTGACCTATGTGTGGATGGGTTTAAACTTTATTAAACCCCTAACCCCTGAGTGTTTTTCTATCATTCTATTCGTTCCTTTAAAACCCAATGTCCTCCTTTTTTGGGGGTTTTAGCCCCCCTCCTTTCCCTTCCTAACAGAGAACAAACACCTAGAAACAAAAAAAAAAAAACACAAAAGGAGTCCGGTAAACCAGAGGACGGGAAAGAAGTATTCTGGCGGGGGTCCATGTGCGCCCTTGTCCCTTGATGAAAAGGGATAGGTTCAATTTAATTACCACAACCCCCCTAGTGTTTCTCTATAAAAGGTTAGGGGGCCTGTTCCTTCTTAATGGGTGCCAATGTGTGGCGGATTGTTGGGTGCAAGGTGAGCGGGGAAAGGTTGTAAGGGGTGGAGCGGAAAAGGGAGAGGGGGAGGCAGGGAAATGGGTCTTTGGGAGGGAGGGGATGTAGGGGTGAGGTTTGGTGAGGCAGGGTGTTCGGTTGAATTGAAAAGGTAGGGAGAAATGGTAAGGTGTGTAGGCACAAATCCAGGTGGTGTACCGGGATGAAAGGGTTAAGGGGTTCTGTAATGGGTGAGGTGGTGTAGGCAGGGATTTTAATGGGTGAAGGTGGTGTAGGCAGGGATGTAAGGGGTTTGTAGGGGGTTTGTAGGCAGGGATTAATGGGTGAAGGTGGTGTAGGCAGGGATGTAATGGGTGAAGTGGTGTAGGCAGGGATTTTAAAGGGTGAAGGTGGTTAGGAGGGATGTAATGGGTGAAGGGGTTGTAGGCAGGGTGTAATGGGTGAAGGGGGTGTAGGCAGGGATGTAATGGGCGAAGGTGGTGTAGGCAGGGATGTAATGGGTGCAAGTGGTGTAGGCAGGGATGTAATGGGTGAAGGTGGTGTAGGCAGGGATGTAATGGGTGAAGGTGGTGTAGGCAGGGATTAATGGGTGTGGGTGGTGAGGCAGGGATTAATGGGTGAGGTGGTGTAGGCAGGGATTAATGGGTGAAGTGGTGTAGGCAGGGATGTATGGGTGAAGGGTGTAGGAGGGATTAATGGGTGCAAGTGTGTGGCAGGGATGTAAGGGGTTTGCGTGGTGAAGGCAGGGATATAATGGGTGCAAGTGGGTGTGGGCCCAGGGATGTAATGGGTGAAGGTGGTGTAGGCAGGGTTTAAATGGGTGCAAGTGGGTGTAGGCAGGGATGTAATGGGTGCAAGGGGTGTAGGCAGGGATATAATGGGTGAAGGTGGTGTAGGCAGGGATGTAATGGGTGTAGGTGGTGTAGGCAGGGATATAATGGGTGCAAGTGGTGTAGAAAGGGATGTAATGGGTGCAAGTGGTGTAGGCAGGGATGTAATGGGTGCAAGTGGTGTAGGCAGGGATGAAATGGGTAAGTGGTTTTTAGGCAGGGATTAATGGGTGCAAGTGGTGTAGGCAGGGATGTAATGGGTGTAGGTGGTGTAGGCAGGGATTAATGGGTGTGGGGGTGTAGGCAGGGTATTAATGGGTGCAAGTGTGTGTAGGAAGGGATGTAATGGGTGACAAATTAATGGGGGGGATGGTGTAGGCAGGGATTAATGGGTGCAAGTGGTGTGGAAGGGATGAAAATGGGTGCAAGTGGGTAGGCGGAAAAGGGTGCGGTTGTGGAGGGATGTAATGGGTACAAGTGGTGTAGGCAGGGATGTAATGGGTGTAGGTGGTGTAGGCAGGGATGTAATGGGTGTAGGTGGTGTAGGCAGGGATGTAATGGGTGAGTGGTGTAGGCAGGGATTAATGGGGGGTGGTGTGGGGTGAAAGGTGGGTGTAGGCAGGGATGTAATGGGTGCAAGTGGTGTAGGCAGGGATGTAATGGGTGCAAGTGGTGTAGGCAGGGATGTAATGGGTGCAAGTGGTGTAGGCAGGGATGTAATGGGTGTAAGTGGTGTAGGGCAGGGATGTAATGGGTTGAAGTGGTGTAGGCAGGGAATAATGGGTGCAAGTGGGTAGGCAGGGATGTAAGGGGTGTGTAGGTGGTGTAGGCAGGGATTAATGGGTGAGGGGTTTGTGGGCAGGGATTTTATGGGTGAAGTGGTGTAGGCAGGGATGTAATGGGTGAAGGGTGGTTAGGCAGGGATGTAATGGGAAGGGTGGTTAGGCAGGGATGTTTAATGTGGTTGAGGGGGGTTTGGGTATAGGCAGGGAATGTAATGGGTGAGGTAAGGGGGGTTTAGGGTAGGGGATGGTAATTGGATGAATGGGTGGTGGTTAGGCAGGGATGTAATGGTGAAGGGGGTATAGGCAGGGATGTAATGGGTGAAGGGGGTTTTATAGGCAGGGATGTAATGGTGTGAAGGTGGTATAGGCAGGGATGTAATGGGTGAAGGTGGTATAGGCAGGGATGTAATGGGTAAAGGTGGTATAGGCAGGGATGTAAGGGGTGGAAGGTGGTTAGGCAGGGTTGTAATGGGTGAAGTGGTATAGGCAGGGATGTAAGGGTAAAGGTGGTATAGGCAGGGAGTAATGGGTGAAGGGGGTTATGGGCAGGGATTAATGGGGTGAGTGGTATAGGCAGGGTTTGTAATGGGTGAAGGTGGTATGGCAGGGATTTAATGGGTTGAGGTGGTATAGGCAGGGGTGTAATGGGTGAAGGGGGTTTAAGGCAGGGATGAAAGGGTTGAAGGTTTTTAAAAGGCGGGATGTAATGGGGTGAAGGTGGTATAGGCAGGGTGTAATGGGTGAAGGGGTATAGGCAGGGATGTAATGGGTGAAGGTGGTATAGGCAGGGATGTAATGGGTTGAGGTGGTATAGCAGGGGTGTAATGGGTGAAGGTGGAAATAGGCAGGGGTGTAATGGGTGAAGGTGGGTTATAGACAGGGGTAATGGTGGGTGTTAATGGTGAAGGTGGTATAGGCAGGGTTGTAATGGTTGGGGAAGGGGGTTTATAGGCAGGGATGTAATGGGTGAAGGTGGTATAGGCAGGGGTATGTAAGGGTATAGGTGGTTGGGGGAAGGTTTGGTATAGGCAGGGATGTAATGGGTGAAGGTGGTATAGGCAGGGATGTAATGGGTGAAGGTGGTATAGGCAGGGATGTAATGGGTGAAGGTGGTATAGGCAGGGGTGTAATGGGTGAAGGTGGTATAGGCAGGGATGTAATGGGTGAAGGTGGTATAGGCAGGGATGTAATGGGTGAAGGTGGTATAGGCAGGGATGTAATGGGTAAAGGGGTATGGGCAGGGATGTAATGGGTGAAGGTGGTATAGGCAGGGGTTGTAATGGGGTAAAGGGTGGTATAGGCAGGATGTAATGGGTTTGAAGGTGGTATAGGCGGGGATGTAATGGGTTGAAGGTGGTATAGGCAGGGATGTAATGGGTGAAGGTGGTATAGGCAGGGATGTAATGGGTGAAGGTGGTATAGGCAGGGGTGTAATGGGTGAAGGTGGTATAGGCAGGGGTTTTTAATGGATGAAGGTGGTATAGGCAGGGATGTAATGGGTGAAGGGGGTATAGGCAGGGATGTAATGGGTGAAGGGGGTTTATAGGCAGGGTGTAATGGGTGAAGGTGGTATAGGCAGGGGATGTAATGGTGTGAAGGTGGTTAGGCAGGGATGTAATGGGTGAAGGGGGGTATAGGCAGGGATGTAATGGGTGAAGGTGGTATAGGCAGGGATGTAATGGTTGAAGGTGGTATACCCAGGGATTGTAATGGGTGAGGTGGTATGGGCCCAGGGATGTTAATGAGTGTACAGTCAACTCTAGTTACTAGGAGAGGACGGGAAGGAGTGGTCGTCTTGCTCCTGGGGTTCTCTCTCTCTCTCTCTCTCTCTCTCTCTCTCTCTCTCTCTCTCTCTCTCTCTCTCTCTCTCTCTCTCTCTCTCGACTTACTGATGTAACTTTGCTCTGTGTTGTTTTATTTACAATTGATTCCATGTTGGTGTTAGATGTGTATTAAACCTTTTTGCTACAAAATGTGATGCTGGTACACTAAGAGAAAACACAATAAATGTACGGGGTCCAAGACTGTTCAACAGCCTCCCAGCAGCGATAAGGGGCATTACCAAGAGACCCCTGGTTGTCTTCAAGAGGGAGCTGGACAGATACTTAAAGTCGGTGCCGGATCAGCCGAGTTGTGGTTCGTACGTTGGACTACGTGCGACCAGGAGTAACAGCCTGGTTGATCAGGCCCTGATCCACCGGGAAGCCTGGTCGTGGACCGACATCTGGATAAATATAAACCAACCAAGTCAGAATTGAGAAGTAGAGCTTTTGCGTTACAAGTCAGAATTGAATATGTTCCATCTGGTATGTTGCTATGGTGGCTCTGGTGGCCTGGTGGTTAACGCTCTCGCTTCACACGGTGAGGGCCTGGGTTCGATTCCCAGCCAGAGTAGAAACATTGGACGTGTTTCTTTCCACCTGTTGTCTATGTTCCCCATCAGTAAAATGGGTACCTGGGTGTTAGTCGACTGGTGTGGGTCGCATCCTGGGACACTGACCTAAGGAGGCCTGGTCACAGACCGGGCCGCGGGGGCGTTGACCCCCGGAACTCTCTCCAGGTAAACTCCAGGTAAGTGTACTCATGAGTACGAGTGTAAGTGTATGTGTGAGTGCTCGGTATGTACTCGGATTGACTCGACTTAGAATGTGACTGACAAGTCCCTGAAGACTGAGAATGGACTTGTAACTCTTGTGTTCTTTCTACGTTGTATTATATTCAGTCTAACTTTATATATATCATGAGTAACTTTAGTTTAAAAGATAATTCGACTTCATTATGAAAGTGTGTGGAAGCGTTAGTGGTCCAGAACGCCACCACCCTCCTGATTCCAGCTCTCAGCGGTACACAATAAACTAGCCGCTTCTGTGGCACATTTTAAATATATCTCTTCCAATCACAACATCCTCTCCGGTCCTCCCTTCTTTCACCAACCACATCATCATCTTCCCCCCGTCACCAACTCCGATCCTCCCTTCACCCTCCATCCTTTCAACCTCACCCTTCACTCCCCCGTTTATAAATCCCCTTTACACCTTACCAATTTCCACCCACGCTTCCTCTTCCAACAAAACTCTCTCCTCTCTTCTCGATGGGTTTCCCCCCGCCTCCCAAACCCAGCGCGCGACTACGCTTTCTTCTCTCTCTCTTTTCTCTATCTCACTCTCTACTTCCGGGGGCCCCCATGACGTAACCCTTTGGGCCCTGAGGCTGGGGCCTTCAGGGACAAAGTTGCATGACACCAACGAAAATGTAAACACAACAATAACAAGAAGAAGTCTTAAACTCACCTCAAGTTCTTGTTGTTGTGGAAGCTATCACAATACAAATTTTATTTATTATTTTATTATTATTATTTTATTATTATTATTATTATTATTGTTATTATTATTATTATTATTATTATTATTATTATTATTCTGAAAACAATTAGTAGGAGTGGGGGGATGGATGATTTATTTTCTAACGAATAGAACCCAAAGTGTAATATAGTAACCAGTGTGAAGTCAGGGGCTGCAACAATGGGAAACTCTGTTCTTCAAGACGCAGTACTTGTCCCTTTTCTCTTTTTCATTTTCACTTCCGATACAAACAAGAGGCATACCTGGAGGTTACCTGGAGGTTATTCCGGGGATCAACGCCCCCGCGGCCCGGTCCATGACCAGGCCTCCCGATGGATCAGGGCCTGATCAACTAGGCTGTTACTGCTGGCCGCATGCAGTCCAGCGTACGAGCCACAGCCCGGCTGATCCGGCACTGACTTTAGGTATCTGTCCAGCTCTCTCTTGAAGGCAGCCAGGGGTTTATTGGCAATTCCCCTAATGCTTGATGGGAGGCTGTTAAACAGTCTTGGGCCCCGGACACTTATGGTGTTTTCCCTTAGTGTACCAATGGCGCCCCTACTTTTTTTTGGGGCATTTTGCATCGCCTGCCCAGTCTTTTACTTTCATAGGGAGTGATTTCTGTGTGCAGATTGGGACCATTCCTTTTCCCAAAATTTTCCAAGTGTAGATTTGTATATCTCTCCCTCCCGCGTTCCAACGAGTACAAGTCAAGTGCTTCCCTGCGTTCCGTAGTTAAGGTGCTTGACAGAACTTATTTCGTGCAGTAAAAGGATCTCTGTCCACTCTCTAGATCTGCGATTTCACCTGCTTTGAATGGAGATGTTAATGTACAGCAGTATTCCAGCCTAGAGAGAACAAGTGATTTGGAAAAGATCATCATGGGCTTGGCATCTCTCGTTTTGAAAGTTCTCATTATCCATCCTATCATTTTCTTTGCACGTGCGATCGTGGCACTGTTGTGATCCTTGAAAGTGAGACCATCAGACATTACTACTCCCAGGTCCCTTACATTATTTTTCCGCTCTATTGTATGGCCGGAGTCAGTAGTATACTCTGTTCTAGTTATTATCTCCTCCAGTTTTCCATAACGGAGTAGTTGGAATTTGTCCTCATTGAACATCATATTGTTTACCGTTGCCCACTGGAAAACTTTGTTTATATCTTCTTGGAGGTTAACCGCGTCCTCAATAGATGACAGCCTCATGCAGATCCTAGTATCATCCGCAAAGGATGATACGGTGCTGTGGTGTATATCTCTGTTTATGTCTGATATGAGGATAAGGAATAAGATGGGGGCGAGTACTGTGCCTTGTGGAACAGAGCTCTTCACTATGGCAGCCTCCGATTTAACTCTGTTAAATCATGAATCATAGCGCAGCATCATCCTTTGCATAGGACACTTGTAAATATTATCAGAGTAGCATCCACTGAAGACACAGGAAACCTAGTAATCCACTAAACTAAGAGGGAGAGGGAGCACAGATACGGGTGTAATCCCACATTCACTAAATACAACGGATATATATAGCCACACTTCATAATGGTGGCAGCAGAGCAATAGCTAAGAACTATAGACCAGTAGCTTTAACGTCCCACATTATAAAAATCTTTTTAAGAGTTCTAAGAAGCATGATTGCAAATCACTTACTTGGATTCCCAACAATTGCACAATCCAGGGCAACTACTGGACCACTATGATAAGGTCTCGGATGCACTGGAAGACAAACAGAATGCAGATGTAGTATACACAGATTTTGCAAAAGCCTTTGACAAGTGCATCATTGTGTAATAACACACAAAATGCGCGCTAAAGGGATAATTGACAAAGTGGGCAGATGGATCTTCAACTTTCTAAGCAATCGAACAAAAAGAGTAGTGACAAGCAGAGTTAAGCCGGAGGCTGCCATAGTGAAGAGCTCTGTTCCACAAGGCACAGTACTCGACCCCATCCTGTTTCTCATCCTTATATCAGACATAGACATAGATGTAAACAATAGCCCCCTGTCATCCTCTGCAGACGATACTAGAATCTGCGTGAGACTCATCCATCGAGGACACGGTAACTCTCCAAGAAGATATAAACCAAGTTTTCCAATGGGTAACGGAAAACAATATGATGTTCATTGAGGACAAACTTTTTAAGTTCTTCGTTACGGAAAACTGGAGGAAATAATAGCTAGGACTGAGTATGTTACAAACTTTCTTCACACAATAGAGCGGAAAAGTAGTGTGAAGGACCTGGGAGTGTTAATATCAGAGGATCTCACCTTCAAGGACCACAACAGTGTCACTATCACATCTGCGAGGAAAATGATAGGATGGATAATGAGAACATTCAGAACAAGGGATGCCAAGCCAATGATGATCCTTTTTAAATCACTTGTTCTCTTTAGGCTGCAATACTGCTGTACACTAACATCTTCATTCAAAGCAGGTGAAATCGCAGATCTAGAGAATGTACAGAGAACCATTACCGCAAATATAAGTTCCGTCAAATACCCTAATTACTAGGCGAGATAGATACATCATAGCTTACACCTGGAAACATATAAATCAGCAAAAGACTGGGCAGATGGTGCGATATACCCCCAGTGAAAAGTTGGGGCGCCATTAGTAAACTAAGAGGAAATACAATAAAGGTCAGGGGCCCCGACTGTTCAACAGCCTCTCACCAGGCATAAGGGAAATTACCAATAGACCCCTGGCTGCCTTCAAAAGGGAGCTGGACAGATACTTAAAATCAGTACCTGATAAGCCGGGCTGTGATTTGTACGTTGGACTACGTGCGGCCAGCAGTAAAAGACGGTTAATCAGGTCCTGATCCACCGGGAGGCCTGGTCGAGGACTGGGCCGCGGGGGCGTTTACCCCCGGGGAATCCTCCGGGTAGGGTGGAGAATGCAGAAAACTTTTTCATTAATCATGAAAGCCACCCAGATCATATAACATAATCACTGATTCAACAAAATGCGAAAAAGATATTACCCCCTTCCCCTCCCCCCTCTTGTAGCAACTCGACCGGATTCATGGAATTCCTTATTTCCAAAAAAGTGTGAAGATACCACTAGTACAAGCACTCAGTATCTTCTGGAGAAAGTGCTTAGATATAGTCGGAATCCCAGAGACCTTAGAAACTGCAGGTATAACTTCTTTGTCTAAAGGAGGCAATAGAACGTTGGCCAAAAATTATAGGCCAGTAGCCCTAACATCGCACATCAGACAAATCTTGAAAAGGTTGATGAGACGCCAAATTAAAATTTATATGGAACAGCACAACTTACACAGTCCTAATCAGCAGGGATTCAAAGCTTGAAGTTCGTGCATGTCTCAGCTACTAAATCATTATGATAAAATTACAGAGGCGTTTGAAAAAAACCAAAAGGCCGATATGGTGTACACGGATTTCACAAGGGCCTTTGACAAATGCAATATAGGGAAAGTAGGCAAATGTATATTCAACTTTTTGATAGGCAGAACACAGAGTGGTAGCAAACTGCGCAAAATACAGCATTAGCAAAATAATAAGCTCAGGGCCAAGACAGGGTCTTGGCCCTTTACTCTTTCTTCTCCTCATAGCGGACGTAGATAAAATCACTCTCCACAGTTTCACATCATCATTTGCAGATACCATATGCATAAAAATCACCTCGGTAGAAGACATGGAAAATTGCAGGAAGAAATAGACAGTCTTTCAATGGGCAGTGGGAAATAGCGTGAAGTTTAATAGTGACCAGTGCCAACTGCTTAGATATGGACAGAATGAAGAACTCAAGCACTGCATGTAAAACACAAGGGGAGTAACATTAAGAACGACTGGAACATGTATAGGATCTGTATGTAATAAAGTCAGCTGATCGTTCTTTTAAAAGACACAATAAGGCAAATATTACGACGGCCAGAAAAATGAAAGATTGGATACTGAGGAGTTTTAAAGCGAGAGAAATAGTGCCATAAAGTAACTCTTTTCAAAACATTGGTGCTCTCTTTCTTTCTTGGAGTATTGTTCAGTGTTGGTGACTCAGTTCACAACAGGAGAGATATCAAAGTTGAAACAGATTTAAAGATCATGTCCGCCTCAAAGTCCTATATATGTACTGGTTGGAGACGGGGAGAGATACATGATAACACTTCACACTGCCGTAACAACATACTGAATGAGAGATATGGGAGAATGTGTAGAATAAACCCCGTGAAAGGCTTGGACGCTGTGGGCACAGTAAGAGACCTCTGTATTAACATACGGGGTCCCAGACTGTTTAACATCTTACCAGAAGATATCAGAAATACTGCTGGGACAAGTGTAGAAATCTTTAAGAGGAAACTAGACAATTTTCTTCCCCAAGTGCCTGATCACTCATGTTGTGAGGGAAGTGTGGGCCTGAGGGCCACCAGCAGCAACAGCCTGGTTGACAAGGCGAACACCAGTCAATCCTGGCCCAGGGCCGAACTGCCAGAGTAGGAAAACTCTTGAAATGCATCAGATATATATCCAAGGTATGTAAATAAAGTCTTCCAGTGAGCCACTAACCAGAAGAGAGAGAGAGATTTCGTTCGGATTTTTAACCCCGGAGGGTTAGCCACCCAGGATAACCCAAGAAAGTCAGTGCGTCATCGAGGACTGTCTAACTTATTTCCATTGGGGTCCTTAATCTTGTCCCCCAGGATGCGACCCACACCAGTCGACTAACACCCAGGTACCTATTTGCTGCTAGGTGAACAGGACAACAGGTGTAAGGAAACGTGTCGAAATGTTTCCACCCGCCGGGAATCGAACCCGGGCCCTCCGTGTGTGAAGCGGGAGCTTTAGCCACCAGGCCACCGGACGACGAGTTTCAGTAATGGAAATATTGAGGAAATAAGTACCTGGAATGAAGTCTAAAACAAGTTGGAATCACTGGGAGTGATTGTGCCAGATCTCACCTTCAAGGATCACAACAGTGTCACTATCACAGACGCAAGGAAAATGAGTGACTGGATAACAAGAACCATCAAAACAAGAGATGCCTAACCATTGATGATATTCTTCAAGATCCTTGTTCTCTCCAGGCTGGAATACTGACGAGCAGCTCCGTTAAAGGCAGGGGAGATTGCAGACCTGGAGGAGAATGTACAGGAAACCATCACTGTTCACATAGATTCCGTCAAGCGCCAAAATCACTTGAAACGTTTGAAGCCTCTTCCCTTGTACTCCTTGGAACGCAGGCGAGAGAGATACATTGCATTCTACACCTCAAAAATTCTAAAGAGGTTGGTCCCAGATCTGCACACAGAAGTAAGAGGCTTAACAGACGGTGCAAAAATACCCCCAATTAAAAGCAGGAATGTAATTAGTACACTAAATGTGGAGGAATCGAGACTTTTCAGTACCATCCCTTCGTACATAAGGAAGATTACCAACAGACCTCTGGCTGTCTCCCAGAGAGAACTGGACATGTTTCTCAAGTCAGTTTCTGATCAGCTGGGCTATGGTACATAAGCCTGACTTCGTGTGGCTAGCACCAACAGCCTGGTTGATGAGGGAATCCACTGGGAGGTCTGGTCCGGGACCTGGCCGCGGGATCGCTGACCCCCGCAACACTGTCTAGGTAGACTCCAGGTAGATTCATATTGATACCTGAAGGACAGTTCCTGGGGTCAGCGCCCCCCCCCCCGGCAGCCCGATCCAAGTCCAAGCGCACCGGTGAATCAAGGTTTGACCAACCAGGCTGTTATTGCTGGTTCCACGCAGTAACACTGGGAGAAGTGGTTGTAATGTTTTCCAGACAATGAAACTGAATACAGGTGCAGATCAAACATTTATTGAGACTACATTTCATTCTGTGTAGAGCTTTCTCAAGTCATGTTTTCTTGCTGTAGAGCTTTATCTACTCATGCTTTCCTCTCTGTAGAGCCTTATAGTCATGTTTCACTCTCTGCAGACCTTTATCAAGTCATGTGTGTAGTGGTGGTGGTGGTAGTGGTAGTAGTAGTAGTAGTAGTAGTAGTAGTAGTAGTAGTAGTAGTAGTAGTAGTAGTAGTAGTAGTAGTAGTAGTAGTAGTAGTTACCAGTTGTCAAAGGCACTTGTCGATAGACACTCGGTCTGTTGAGTGGTGTGTGTGTGTGTGTGTGTGTGTGTGTGTGTGTGCGTGCACGTGCGCGCGCGTCCATCTGTGCCTGCTGACGCAGTGTAGTTGCACGCCAAGAGATGGAGTCCCACCCACCCTAGCTCCACCGTCTCGTCTCCGTTGATTGCTTTGGCCAGTTTTTTGAACTCATTCATCGGCTGCTTTGACCAGTTCTTAGATTCTTTGAACTCGTTCATCGACTGCTTTGACCAGTTCTTAGATTCTTTGATCTCGTTCATCGGCTGCTTTGACCAGTTCTTAGATTCTTTGAACTCGTTCATCGACTGCTTTGACCAGTTCTTAGATTCTTTGATCTCCCTCTTGTATTCGCACTTGGTACTGCTGGTTGAGTCAGCTTCCTCAGCTCCTCAAGATTATCACACTTCCTGTCGTCCCTGATAAAAGAATATCGTTTCTCTAACATATTCTTATCTACAGGACGTGTCTTATATCTTCTCCCATCTTTTGTACTTTCACAACCCGTCTGCAGAGCAATTTACTTATTCACATAACTTTAGTAGCATATTTCTAGCTTAGGGTAAGTTAGGCTAGATTGTGTTACGTTAGGCTAGGTTAGGTTTGGTTACGTTACGGTGCGTTACGTTAGGTTACTTCACGTTAAATTGTCATACATCCATAAAAAAAATAATAGTTTATAATATACAACAACGAAAACAAAAATCCTAAACGTAAAATAAGCGATAAATACACAAATCTGCGGAGTGAACAGAGAACGCGCAGCTCTGTGCGCGGTCTCAGCAAAACAGTCGTGTTTCTGTTGTTGAAGGTGCCTTCAACAGTCGCTCATTTGAGAGTTTTTAATACAGCGCCGTGATGTTTGTGGTTAAGAGGACAGGCTGTCTCAAAGATAATCTGCCCTTATCTGTTTCCTGCCTCTGTGTCTGTCATACTTCGTGATCATGTTGCTTCTGGATTTCCTGAAGTCAGGCTTCAGTTAGTCTATCCTCGTGTGTTATTCCTCTCAGTTTTGGTTCATGATTAAGGCACATATGCAACAGTTGAATATATTATTGGAACGTTTCGCCTACACAGCAGGTTTCTTCAGTCAAATACTGAGGCAGCAGATGTAGTAGTGAACCGAAAACACCTACTGCGCAGGCGAAACGTTTCAATAAGATTCGCAACTGTTTGACAGTTCCCCTTTAATTACCCAACTTTGTCGGTAAAAAATACCTTTTCAACATACATCTCGGGTTCTAACTTTTCTCCACAGACTCTCAAACCCCTTTTTTGTTTTCTTTTACATATTGAAGTTCAAGGGTTTTACCTAAGTGTGTGTAGGATTAGTATACGCCTTGTTGGAACTCCTTTGGGGATACCCATTAATATTTTATTCCCAAAAAGTAAAACGTTAAAGCAGGGGGAAATACAATTAGGAGTAAAACAGAGGGAACCCCAGGGTCGCGGCCAAAGAAAAACGGTTTGGAGAAGGTGAACGGGTCCTTTAGGGGTTTTTAAACAGGGTGATTTTTGTGTTGGGAAGGCAAAGGGAACCCTGTTTCGCCTCCCTTGGGAAATGAGGGGTTTGGTCTGGTTTCGAACAGGTTAGTTAGTAACCGTGTGAAGAGTTTTTTTGAAGCATTGAACATTTAATAATGGAACGGGGTAAAGCAGGGTTTTTGAAAAGCAGGGGCAGCAGAGTGGGGTAAAGATCACAATGAAGGAAAAGGGTGCAAAAGTAAATTTTCACAGGGTCAAGATGTGGTTTTTAAATTTAAACAAACCGGTCGAAGATTGTCTGGCACATTTTAAAACGGTCTGGCAGGGTGAAGCAGGGGTTGTAATCCTCCATTGGTCACCTGATAGTTTTACTCCTTGTTTCCCCATTTTTAATTCGGGGGGTCGGTTACGGGCACGGTTTCTCTCGGGTACGTCCCCACGGGACAAGGTAAACTAGGGGGTAAGCAATAGTATACAAAGTAATACATTCCGCACCTGACTAGGGGGCCCCTAAAACGTATAATAAGCACTGAGATAAGCGGAAAACCATAATACGGGTACCTAAACGGGTTACATCGAAATGAAGAGTCACCAATAACGTCACACTCTAAGGATACACAGTCACCAATAGGATATACAATAAGTCACCTAAATACCGGGGGTCCACATCCGTCACCCCGCCACCCAACACGACCTTTTCCCCAACATTTGCCCTACCTTAACACTAGTCCCCTCCTTTTTTCACCTTACATCCCGTCCCTCCTTTCCGCACTAACTACGTCACCTACACTATCGTCACCTACACTCCGTCCCCTACACTACCGTCACCTACACTACCGTCACCTCACTACCGTCACCTACACTACCGTCACCTACACTACCGTCACCTCACTCCCGTCCCTACACTACCGTCACCTACACTACCGCTCTTACACTACCGTCACCTACACTACCGCACCTACACCTCCGTCACCAACACTACCGTCACCTACACACCGTCACCTACATACCTTACCTACACTACCGTCACCTACACTACCGTCCCTAACACTACCGTCACCCAACACACCGTCACCAACACACCGTCCCAACATTTACCGTCCCACACTACCGTCACCAACAAACCGTCACCTACCTAACCGTCCCTACACTACCGTCACCTACACTACCGTCACCTACACTACGTCCCCTACACTCCGTCACCTACATACCGTCACCTACACTACCCTCACCTACACCCCGTCACTACACTACCGCACCTACCTACCGTCACCACACTACCGTCTCCACACACCGTCACCAACACAAACCGTCTCCCCACACACCGTCTCCTACACTACCGTCACCTACCCCACCGTCACCTAACTACCGTCACCTACACTCCCGTCACCTACATACCATACCTACACTCCGTCCCCCTACACTACCGTCACCTACACTACCGTCACCTACACTAACCGTCACCTACACTACCGTCCCTACACTACCGTCACCAACACTAACCGTCCCTAAACCCCGCTCACCAACACTACCGTCTCCTACACTACCGTCACCAACACTACCGTACCTACACACCGTCACCTACACTACCGTCACCTACATACCGCACCTACACTACCCCCCACCTACACTACCGTCCCCCTCCACTACCGCCACCTACCTACCGTCACCAACACTACCGTCACCAACACACCGTCACCAACACACCGTTCCCACCACCGTCCCTACACTACCGTCCCTACACTACCGCACCTATACTCCCGTCACCTACACAAACCGTCACCTACATTTACCGTCACCTACACTCCGTCACCTACACTACCGTCACCTACACTACCGCCCACCTACACTACCGTCACCTACACTCCCCTCACCTCCCACTACCGTCATCCCTTCCTACACTACCGCCACCTACCTACCGTCCCAACACTACCGTCACCACACGACCGCACCAACACACCGTCACCCCACACTACCGTCCCTACACTACCGCACCTACACTCCCGTCACCAAACCTACCGTCACCTACACAACGTAAACCCCATACACTACCGTCACCAACACTACCGTCACCAACACTACCGTCACCACACTACCGCACCTACACACCGTCACCAAAACCCCCACCTACCCCGGACACCAACACTACGGTCACAACACTACCGCACCACACCCGCACCTACACTACCGTCACCTACACTACCGTCACCAACCTACCGTCACCAACACTACCGTCACCAACACTACCCCACCAACACTACCGTCACCACACTACCGCCCCCTACCTCCGTCCCCAAACACTACCGTCACCAACACTACCCGTCACCAACACTACCGTCCCCAACCTAAACGTCCAACACACCGTCACCAACACTAACGTCCCTAACTACCGTCTCCTACCACTACCTACCTCACCAAAACTACCGTCACCAACACTACCTCACCACACTACCTCCCCTTTACACTACCGTTACCAAACTACCGTCACCCACCCCAAAATACCGTCCACCTACACACCGTCACCTACACCTACCTTTACCACCTACCGTCACCAACATTACCGTCACCCACTACCGGCCACAACACTACCGTCCCCAACCCCCTACACACCGCACCTAAACCTCTCCCCCTTACCTAACTACCTTTACCACGCTAACGTAAACAACACTACCGTCACCAACACAAACGTCTCCTACACTACCGTCTCCAAACCGTCACCAACACTACCGTCACCTACATTACCTCACCTCAACTAATCCCCTTTCCCACAACCGTACCTAAACTACGTCACAAAACTACCGACACCTAACTACCGCCCAAACCTTACCTACCAACCCCTTTCACCTACTACGTCCCTTTCACTACCGTTCCTACACTACCGCACCTACACCCCGCACCTACACTTACCATCACCGTTCCCTACTACCGTCACCTACACAACCCGTCCCCTACACAAACCGTCCCAACACTACCGTCACCAACACACCGTAACCACACTACCGTCACCTACATTACCGTCACCAACATTAAGGTCACCAACACTCCCGTCACCAACACTACCGTCACCCTACACACCGCACCTACACTACCGCCCAACCTACCGCCCCCACACTAACCGTCTCCAACACTACCGCCCCACACTACCGTCACCAACACTACCGTCACCTACACTCCGTCACCTAACTACCTTTCCCCACATTACCGTCACTACACTACCGTCACCAACCAAACCGTCAACCAACACTACCGCCCACCAACAACTTCCCCTACACTACCGTCACCACACTACCGTCACCAACACTACCGGTAAACAACACAAACCTCACCTACACTACCTCACCTACACTACCGTACCAAACTACGTCCCCCAACACTACCGTCACAACACTACCGCCACCAACACTACCGACCACACTACCGTCACCTACATTCCGCACCTTTCACTACCGTTGCCTACACTACCGACACCCCCTACTAACCACAACCTAAAACCCCGTTCCTAACACCGTTACCTCCCGCTACCGTCACCTACACTACCTCACCTACACAAACCTCCCTACACTACCGTTCCAAACCAGTCACCACACTACCGTCACCTACATTACCGCCCACCTACAAAAAGTACCTACACTACCGTCACCTACATTACCGTCACCTTCACTACCGTCCTACACACCGCACCTACATACCGACACCTAACTACGTTCCTACACTACCGTTCCTACCAACCGTCACCTACACTACCGTCCCACACAATACACTACCGTCCCACTACACTCCTCACCTTAAAACCGCCCCGGCCCCTACACTACCGTTAACCTACACACCGTCACCTACACTACCGCACCTCAACCCCCTACTAACCGCCCTACACTACCGTCCCTACACAAACCGTCTCCTACACTACCGTCACCTACACACCGTCACCTACACTACCTCACCACACCCTAACCGACCCCCTACACTACCGTTACCTACACTACCGTCCCCTTCACTACTTTCACCTACACTACCGTCCAAACACTACCTTCACCTATTTTACATACCGTCACCTACACACCGAAAACCTTCACTACTTCCCCCTAATTCCACACTACCGTCACCTACACTACCGTCCCCACTACCTCACCTACACTACCGTCACTACACTACCGTCACCTCACTACCGAAAACCTCACTACCGCCTTCACTACGTCCCTACACTCCCGTCACCTACACTACCGTCACCACACTACCATCACCTACACTACCGTACCTAAACTCCCGCCCACCTCACGTACCACCCTTCATTTACCTTCCCTACACTCCCGTTCCTACCTACCGTCACCTACACTACCGTCACCTACACAAACCCTCCCTACACTACCGTTCCAAACCGTCACCTACACAAACCTCACCTACATTACCAAACTCCACACTACCGTACCTACTACGTCACCTACACTAACCGTCACCTACACTACCGTCCTCCTACACTACGCTCCAACCTCCCTACACTACCGTCCCTACATTACCGTCACCTACCAAAAGTCCACCTACACTACCGTCACCTACACTACGTCACCTACAACTACCGACACCAAACACTACCGTCACCTACTACCGCCACCTACATACCGTCTCCTACACTACCTTTCCCCTACACAAACCGTCACCTACACTACCGTCACCTACACTACCGTCACCTACACTCCATCACGTCACCCTAGCCTTACCTACACTACCGTCTCTACACTACCGTCCCTACACTACCGCCCACCTACACTACCGTCCTACACTACGTCCCTACACACCGCACCTACACACCGTACTAACTTCACCACCCTACCTACCTACACTACCGCACCTACACTACCTCCTAACAACTACGTACCACCTACACTACCGTCACAAACACAAACCGTCACCTACACTACCGACACCTACACTACCGAAAAACTTCACTACTGCCCACCTACACTAACCGTCACCTACACAAACCGCCCACCAACACTACCATCCACCTACACTACCGTCACCTACACTACCGTCACCTGCACACCAAACCACCTCACTACCGTCGCCTACATTTAACTGTTCTACACTACCGTCCTACACTACCGCACCTACACTACCATCACCTACACATACCGTCACCTAAATACCGTCACCTATACTTACCGTTACCACACTACCACCCCACACCACCGACACCTCACACCGTCACCTACACTACCGTTACTTACACTACCGTACCTACACACCTCACCTACACTACCTCCCCCTCCACTACCATCTCCTAAACTACCGTCACCTACTCCCGTCACCTACACTAACCACTCCTAAAACTGTCTCCTACCGTCACCTAAACTACCGTCACCTACACAAACCGACATCTACACTACCGTCACCTACACTACAGTCACCTACACACCGTCACCTACACTACCGTCACCTACACTCCCGTCACCTACACAAACCGTCCCTACACTACCGTCTCCTACACTACCGTCCCTAACCGTCACCTACACAAACCGTCACCTACACTACCAACACCTACATTACCGTCACCTACACTACCGTCACCTACACTACCGTCACCTACACTACCGTCACCTACATTACCGTCACCTAAACTACCGTTACCTACACTACCGTCACCTACATTACCGTCACCTACACTACCGACACCTACACTACCGTCTCCTACACTACCGTCTCCTACACTACCGTCTACTACACGACCGTCACCTACACTACCATCACCTACACTACCGTCACCTACACTACCGTCACCTACACTACCGTCACCTACACTACCGTCACCTACACTACCGTCACCTACACTACCGTCACTAACACTACCGTCACCTACACTACCGTCACCTACACTACCGTCACCTACACTACCGTCACCTACACTACCATCACCTATACTACCGTCACCTACATTACCATCACCTACACTAACCGTCACCTACACTACCATCACCTACACTACCGTCACCTACACTACAGTCACCTACACTACCGACACCTGCACTACCGACTCCTACACTACTGTCTGCTACACTACCGTCACCTACACTACTGTCTGCTACACTACCGTCACCTACAGTACCGTCACCTGCACTACCATCACCTACACTACCGTACCTACATTACCGTCCCTACACAAACCGTTACCCACACTACCGACACCTACACCACCGACACCTACACTACCGTCACCTACACTACCGTCACCTTCACTACCGTCTCCTACACTACTGTCTCCTACCGTCACCTACACTACTAACATCTAAACTACCGTCTCCTACACTACCGTCTCCTACACTACCGTCTCCTACACTACCGTCACCTACACTACCATCACCTACACTACCGTCACCTACACTACCGTTATCTACACTACCGTCACCTACACTACCGTCTCCTACACTACCGTCACCTACACTTCCATCACCTACACTACCGTCACCTCCACTACTGTCACCAACACTACCATCACCTACACTACCGTCACCTACACTACCGTCACCAACACTACCGTCACCTACACTACCGTCACCCTAAAACTACAGTCACCTACACTACATCACCTACACTACCGTCACCAACACTACCGTCACCTACACTACCGTCACCTACACTACCGTCACCAACACTACAGTCACCTACACTACCGTCACCAACACTACCGTCTCCAACACTACTGTCTCCAACACTACCGTCACCTACACTACAGTCACCTACACTACCGTCACCAACACTACCGTCACCTACACTACCGTCACCTACACTACCGTCACCAACACTACCGTCACCTACACTACCGTCACCTACACCACCGTCACCAACACTGCCGTCACCTACACTACCGTCACCATACCATAACCTACACTACCGTCACCTACACTACCCTCACCTACACTACCGACACCTACACTACCGTCACCTACACTACCGTCACCAACACTACCGTCACCATCACTACCGTCACCTACACTACCGTCACCTACACTACCAACACCTACACTACCGTCACCTACACTACCGTCACCAACACTACCGTCACAAACACTACCGTCACCAACACTACCGTCTCCTACACTACCGTCACCTACACTACCGTCACCTACACTACCGTCACCTACACTACCGTCACCAGCACTACCGTCACCAACACTACCGTCACCAACACTACCGTCACCAATACTACCGTCTCCTTCACTAGCGTCTCCTACACTACCGTCACCTACACTACCATCACCTACACTACCGTCACCTACACTACCGTCACCTACACTACCGTCACCTACACTACCGTCACCAACACTCCCGTCACCTACAGTACCGTCACCTACACTACCGTCACCAACATTTACCGTCACCTACACTACCGTCACCTACACTACCGTCACCTACTCTGCCGTCATCTACACTGCCGTCACCTACACTACCGTCACCTACGCTACCGTCACCAACGCTACCGTCACCTACACTTCCGTCACCTACACTACCGTCACCTACACTACCGTCACCTACACTACCGTCACCAATACTACCGTCACCTACACTACCGTCACCTACACTACCGTCACCAACACTACCGTCTCCTACACTACCGTCACCTACACTACCGTCACCAACACTACCGTCACCTACACTGCCGTCGCCTACACTGCCGTCACCTACACTACCGTCACCAACACTACCGTCACCTACACCACCGTCACCTACACTACCGTCACCTACACTACCGTCACCTATACTACCGTCACCTACACTACCGTCACCTACACTACCGTCACCTACACTACCGTCACCAACACTACCGTCACCTACACTACCGTTAATACACTACCGTTCCTACTCTACCGTCACCTACACTACCGTCCACCTACACTACTGTCACCTGCACTACCGTCACCTACACTACCGTCACCAGCACTACCGTCACCAACACTACCGTCACCTACACTACGGTCACCTACACTACCGTTACCTACAGTACCGACACCAACACTACCGTTCCTACACTACCGTTACCAACACTACCGTTCCTACACTACCGTTACCAACACTACCGTTCCTACACTACCGTTACCAACACTACCGTTACCTACACTACCGTCACCTACACTACCGTTACCAACAGTACCGTTACCTACACTACCGTCACCTACACTACCGTCATCTACACTACCGTCATCTACACTACCGTCACCTACACTACCGTCACCAACACTACCGTCACCAACACTACCGTCACCTACACTACCGTCACCAACACTACCGTCACCTACACTACCGTCACCTACACTACCGTTACCTATACTACCGTTACCTACACTACCGACACCAACACTACCGTTCCTACACAACCGTTACCAACACTACCGTTCCTACACTACCGTCACCTACACTACCGTCACCTACATACCGTTACCAACACTACAGTTACCTACACTACCGTCACCTACACTACCGTTACCAACACTACCGTTACCAACACTACCGTTACCAACACTACCGTTACCTATACTACCGTCACCTACACTACCGTTACCTACACTACCGTCACCTACACTACCTTTACCTACACTACCGTTACCAACACTACCGTTACCTGCACTACCGTCACCTAGACTACCGTCACCAACACTACCGTTACCTACACTACCGTCACCTACACTACCTTCACCTACACTACCTTCATCTACACTACTGTCACCAACACTACCGTCACCTACACTACCTTCACCTACACTACCGTCACCTACACTACCTTCACCTACACTACCTTCACCTACACTACTGTCACCAACACTACCGTTACCTACACTACCGTCACCTACACTACCTTCACCTACACTACCTTCACCTACACTACTGTCACCAACACTACCGTCACCAAACTATGTGTAGTTAACTGCTGTTCAGGGCAGTTGCATCATGTTCGACACTTGGTGAATGTGTATGTATATCTGTGTGGGCAGTGGGTTGTGGGTGTGGGTTGTGGGCGGTGGGTGTGGGTGGTAGATGTGGGCGGTGGGTGGTAGAATTACAAGGACAGGCAGTAGATCACCGGGTCAGCTTTAAGGTCGGCATAGAGAGAGCTGCTGGGCTGTGAACCAGCTTGAACCTGCACCACTCTCTCTAACTCTCTCTCTCTCTGTCTCTCTCTCTCTCTGTCTCTCTCTCTCTCTCTCTCTCTGTCTCTCTCTCTGTCTCTGTCTCTGTCTCTGTCTCTGTCTCTCTCTGTCTCTCTCTCTCTCTGTCTCTCTCTTTTTTTTTTTTTTTTTTTTTTTTTTTGTTTTACACAGGGTTTGACAAGGTTAAGGATCCCTAGCTTTATTGACAGCTATTTACAGGTTAAGGATTCCTAACTTTATTGGCAAGCTAAGAGCTGTTACCTACATCAGCTCATTTGAAAGCATTTTTGTTATGAGACATACAAGTAGGGAACAGGATGAAGTTGGAGCCATCTGTGGGCCAGCATTTTCATTTGATCAACTGACGTTATCTCGTTGACATCATTATGCTGTACGAATGTGTTCCATACTCGAGTCATCCTGGGTATGTATGATCTCAGATGGAGTGATGTTCTGGAGAAGGGTACAGCCAGAGTGAAGTTGCTGCTTTCTGCCCGTCTTGTGGCATAAAAGCTTGTTTCACGCTGTCCTCGAAGTGGATCCAAGTGTGGTATTTTGACAATATTGGCCTTGTACATAACAGTAAGGCCACCCACATCCCTCCTATGTTGAAGGCTCTGCTGAAATGACAGATCTATCCAGGATGGGTCCAGGCGAGAGATGAGACGTCTTGCTCTGTTCTCTACTCTGTCAAGCAGTCGCAGATGAGAGGGGGGGCAGGCAAACCAAGAAAGTGGAGCATACTCAAGGTGTGAGCGTACTTGTGCCTCGTACAGATCTTGCAACCCCTACTGTCAAGCAGATGCGAGATACGGCGAAGTGCTGTAAGCTTCCTGGCTGCCTTGTTTGCAAGATTTACAACATGGTTCTTCATGGTTAGTTTGGAGTCAAATTTCACCCCAAGGATATCAACTTCTTCTCCAGGTGCCAACATCGTCCCATTCATCCTTACTACTGCGCCAGCATTACCATCATGGTGCCTAGAGACGAACATCATTTGCGTTTTTTCAGGTGCAAATGTTACTTGCCATCTATTTCCCCAAGCTGATATAGCTCTCAGCTGGTGATTGATGTAGCTTAGAGCAGCTGGCATTTCTTCTCTTGGATAAGTGAATGTCAGTGTACAGTCGTCTGCATATGCGTGTGATTCTGGGATGAGATGAAGAAGGTCGTTGAAGTAGACATTCCATAACAGTGGACCCAGCACACTTCCTTGTGGAACGCTTGCCCCAATAGGATGCCTTGCTGATTCCGTTCCATTGAGGACTACACTTAGAGATCTACCATGAAGGTAATCACTGAGGAGACATAGCGTAGAGCCTGCAATTCCCAGTGCTTGAAGTTTTGCTAAGAGGCCCTGGTGCCACACCCGGTCGAAAGCGCCAGCAATGTCCAGTGCTACCACACAGCTGACTTTGGATTCATCCAGTGACTGGTGCCACTTAGTGGAGAGGTTTAACAACAGATCAGCAGCAGAGTAACCTTTCCTGAAGCCATATTGACGATCACAAAGTAGTGAGTGGTAGTCAAAAAATCTGTCATTTGTCTTGAGATTATTGTCTCAAGGATCTTACCAGTGATTGACAGGAGTGACACTGGTCTGTAGTTGCTGATTTCTGCTCTGCTCTTCTTTTTGTGAACAGGGACTACATTTGCCTCTTTCCATGGAGAGGGCCATTTACACTGTACTAGGCAGTGCTGAAAGATGCGAGTTAGAGGTGCTGCTAGCTGGTCTGCACATCTTCTCAACAATCTTGGGCTCAACTTGTCTGGGCCCACAGCCTTTTCTTGGTCAAGTGATTTAAGAAGGAAATGCACCTCCTCCTGCCTTATTGTCACCACTGACAGTTTTGACACAGTTCTTGCAGCTAGCCAAGGAGGGTCCCTTGCTGGATCAGGAACTTGCATTTTGGTAGCAAAGTGTTCAGCAAAGAGGTCAGCCTTCTCTTGACTACTAGTAGAGGTGGTCCCATCCTGTCGATTTAGAGGTGGAATAAGTTCATCAGGCAGATAACCTTGTCTGTCTCTCTCTCTCTCTCTCTCTCTCTCTCTCTCTCTCTCTCTCTCTCTCTCTCTCTCTCTCTCTCTCTCTCTCTCTCTCTCTCTCTCTCTCTCTCTCTCTCTCTCTTGCTCCGACCCTCTCCTTTCATTAATTACGTTCCTTGCTCCCTTGTTTTCTCCCTCTTGTTCTGCAGTGTTCCTCTTTCTTATGTTCTTATATCCACCATCTTGCTTCCTGTCTATTCCTTGCTTCCTCTCCTCTCCTTCTCTCCTAGCTACCGCCTGCTCCTCCTCCTCCCTCTTGCCTCTCCCTCCTTGCTTCCTTCTAGTCTTTTTCTTTCGTCCTCTTGTCTCCTCTCTGCTTCCTCCTTTCTCTTTTTACCTCTTTGCTTTCTCTTCTTTTTATTAGTTTCGTCTTCTTTTTTCCTCTTTTATTCCTCTCTCTTTTTGCCTCCTAAATGCTTCCTCCTTCCTTCCTTCTCTTGTCTCCAATAAGGGGAATCCCCCTCCCACTATTTCCCCTCTATATCACCCATTGAACCCCCCCCCCTTCTCCCTTTCTTCTCTCCTTGCCTTCTTCCTATCTTTATCTCCCTTTATTCCTGTTCTTTTTTTGGCAACATGGAATAGTAATATTATTTTATCGTGTGATGGACTGAACTCATCGACTCCAGGCTGAGGGACTGATTACCTGACACTTCCTCCTCATCTTCCTACCGTTCCTCTCTATATTGGACTGAGAAAGCCACTGGCTGGCGAACTGTCGTCACAGTAAAGATTCCCAAATGTTGCACAAGCTTCTCAGTCTTCATTTATTAGTTTTATTAATTATTAAAGACGAAGGGAGCAAAGCTGACGCCTGTGATATACCCGTGACTGATTTCGAGAGTCTTTCTACCTGACCAGCCGGGCTGTGGTTCATACATAGGGTTGCGTGCGGCCCGGCAGTAACAGGTCCTGATCCACAGCGAGGACTGGTCATGGACCTGGCCTCGGGGGCGTTGACCCCCGGAACACCTCCCAGGTATACGTCCGCAGCCTGACCTGCTCTGCATAACTATTGGCTTTCTACAGGCACGAATAAATGTCAACCATCTATGTACAAACACTGTATCATGTTAAATTATTATTATTATTATTATTATTATTATTATTATTATTATAGTGGCTTCCTGGTCAACCAAGTGGTCACCTGACGTATATATACGTCACAGCCCGGTTGATCTGGCAGAGGTAGCCACTCAGATTTATCTTGGCGATTTCTTCACTTGTTCCTGCAGTATTTCTGATGTCTGCCGGCAGTGTGTTGAATAGTTTAGACCCACTGATGTTGACAGTGTTCTCGCGCTGTGTGAGGAATACTTTAAAAAGTATCCCTCTCCCCAAGACACAGTATTTTTACCCCCATACTTATCCTCATTCTTATATCTGACACAGGACATATTAGCTAAGAGCAAGATGTGGCTGGTGGTCCAAATCGGACCAAAACGTCGTCATAAAAATCCTATTTGCGGGTTGTTTGTGTATACAATAATTTGCACGAAAGTGACACCACTGAAGACATAAACATTATCTTCCAGTGGGAGACAGAAATGAATGATATTCAATGAGGACAAATTTCAACTTCTCCATTATGGAGAAATTTAAGGAAAATAAAAGCTAGAATGGAATATAAATTTAATTCTAACCACTCATTAGGGTGAAAATTGGTCATGAAGGACTTACCTGGAGGTTACCTGGAGGTTATTCCGGTCCATGACCAGGCCTCCCGATGGATCAGGGCCTATCAACTAGGCTGTTACTGCTGGCTGCACGCAGTCCGACATACGAGCCACAGCCCGGCTGATCCGGCACTGACTTTAGGTATCTGTCCAGCTCTCTCTTGAAGGCAGCCAGGGGTTTATTGGCAATTCCCCTAATGCTTGATGGAGGCTGTTGAACAGTCTTGGGCCCCGGACACTTATGGTGTTTTCTCTTAGTGTACCAATGGCGCCCCTACTTTTTATTGGCGGCATTTTGCATCGCCTGCCCAGTCTTTTACTTTCGTAGGGAGTGATTTCTGTGTGCAGATTTGGGACCATTCCTTCCAAGATTTTCCAAGTGTAGATTATGATATATCTCTCCCTCCTGCGTTCCAACGAGTACAAGTCAAGTGCTTCCAAGCGTTCCCAGTAGTTAAGGTGCTTGACAGAACTTATACGTGCAGTAAAGGATCTCTGTACACTCTCTAGATCTGTGATTTCACCTGCTTTGTATGGAGATGTTAATGTACAGCAGTATTCCAGCCTAGAGAGAACAAGTGATTTGAAAAGGATCATCATTGGCTTGGCATCTCTCGCTTTGAAAGTTCTCATTATCCATCCTATCATTTTCTTTGCACGTGCTGTACACTGACAACCACTTTTAAGTCGTGTGAAATTGCAGGTCTAGAGAATATACAGAGAACGTGTATTGCACGTATAAGTTCAAGCAAGCACTTCAGTAACTGAGAAGGTTTGAAGTCCTTTGACCTGTACTCCTTGACATGAAGGCGACAAAGATACATCATGCTTAGTAACTCGTATACTGCACCGTCTTGTAATATGTCTCGCGGTGTACATATTGCCAGTTCCTTTAAGGTTGTCTGGTGTATGCTTGGCCCTGGTGTCTGAAGTGCTGGTTTACTGTGTTGCCCAAAGTTCACATGGACCCTTAGCCAGCTTAAGTCAAAAAAAAATTCCTGCATCTATTGACTGACACACAAACTCATGACCAAAGCAGCACCAACCTTTTCTCAGCACCTCAGAGCATCTTCACATGCATAGATATCTACACCTTT
>NC_069485.1:446364-506364 GCF_026875155.1 Cherax quadricarinatus | reverse complement strand
AACCATGGGTAGACCATGGAACAAGACGTATGCTGGAACCATGGGTAGACCATGGAACAAGACGTATGCTGGAACCATGGGTAGACCATGGAACAAGACGTATGCTGGAACCATGGTAGACCATGGAACAAGACGTATGCTGGAACCATGGGTAGACCATGGAACAATACGTATGCTGGAACCATGGGTAGACCATGGAACAAGACGTATGCTGGAACCATAGGTAGACCATGGAACAAGACGTATGCTGGAACCATGGGTAGACCATGGAACAAGACGTATGCTGGAACCATGGGTAGACCATGGAACAAGACGATAGCTGGAACCATGGGTAGACCATGGAATAATACGTATGCTGGAACCATGGGTAGACCATGGAACAAGACGTTTGCTGGAACCATGGGTAGACCATGGAACAAGACGTATGCTGGAACCATGGGTAGACCATGGAACAATACGTATGCTGGAAACCATGGGTAGACCATGGAACAAGACGTATGCTGGAACCATGGGTAGACCATGGAACAAGAACGTATGCTGGAACCATGGGTAGACCATGGAAACAAGACGTATGCTGGAACCATGGGTAGACCATGAACAAGACGCATGCTGGAACCATGGGTAGACCATGGAACAATACGTATGCTGGGGGAAGGATGGTAGTAGGGAAGGATGGTAGTAGGGGAAGGATGGTATGGGGGAAGGGTGGTAGGGGGAAGGATGGTAGGAGGGAAGGATGATAGGGGAAGGATGTAGTGGCGAAGGATGGTAGTGGGGGAAGGATGGTAGTGGGGGAAGGATGTAGTGGGAAGGATGTAGTGGGGAAGGATGGTAGGGGAAGGATGGTAGTGGGGAAAGATGGTAGGGGGGAAGGATGGTAGGGGGGAAGGATGGTAGGGGAGAGGATGGTAGTTTGGAAAGGATGGTACGGGGAAGGATGGTAGGGGGGAAGGATGGTAGTGGGGGAAGGATGGTAGTGGGGGAAGGATGGTAGTGGGGGAAGGATGGTAGGGGGAAGGATGGTAGTGGGGGAAAGATGGTAGGGGGGAAGGATGGTAGTTTGGAAAGGATGGTAGGGGGGAAGGATGGTAGGGGGGAAAGGATGGTAGGGGAGAAGGATGGTAGGGGGGAAGGATGGTAGGGGGAAGAATGGTAGTGGGGGAAGGATGGTAGGGGGTAGGGGAAAGGATGGTAGGGGAGAAGGATGGTAGGGGGAAGGATGGTAGGGGAGAAGGATGGTAGGGGGAAGGATGGTAGGGGGAGAAGGATGGTAGGGGAAGGATGGTAGGGGGGGAAGGATCCATGCACAGCTTTAAGAGGTACAATAATACTCTTAAAGCCTGGAGAAAGTGGACCTAGTAGCTACCACTGAAGAGGCGGGGCCAGGAGCTGTAAATCGACCCTTGCAACCACAAATAGGCGAGTACACACATGGGTGCGCAGTATCAGCTATATACAGTCAAGAGAAATGCGAAAAGAAAGAAGAAGAAGAAGAAGAAGAAGAAGAAGAAGAAATGCGAAAAGAAAGAAGAAGAAGAAGAAGAAGAAGAGGAGGAAGAGGAAGAGGAAGAAGAAGGGTTATTAATATGGTCAAGTGAGGGTTGCGAGCTCTCTGTCCCCTTATCTCTGGTCCTTTATTAGTTATGATTGGTAGAAGATAGTGTCATAGGAACAGGTGAGGTCAAGTGATGACATAGTTGAGGTCAAGTGATGACAGTTGAGGTCAGGGGCGGAGGTGGAGACGTCGGACTCCATCTACCAGTGGCTCGCCCACCGTGTTTACTACATCATTGAATTATCAGTTAGTGATACAGATTACAAAGAGTTGGCGGACAAATTGTACAGTTGATGTTGAGGGACTGATCCCCCCTCTATCAAGGTTGAGGGACTGATCACCCTTTATCAAGGTTGAGGGACTGATCACCCTTTATCAAGGTTGAGGGACAGATCACCCTCTATCAAGGTTGAGGACAGATCACCCTCTATCAAGGTTGAGGGACAGATCACCCTCTATCAAGGTTGAGGGACAGATCACCCTCTATCAAGGTTGAGGGACAGATCACCCTCTATCAAGGTTGAGGGACTGATCACCCTCTATCAAGGTTGAGGGACAGATCACCCTCTATCAAGGTTGAGGGACAGATCACCCTCTATCAAGGTTGAGGGACTGATCACCATTTATCAAGGTTGAGGGACAGATCACCCTCTATCAAGGTTGAGGGACTCATCACCCTTTATCAAGGTTGAGGGACTGATCACCCTCTATCAAGGTTGAGGGACTGATCACCCTCTATCAAGGTTGAGGGACAGATCACCCTCTATCAAGGTTGAGGGACAGATCACCCTCTATCAAGGTTGAGGGACAGATCACCCTCTATCAAGGTTGAGGGACAGATCACCCTCTATCAAGGTTGAGGGACTGATCACCCTCTATCAAGGTTGAGGGACTGATCACCCTCTATCAAGGTTGAGGGACAGATCACCCTCTATCAAGGTTGAGGGACAGATCACCCTCTATCAAGGTTGAGGGACTCATCACCCTCTATCAAGGTTGAGGGACTCATCACCCTTTATCAAGGTTGAGGGACTGATCACCCTCTATCAAGGTTGAGGGACTGATCACCCTCTATCAAGGTTGAGGGACTGATCACCCTCTATCAAGGTTGAGGGACAGATCACCCTCTATCAAGGTTGAGGGACTGATCACCCTCTATCAAGGTTGAGGGACAGATCACCCTCTATCAAGGTTGAGGGACAGATCACCCTCTATCAAGGTTGAGGGACAGATCACGCTCTATCAAGGTTGAGGGACTGATCACCCTCTATCAAGGTTGAGGGACTGATCACCCTCTATCAAGGTTGAGGGACAGATCACCCTCTATCAAGGTTGAGGGACAGATCACCCTCTATCAAGGTTGAGGGACTCATCACCCTCTATCAAGGTTGAGGGACTCATCACCCTTTATCAAGGTTGAGGGACTGATCACCCTCTATCAAGGTTGAGGGACAGATCACCCTCTATCAAGGTTGAGGGACTGATCACCCTCTATCAAGGTTGAGGGACTGATCACACTCTATCAAGGTTGAGGGACAGATCACCCTCTATCAAGGCTAAGGGACTGATCCCCCTCTATCAAGGCTGAGGGACAGATCACCCTCTATCAAGGCTGAGGGACAGATCACCCTCTATCAAGGCTGAGGGACTGATCACCCTCTATCAAGGTTGTGGGACAGATCACCCTCTATCAAGGCTGAGGGACAGATCACCCTCTATCAAGGCTAAGGGACTGATCCCCCTCTATCAAGGTTGAGGGACAGATCACCCTCTATCAAGGCTGAGGGACTGATCACCCTCTATCAAGGCTAAGAGACTGATCACCCTCATTCAAGGCTGAGAGGACTGATCACCCTCTATCAAGGCTGAGGGGACTGATCACCTTCTATCAGGGATGAGGGACTGACCACCCTCTACCAGTGCTAAAGGACTGATCACTTTCTATCAAGACTGAGGAACTGACCTCCTCCTATAAAGGATTTATCACTTATCATGGCTGAGGGACTGACCACTTCTATCAAGACAGAGGGACTGACTACTTTTATCAAGACTGAGGGACTGACCACTTCTATCAAGACTGAGGGACTGACCACTTCTATCAAGAGTGAGGGACTGATCACCTTCTATCAAGACTGAGGGACTGACTACTTCTATCAAGGCTGAGGGACTGATCACCTTCTATCAAGACTGAGGGACTGACCACTTCTATCAAGGTTGAGGGACTAATCACCTTCTGTCAAGACTGAAAGACTGACTACTTCTATCAAGGCTGAGGGACTGACCACTTCTATCAATGCTGAGGGACTGACCACTTCTATCAAGGCTGAGGGACTGATCACCTTCTATCAAGACTGAGGGACTGACCACTTCTATCAAGGTTGAGGGACTGATCACCTTCTATCAAGGCTGAGGGACTGACCACTTTTATCAAGGCTGAGGGACTGATCACCTTCTATCAAGACTGAGGGACTGACCACTTCTATCAAGGTTGAGGGACTGATCACCTTCTATCAAGACTGAGGAACTGAGCACTTCTGTCAAGACTGAGGCACTGACCACTACTATCAAGACTGAGGCACTGACCACTTCTGTCAAGACTGAGGCACTGACCACTTCTATCAAGACTGAGGGACTGACCACTTCTATCAAGACTGAGGAAATGACCACTTCTATCAAGACTGAGGGACTGACCACTTCTATCAAGACTGAGGAAATGACCACTTCTATTAAGACTGAGGGACTGACTACTATCAAGACTGAGGCACTGACCACTTCTGTCAAGACTGAGGAACTGACCACTTCTATCAAGACTGAGGGACTGACCACTTCTATCAAGACTGAGGGACTGACCACTTCTATCAAGACTGAGGGACTGACCACTTCTATTAAGACTGAGGGACTGACCACTTCTATCAAGGCTGAGGGACTGACCACTTCTATCAAGACTGAGGGACTGACCACTTCTATCAAGACTGAGGCACTGACCACTTCTATCAAGACTGAGGCACTGACCACTTCTATCAAGGATGAGGGACTGACCACTTCTATCAAGGCTGAGGGACTGACCACTTCTATCAAGACTGAGGGACTGACTACTTCTATCAAGGCTGAGGAACTGACCACTTCTATCAAGACTGAGGAACTGACCACTTCTATCAAGACTGAGGAACTGACCACTTCTATCAAGGCTGAGGGACTGACCACTTCTATCAAGACTGAGGCACTGACCACTTCTATCAAGACTGAGGCACTAACCACTTCTATCAAGACTGAGGCACTGACCACTTCTATCAAGACTGATGAACTGACCACTTCTATCAAGACTGAGGCACTGACCACTTCTATCAAGACTGAGGAACTGACCACTTCTATCAAGACTGAGGGACTGACCACTTCTATCAAAACTGAGGCACTGAGCACTTCTATCAAGACTGAGGGACTGACCACTTCTATCAAGACTGAGGGACTGACCACTTCTATCAAGACTGAGGGACTGACCAAGACTGAGGGACTGACCACTTCTATCAAGACTGAGGCACTGACCACTTCTATCAAGACTGAGGCACTAACCACTTCTATCAAGACTGAGGCACTGACCACTTCTATCAAGACTGAGGCACTAACCACTTCTATCAAGACTGAGGCACTGACCACTTCTATCAAGACTGAGGCACTGACCACTTCAGAATGACCTCTTCCCGTCTGCCACTGTCCACTGTGAAAGTCGTCTCCGTATTAGACTGAGAAAAGTTTGTGTGCAGGTGAAACCTATCTTAAACAGAGATACCCAGGTGTTGAATATGTCTCCTTTATCAGGTGTTGAATATGTCTCATTTATCAGGTGTTGAATATCTCTCCTTTATCAGGTGTTGAATATGTCTCATTTATCAGGTGTTGAATATCTCTCCTTTATCAGGTGTTGAATATCTCTCCTTTATCAGTGTTGAATATCTCTCCTTTATCAGGTGTTGAATATGTCTCATTTATCAGGTGTTGAATATCTCTCCTTTATCAGGTGTTGAATATCTCTCCTTTATCAGGTGTTGAATATCTCTCCTTTATCAGGTGTTGAATATGTCTCATTTATCAGGTGTTGAATATCTCTCCTTTATCAGGTGTTGAATATCTCTCCTTTATCAGGTGTTGAATATCTCTCCTTTATCAGGTGTTGAATATCTCTCCTTTATCAGGTGTTGAATATCTCTCCTTTATCAGGTGTTGAATATCTCTCCTTTATCAGGTGTTGAATATCTCTCCTTTATCAGGTGTTGAATATGTCTCCTTTATCAGGTGTTGAATATCTCTCCTTTATCAGGTGTTGAATGTCTCATTTACTAATTTTGGATTGGGAAATGCAGAATGTTATGAGAGACAGCAACATAACTGCAGAATGTTATGAGAGACAGCAACATAACTGCAGAATGTTATGAGAGACAGCAACATAACTGCAGAATGTTATGAGAGACAGCAACATAACTGCAGAATGTTATGAGAGACAGAAACAGAACTGCAGAATGTTATGAGAGGCAGCAACATAACTGCAGAATGTTATGAGAGACAGCAACATAACTGCAGAATGTTATGAGAGACAGCAACATAACTGCAGAATGTTATGGGAGACAGCAACAGAACTGCAGAATGGAAATAAATGGTATAAAATACCGACACAATGGCAATATAAACACAAATGCAGTATAATGTGATCCTTTATTGACTACGTTTCGCCCACACAGTGGGCTTTTTCAAGTCACAAACAGAACTACCTGGGGTGGAAGGAACGCGAGTATTTATAGTCCGGCTGAGGTCAGGTGAAGAATGCTGCATCTGATGATGTACCGAGTTGGGTTGTAGAGTCTAAAAACTTGGGTAGCTTGGAAAGGAGACTGGACAAGTTTGTGAGCAGACCTTCTACAGTGTTCTTATGTGGGATAGCGATGAAGGAGTTTCTTGGCAAGTGGTTCAGCTATGTTATAGAAGCCACTATTCTGGTTGAAGTTGTCGGATATAGAAATAAGTGATGATTCCAGGATTCTTCGGTATTGAGTGTTGTCTTCTGTGGCGATAAGTCTTGAGTTTCTGTAGTTTATCAAGTGGTTGTGTGAATTACGGTGTTGTACGCAGGCATTCCTTGTGTCGTCAGACCTGCTTGCGTATTGGTGTTCTGAAATTCGTGTTTGGAGGTCCCTTGATGTTTCGCCCACGTATAACTTGTTGCAGTCATTACAAGGGATTATGTATACCCCTGCAGAGGATGGAGGCTTGTCCTGCCTACTACTGGTGATGTCCTTGATGGTCGTGGTTGTGGAGGTAGATACTTGGAATGATGTTTTGGCAAAGATGTTGGAAACATGTTTGGCAATGGAGTTGGTGGGAAGGACTATGTATCTCTTCTCGGCACTATCTATCCTCGTCACTTCATCAGAGACTGCAGACGGCGAGCACTAAACATCTTCAACACACCCAGAGAAGACACTGCCGAGAAGAGATACATAGTCCTTCCCACCAACTCCATTGCCAAACATGTTTCCAACATCTTTGCCAAAACATCATTCCAAGTATCTACCTCCACAACCACGACCATCAAGGACATCACCAGTAGTAGGCAGGACAAGCCTCCATCCTCTGCAGGAGTATACATAATCCCTTGTAATGACTGCAACAAGTTATACGTGGGCGAAACATCAAGGGACCTCCAAACACGAATTTCAGAACACCAATACGCAAGCAGGTCTGACGACACAAGGAATGCCTGCGTACAACACCGTAATTCACACAACCACTTGATAAACTACAGAAACTCAAGACTTATCGCCACAGAAGACAACACTCAATACCGAAGAATCCTGGAATCATCACTTATTTCTATATCCGACAACTTCAACCAGAATAGTGGCTTCTATAACATAGCTGAACCACTTGCCAAGAAACTCCTTCATCGCTATCCCACATAAGAACACTGTAGAAGGTCTGCTCACAAACTTGTCCAGTCTCCTTTCCAAGCTACCCAAGTTTTTAGACTCTACAACCCAACTCGGTACATCATCAGATGCAGCATTCTTCACCTGACCTCAGCCGGACTATAAATACTCGCGTTCCTTCCACCCCAGGTAGTTCTGTTTGTGACTTGAAAAAGCCCACTGTGTGGGCGAAACGTAGTCAATAAAGGATCACATTATACTGCATTTGTGTTTATATTGCCAGAACTGCAGAATGTTATGAGAGGCAGCAACAGAACTGCAGAGTGTTATGAGAGGCAGCAACAGAACTGCAGAATGTTATGAGAGGCAGCAACAGAACTGCAGAATGTTATGAGAGGCAGCAACAGAACTGCAGAATGTTATGAGAGGCAGCAACAGAACTGCAGAATGTTATGAGAGGCAGCAACAGAACTGCAGAATGTTATGAGAGGCAGCAACAGAACTGCAGAATGTTATGAGAGGCAGCAACAGAACTGCAGAATGTTATGAGAGGCAGCAACAGACACGGTTGCAAGACTGAGCAAAGCTGCAACTTGTAGCCAAGTTTATATGCTGCTCATTTGTTGCAAACGTTGACATTGATGGCATTGCATCAAAAAATGGCCTCGTTGTATAATATTGACATTTCTGAAACCGAAAATTGAATGTTGACTCTGTAAAATGACATTCAAATTAAATTCTTGGCCTCGGTGGGGAACTTTGGGAATTGTGGAGAATATCAAAAAATATGTAAATGTCTAAAAAGGTGCCTTTTTTTTTTTAATCATCCGTACCTTTGTGAGCTAACATTTTCTTAAGTGAAAACTGTCACATTAGAACATCAGTTCAGTCCGTCAGGTGATCACCTGATGCCTGTTTGAGGATAGTACCTAACACGTACTTTCCGGACTACACACGACCTACTGACGCCACATAGTCCAAATAATCACATCAGTAATCTCTTACTGTACCAGTATAACTAATATGCTTTTAGCTTAATATATGTATATATTATTTTTTTTTATTAACACATCGGCCGCTTCCCACCAAGGCAGGGTGGCCCGAAAAAGAAAAACTTCCACCATCATTCACTCCATCACTGTCTTGCCAGAGGCACGCTTACACTACAGTTATAAAACTGCAACATTAACACCCCTCCTTCAGAGTGTAGACACTGTACTTCCCATCTCCAGGACTCAAGTCCGGCCTGCCGGTTTCCCTGAATCCCTTCATAAATGTTACCTTGCTTACACTCCAACAGCAAGTCAAATCCTGAAAAACATTTGTCTTCATTCACTCCTAACACATTCACGCATACTTGCTGGAAGTCCAAGCCCCTCGCATATAAAACCTTCTTTACCGCCTCCCTCCAACCTTTCCTAGGCCGGCCTCTACCCCGCCATCCCTCCACTACAGATTAATACACTTTCGAAGTCAATCTAATTTTGTTCCATCTTCTCTACATGTCCGAACTACCTCAATCCCTCCTCAGCCCTCTGGATAATAGTTTTGATAATCCCGCACCTCCTCCTAATTTCCAAACTATGAATTCTCTGCATTATATTCACGCCACACATTGCCCTCAGACATGAGATCTCCACTGCCTCCAGCCTTCTCCTTGTTGCAGCATTCACCACCCATGCTTCACACTCACATAAGAGCGTTGGAATAACTATACTTTCATACATTCCCCTCTTTGCTTCCACGGACAAAGTTCTTTGTCTCCACAGACTCCTAAGTGCACCACTCACTTCTTTCCCCTCATCAATTCTATGATTTACCTCATCTTTCATAGACCCATCTGCTGACACGTCCACTCCTAAATATCTGAATACATTCACCTCCTCCATACTCTCTCCCTTCAATCTGATATCCAATCTTTAGTCACCAGATTTTTTTGTTATCGTTATCACCTTACTCTTTCCTATATTCACTTTTAATTTTCTTCTTTTACATACCATACTAAACTCATCCACCGACCTCTGCAACTTCTCTTCAGAATCTCCCAAAAGCACTGCGCCATCAGCAAAGAGCAACTGTGACAACTCCCATTTTGTGTTAGATGCTTGTCTTTTAACTCCACACCTCTTGCCAAGACCCTCGCATTCACTTCTCTTACAACCCCATCTATAAATTGAACAACCACGGTGACATCACACATCCTTGTCTAAGGCCTACTTTTACTGGGAAATAATCTCCCTCTCTCCTACATACTCTAACCTGAGCCTCACTATCGTCGTAAAAACTTTTCATCGCTTTCAATAACTTACCTCCTATTCCATACAATTGCAACATCTCCTACATTGCCCACCTATTCACCCTGTCATACGCCTTTTACAAATAGATATATATGCCACAAAAACAGGTCGGCCATTTCCCACTGAGGCAGGGTAACCTAAAAAGAAAGAAAAACTTTCATCATTCAACACTTTCACCATCACTCATACATAATCACTGCCTTTGCACAGGCGCTAAGATACGACAGTTTAGATGTCTCTCCAAACTGTCAATATCCCAAACCCCTCCTTTAAAGTGCAGACATTGTACTTCCCATTTCCAGGATTCAAGTCCGGCTAAGCGGTTTTCCTGAATCCCTTCACAAAATATTACCCTGCTCACACTCCAACAGCTCGTCAGGTCCCAAAAACCACTCGTCTCCACTCCCATCTAACACACACATACTTGCTAGAAGTCCAAGCCCCTCGCCCACAAAACCTCTGTTACCCCATCCCTCCAACCTTTTCGAGGACGACCCCTACCCCGCCTTCCTTCCCCTACAGATTTATACGCTCTCCAAATCATTCTCTTTGCTCCATTCTCTCAAAATGACCAAACCACCTCAACAACCCCTCTTTAAGAGAGACTCAGTAATCACACTACCAGTCTGGTACAACACCAAGCCTAACATAGAGATAAAGGGCATAAAATGTTGACACGCTGGATAAGATACACAGTACTTTAACATGCGACCCTTTTATGAACAGAAATCACATTGCAATGCATGTCTGCTTCTTTTCCAAGCTTCATTTGTTTGATGTTTATGAAGACGTAAGTGTTCAGTGGTCAGTCGTCACGTGAGGTCACAGACCCTGAGCTGCTTTGGGGATTAGCGTGGACGGTTACAAAGCATGGCTTGCTTCTGCAGTGTTTTAAAAACTGAGGTTGGAGAGTTGAAGGAGGAGGTCTTGCTTCTCCAGGAGGAGATTAGGAGGCTGAAGGTCCACCTCAATGGGCCTGGGAGAGAGTGTGAGGTGGTTGGAGATGTGGGGAATGAGGCTTCTAGCAGTGAGGTGCAGTCTGTCTCTCACTGTGAGGAGGCTGTAGGTGGGGAGGTAGCAACGGCTACCAGCAGTGAGGTGCAGCCCAGCACCTGCTACAAGTGGCGAGTTGTTCACAGTAATGGGAGGCGCATCAGAGTAAGGAAAGTTAAGAGTGAAGATCTGAAGGTAGGAAATCGCTTCTCTGTTCTCCAGGATGAATGTACTTCAGTGGCCAGTGAAGGTAAGGGTACTACTGCCCCTGCTAATGAAGGTAAGCGCATTCTTGTGGTTGGTGACTCTCAGGTAAGATATGTTGACCGTGCTTTTTGTAATAGGAATAAGAAGATGAGAGATAGAGTGTGCTTCCCTGGAGCTGGTGTTGGGGACATTGTCAACAGACTGGATAATATCATGTCAGGTAATGGGAACAAGCCCATTATCTGTCTCAGTGCTGGTGGAAATGATATTGGGAAGGGTAGGAGAGAAGAGCTGCTAGATAAGTACAGGTCAGCTATAGATTTCATTAAGTCTAAGGGAGGGATCCCAATCATATGTAGCATCTTGCCTAGAAGGGGAGTAGGAAATGAATGGTTGTCTAGGGCAATTGGTGTAAATTGCTGGCTAGACAGATACTGCAAGGAGCTTGCAATCCCATTCATTGACAACTGGAACAACTTTTATGGCAAACATGATATGTATGCAAGGGATGGGGTTCATCATCTCTGGGGCAGGGGTGGTAGCACTTGCAGACTCGATTGAGAAGGCCATTGGTGAAATGCCTATGATTTTAAACTGATGGAAGATAGAGGTATGGTGTGTGTGGGAAACAAGCAGGTTGCAACACTAGGGTTGGAAACATTAAATGTATAAAAGGCATTCAGCATGAAGTTATAAATAAAGACAATAGAACAGGTCAGCAAACAAAGGGGGACAGCAGAGGGCAGCAAGGGACTAGCTCCCTTAAGGTTTACTATACTAATAGCAGGATGTTAGAAATAAGATAGATGAGCTAAGATTAATTGCAAGTGCAGGAAACATAGATATTATTGCTATAACAGAGACCTGGCTCAATCTGAAAGATAGAGAGATGCCCTCTGAATGTCACATACAAGGCTATAAATTATTCCACACTGACAGGGTCAACAGGAAAGGTGGTGGAGTAGCGATGTATGTCAGAGACAATTTAAATTGTTGTGTTAGACAAGATATTAAATTAGAAGCGTCAGCCACTGAATCTGTTTGGTTACAGCTTCTCGAGGGCCGAGAAAACTAATTTTGGGTGTGATTTACAGGGCCCCAAATCTTGATAGGGAGTGCAGTAAACTTCTATGGGACGAAATTCGTAAGGCATCTACATACGAAAATGTTGTGCTAATGGGAGATTTCAACTATAGACAGATTGACTGGAGCAATTTGACAGGAAATTTAGAGTCGGGTGACTTTCTTGATACGATCCAGGATTGTTTTTTAAAACAGTTTGTGTCAGAGCCAACTAGGGAAATAACCTCCTTGACTTGGTTCTTGCAGTAGGGAAACACTAATTAATAATCTTGAGGTTAATGATGAGCTTGGGGAGAGTGATCACAAATCACTCAGTTTTAACATATCATGGAATTCCCCTAATAATGGCAATCAAGTCTCCGTCCCTGACTTTCGCTTGGCTGATTTCATAGGACTGAAAAATTACTTAGGTGGGCTGAACTGGAATGACCTGACTAGGGTCAGGTAGGTGGTGATGGTTGCCGATATGATGCTTTCCAGGGCATAGTTCTAGCTGCTCAGTCAAATTATGTTCCAAATAGGGAAATCAGATCAAACAAAAATGATCCTAAATGGATGAACAATAGATAAAATATCTGATTGGTCAAAAGAGAGGCATATATAGGCAAATCAAAAGAGGAGAGGGGCAATTAAGAAATCGATATATTCAGTTAAAGAGAGAAATAAAAAAGGGAATTAGAAAAGCAAAAAGAGATTATGAGGTTAAAGTTGCAAGAGAATCGAAGACTAACCCAAAAGGATTCTTTCAGGTATACAGAAGTAAGATCAGGGACAAGATAGCCCACTCAAAAGTTCCTCGGGTCAGCTCACTGACAGTGATAAGGAAATGTGTAGAATTTTTAACACATACTTCCTCTCAGTTTTTACACAGGAGGATACCAGCGATATTCCAGTAATGATAAATTATGTAGAACAGGACGATAATAAACTGTGCACGATTAGGGTCACAAGTGACATGGTCCTTAGGCAAATAGATAAATTAAAACCTAACAAATCCCCAGGCCCTGATGAACTGTATGCAAGGGTTCTAAAGGAATGTAAAGAGGAGCTTAGCACACCTTTGGCTAATCTTTCAACATATCACTACAAACTGGCATGGTGCCAGATAAGTGGAAAATGGCAAATGTGATACCTATTTTCAAAACAGGTGACAGGTCCTTAGCTTCGAACTATAGACCAATAAGCCTAACCTCCATAGTGGGAAAATTTATGGAATCAATAATTGCCGAGGCAGTTCGTAGCCACCTTGAAAAGCATAAACTAATCAACGAATCTCAGCATGGTTTTACAAAGGGGCGTTCCTGCCTTACGAATTTATTAACTTTTTTCACTAAGGTATTTGAGGAGGTAGATCATGGTAATGAATATGATATTGTGTATATGGACTTCAGTAAGGCTTTTGACAGGGTCCCACATCAGAGACTATTGAGGAAAATTAAAGCACATGGAATAGGAGGAGAAATTTTTTCCTGGATAGAGGCATGGTTGACAAATAGGCAGCAGAGAGTTTGCATAAATGGGGAGAAATCAGAGTGGGGAAGCGTCACTAGCGGTGTTCCACAGGGGTCAGTGTTGGGCCCCCTGCTGTTCACAATCTACATAAACGACATAGATGAGGGCATAAAGAGCGACATCGGCAAGTTTGCCGATGACACCAAAATAGGCCGTCGAATTCATTCTGACGAGGACATTCGAGCACTCCAGGAAGATTTGAATAGACTGATGCAGTGGTCGGAGAAGTGGCAGATGCAGTTTAATATAGACAAATGCAAAGTTCTAAATGTTGGACAGGACAATAACCATGCCACATATAAACTAAAATAATGTAGATCTTAATATTACGGATTGCGAAAAAGATTTAGGAGTTCTGGTTAGCAGTAATCTGAAACCAAGACAACAGTGCATAAGTGTTCGCAATAAAGCTAATAGAATCCTTGGCTTCATATCAAGAAGCATAAATAATAGGAGTCCTCAGGTTGTTCTTCAACTCTATACATCCTTGGTTAGGCCTCATTTAGATTATGCTGCACAGTTTTGGTCACCGTATACAGAATGGATATAAATTCTCTGGAAAATGTACAAAGGAGGATGACAAAGATGATCCCATGTATCAGAAACCTTCCCTATGAGGATAGACTAAGGGCCCTGAAACTGCACTCTCTAGAAAGACGTAGAATCAGGGGGGATATGATTGAGGTTTATAAGTGGAAGACAGGAATAAATAAAGGGGATGTAAATAGTGTGCTGAAAATATCTAGCCTAGACAGGACTCGCAGCAATGGTTTTAAGTTGGAAAAATTCAGATTCAGGAGGGATATAGGAAAGTACTGGTTTGGTAATAGAGTTGTGGATGAGTGGAACAAACTCCCAAGTACCGTTATAGAGGCCAGAACGTTGTGTAGCTTTAAAAATAGGTTGGATAAATACATGAGTAGATGTGGGTGGGTGTGAGTTAGACCTGATAGCTTGTGCTAACAGGTCGGTTGCCGTGTTCCTCCCTTAACTCAATGTGACCTGACCTGACTAGGTTGGGTGCATTGGCTTAAGCCGGTAGGGACTTGGACCTGCCTCGCATGGGCCAGTAGGCCTTCTGCAGTGTTCCTTCGTTCTTATGTTCTTATGTTCTTATATGTTAGATAATATAAATGAGTGGTGTGATGTCACTCCAGGTGTGGGCTGCACTTGTACCCTCTGTGTATCATACACATGGCGGTCTGTTTGTGAATTTACATATGAATAGTGGGGGAGAAATTGTAAGTCGTGCGTCACTGTATGTGTGTGTGTGTGTGTGTGTGTGTGTGTGTGTGTGTGTGTGTGTGTGCGCGCTTGTGTGTGTGTGTGCGCTTGTGTGTGTGTGGTGTGTGGTGTGTGTGTGTGTGTGTGTGTGTGTGTGTGTGTGTGTGTGTGTGTTTGTACTCGCCTGTTTCTGGTTGCAGGGGTCGAGTGTGATTACTTTCATTTGAACAATCAAAGCTAAGCGCTAAACCCACAAGGGTCATACAGCTGTGGTGTGTGATGTTAGGGTTGTTTGATCTGTAATTTCTTAGCTCACGTTCACAGAAGCTATTTATACACCTTTTAAGGCCTCTGTTATTTCACCTTAATTAACTCAGGGTTGATACTTCTGGCATTTAAAAGGCCATGTTGGCCTTTGCCTTTTAAAAATGCCGTTTTGGCTTTTGGCTTTTAAAAAGGCAATTTTGACCTTTTTAAAGGCCATTTTGGTCTTTGACTCTTAAAAAGGCCATTTTGGTCATTGGCTTCTAATTTTTTTGGACTAAAGGCCAACCACAAGGTGCCTTTTTATCTGATTGCTTTTATGAACTTCGTAAGATATTATATATGAACAAATAAAGCCCCTAAAGTGTATATAAAATATATTAATAAATCACCTTGTTGTTGATGAGGACGAGTCAGTGTGATGTCTGGAAGCTGCTTCGTGAACACAAGTGAACCTCACTACTACACCTGGGATCCAACACCATCCTCCACTGTGTTGCTTACACCTGGGATCCAACACCATCCTCCACTGTGTTGCTTACACCTGGGATCCAACACCATCCTCCACTGTGTTGCTTACACCTGGGATCCAACACCATCCTCCACTGTGTTGCTTACACCTGGGATCCAACACCATCCTCCACTGTGTTGCTTACACCTGGGATCCAACACCATCCTCCACTGTGTTGCTTACACCTGGGATCCAACACTATCCTCCACTGTGTTGCTTACACTGGGATCCAACACCATCCTCCACTGTGTTGCTTACACCTGGGATCCAACACTATCCTCCACTGTGTTGCTTACACCTGGGATCCAACACCATCCTCCACTGTGTTGCTTACACCTGGGATCCAACACCATCCTCCACTGTGTTGCTTACACCTGGGATCCAACACTATCCTCCACTGTGTTGCTTACACCTGGGATCCAACACCATCCTCCACTGTGTTGCTTACACCTGGGATCCAACACTATCCTCCACTGTGTTGCTTACACCTGGGATCCAACACTATCCTCCACTGTGTTGCTTACACCTGGGATCCAACACTATTCTCCACTGTGTTGCTTACACCTGGGATCCAACACCATCCTCCACTGTGTTGCTTACATCTGGGATCCAACACCATCCTCCACTGTGTTGCTTACACCTGGAATCCAACACCATCCTCCACTGTGTTGCTTACACCTGGGATCCAACACCATCCTCCACTGTGTTGCTTACACCTGGAATCCAACACCATCCTCCACTGTGTTGCTTACACCTGGGATCCAACACCATCCTCCACTGTGTTGCTTACACCTGGGATCCAACACTATCCTCCACTGTGTTGCTTACACCTGGGATCCAACACCATCCTCCACTGTGTTGCTTACACCTGGGATCCAACACTATCCTCCACTGTGTTGCTTACACCTGGGATCCAACACCATCCTCCACTGTGTTGCTTACACCTGGGATCCAACACTATCCTCCACTGTGTTGCTTACACCTGGGATCCATCACTATCCTCCACTGTGTTGCTTACACCTGGGATCCAACACCATCCTCCACTGTGTTGCTTACACCTGGGATCCAACACTATCCTCCACTGTGTTGCTTACACCTGGGATCCAACACTATCCTCCACTGTGTTGCTTACACTGGGATCCAACACTATCCTCCACTGTGTTTGCTTACACCTGGGATCCAACACCATCCTCCACTGTGTTGCTTACACCTGGGATCCAACACTATCCTCCACTGTGTTGCTTACACCTGGGATCCAACACTATCCTCCACTGTGTTGCTTACACCTGGGATCCAACACCATCCTCCACTGTGTTGCTTACACCTGGGATCCAACACCATCCTCCACTGTGTTGCTTACACCTGGAATCCAACACCATCCTCCACTGTGTTGCTTACACCTAGGATCCAACACCATCCTCCACTGTGTTGCTTACACCTGGGATCCAGCACTATCCTCCACTGTGTTGCTTACACCTGGGATCCAACACCATCCTCCACTGTGTTGCTTACACCTGGGATCCAACACTATCCTCCACTGTGTTGCTTACACCTGGGATCCAACACTATCCTCCACTGTGTTGCTTACACCTGGGATCCAACACCATCCTCCACTGTGTTGCTTACACCTGGGATCCAACACCATCCTCCATTGTGGTGCTTACACCTGGAATCCAACACCATCCTCCACTGTGTTGCTTATACCTGGGATCCAACACCATCCTCCACTGTGTTGCTTACACCTGGGATCCAACACCATCCTCCACTGTGTTGCTTACACCTGAGATCCAACACCATCCTCCACTGTGTTGCTTACACCTGGGATCCAACACCATCCTCCACTGTGTTGCTTACACCTGGGATCCAACACCATCCTCCACTGTGTTGCTTACACCTGAGATCCAACACCGTCCTCCACTGTGTGTGTTGCTTACACCTCAGATCCAACACCATCCTCCACTGTTTGTGTTGCTTACACCTCAGATCCAACACCATCCTCCACTGTTTGTGTTGCTTACACCTGAGATCCAACACTATCCTCCACTGTGTTGCTTACACCTGAGATCCAACACTATCCTCCACTGTGTTGCTTACACCTGAGATCCAACACCATCCTCCACTGTGTTGCTTACACCTGAGATCCAACACCATCCTCCACTGTGTTGCTTACACCTGAGATCCAACACCATCCTCCACTATGTTGCTTACACCTGAGATCCAACACTATCCTCCACTGTGTTGCTTACACCTGGGATCCAACACCATCCTCCACTGTGTTGCTTACACCTGAGATCCAACACTATCCTCCACTATGTTGCTTACACCTGAGATCCAACATTATCCTCCACTGTGTTGCTTACACCTGAGATCCAACACCATCCTCCACTGTGTTGCTTACACCTGAGATCGAACACTATCCTCCACTGTGTTGCTTACACCTGAGATCCAAAACCGTCCTCCACTGTTTGTGTTGCTTACACCTGAGATCCAACACCGTCCTCCACTGTTTGTGTTGCTTACACCTCAGATCCAACACCATCCTCCACTGTTTGTGTTGCTTACACCTGGGATCCAACACCATCCTCCACTGTGTTGCTTACACCTGAGATCCAACACCATCCTTCACTGTGTTGCTTACACCTGGGATCCAACACCATCCTTCACTGTGTTGGTTACACATAAGAGAGAGGAACTTACGAACACATTTCGCTCCTAATTGGGCCATTAACTCGTTAATGGTCCAAGTCGGACCGAAACGTCGTTGCAAGCTTCACCCTACTATGTGTGGGTTATTAATGTAAGAAATCATACAATGATGGTAGAATGGGAGGAGGAATTACCATCACTTACCAACAGAAAAGGAATTTGTTGTTGCAAACTCTGCAACTGTGAAATTTAGGCAGTTTAAGTAAAATGATCTTGATGTATGAATGATTCTGAATGGTCATGCAGATCCATTTAGCAATGCTTTCAATGGCAAGATTATCTCTCGTGTAATAAATATTAAGACTGAAATCAGAAAGAGTAGCATTGTGACTGTGGATGCCGCGGTAAGAATTATGAATCTCCTTGCGTCGAAAAGTTGTAATTACGCGAATGTTTTGTGAGTTAGAATGGTGGGTTTGAGAGGGGACTTGAGCTAGAGCACGACACAGTCACGCTGATGTAGGATTCGTCTGTGAAAACTTTTATTTGTAGTCACAGTGGTGGCTCATGATAACCTTCCTATGATCTACAGAAATATACCTTGTTTGGTAGAATCTTATTAGAGCCAACTGGCCCAGTGGTTAACGCACTGGCCTGTGTTACCGACTCACTTGCCATAGGTTCAAACCCCACCCGTTCCCAGATTTACTTAAACTGTAACACAAAGCTTGAAACAGACAAAAAAACTAAGTTTATCCAGTAACTCTGCCCACAAGAGCAGATCCCAGGTTACTGAGGCGCCGTCCACACCAGACTCAGTATTTGTAGGAGATTTAAGAGGAGGAAGATCCCAAGGAATATAGGGAAGCAATATCACTCCCTCCTTCCCTTCTCAGGTGCTATACGGGTATGACCCCTACTGGTTTAGTGTTATCTTGAATGTAGTAATAATGGCAATATATGGTGATAACTATAGTTGTAATGATAATAATAATAATTATAATAATACATAGTTATGGCCTTAGTTATAATTTATTATGACGTTAGGATGATTTTTTTTCGTTAACCAAATATTATTTGCTAATTCCGTCTCTAGCAACGAAATGGCCTTTTATTTGGCCTTTGGAAGAAATGTTTGGTCTTTGGAAGAAGTGTTTGGCCTTTGGAAGAAATGTTTGGCCTTTGGAAGAAATGTTTGGCCTTTGGAAGAAATGTTTGGCCTTTGGAAGAAATGTTTGTTGGCCTTTGGAAGAAATGTTTGGCCTTTGGAAGAATGTGATTTGGCCTTTTGGAAGAAATGTTTGGCCTTTGGAAGAAATGTTTGGCCTTTGGAAGAAATGTTTGGCCTTTGGAAGAAATGTTTGGCCTTTGGAAGAAATGTTTGGCCTTTGGAAGAAATGTTTGGCCTTTGGAAGAAATGTTTGGCCTTTGGAAGAAATGTTTGGCCTTTGGAAGAAATGTTTGGCCTTAGGAAGAAATGTTTGGCCTTTGGAAGAAATGTTTGGCCTTTGGAAGAAATGTTTGGCCTTTGGAAGAAATGTTTGGCCTTTGGAAGAAATGTTTGGCCTTAGGAAGAAATGTTTGTCCTTAGGAAAAAATGTTTGGCCTTTGGAAGAATGTTTGGACCTTGGAAGAAATGTTTGCCTTAGGAAGAAATGTTTGACCTTTGTAAGAAATGTTTGACCTTTGGAAGAAATGTTTGGCCTTAGGAAGAAATGTTTGGCCTTGTGTAGAAAAGGAGACCTGGCAGCCCTGCCAATGGCCTTCTGCACTTCGTTATAATTGAGGAATTCTTACGAATCCCGTCCAGGTGCTGTATGAGTCGGCAACTTTATTTTATTTATATATTTTCAAATTATACGGGATAAGTGTTTATGACAGTTAAATTATCTACGTGGCCTTCAGATTTAATGAATTATTTTTTTTTCAGCATTCTCCACCCTCCATTCGTGTTGGTCTTTTGCAATATCTCTCATTCCTTGTTTATCATCTGTGTTTGAAACTACTGGATTAATAATAATAATAATAATAATAATAATAATAATAATAATAATAATAATAATTTTGATTTCTACGAGTACATCTACAAGGTATACAGACCGTAGCTGACATCAATGATATGCTACTGTATAGAAAGTCGCAAATTAGGTGCATTTTGTCCCCAGGGTGCGACCCACACTAGTCAACTAACACCCAGGTACCTAGTTTACTGCTAGGTGAACATGGACAGCAGGTGTCTTAAGGAAACACGCCCTGATGTTTCCACCCGTACCGGGGATCAAACCACGGACCTCTCTGTGTGACCTGAGTGCGTAGAAATATTTGGGGATTCTTGCCTTATCCTGGACGATTTTCTGTTCCTTTAGTGCTGTTGCTGTCTTGTATGACAGTGTTAGTTTAAGTTCTGTCTCGGTGATCTCTCAGCTAAGATTATCTTGCCATCGTTGTGACTTAATTCACATTTTAAGAACTTAGGTAATCCCTTACCTCCTGTACATTCTTCCACTTTCTCTTTTAGTTTTTTTCAGTGATAATGCAGACTTTGTATCCTACCGTGTTCATCTTTTCCAAGTACTGGTGAGGGTTTAGAGTGCTCATGGCTGCTTCCCAGGGTATGTCTAGTATGTCTGATAGTCCTTTGTTGATTTCATCCCTGCCGGGTGGACTATTACTGGAGTTTTAAAAATCTGAGATATTTTCTTGTGCCTCAGTTGTTTTTATTAGAGTAAGTTTGTCTCTGGTTCTTCGTTGTTTTGTGAAGATCAAATCCGGTTTATGTTCCTCTCTGGTGGGTTCTGTTATCTGTTTTAAAGCTAACTTGCCACAGAGCCCCATTAGTAGTAGCTGCTGAGCTAGCGTGCTCAACCTGTACCAGGATCATCTTGGAGTATGCAGCGCCAGAATGGAACCTGCGCCAGATGAACCATGTTATGAAGCTTGGGAAAGTGACACATCTCGGGGCTGGTTCCAGACATGTGCCACTAGTTAATGGTCTAAATCGGAACGAAACGTAGTCATAAGTTTCCGTCTCCTATGTGAGTTTTTCTTGCATAGTGATGTGAGTTTTGAGGAGAGACTAAAGAATAATGAACCTGACGTCATTAGAGGACAGAAGAACCAGGGAAGACACGATAAAATGTACTGTATACTCTGGAGAATTGACAGGGTAGAGAGGGATAGACCGAGAGGGGTAAACGAGGAAGTTAAAGACACAATTGAGTCGTAGGGATGTCAGGAAACATTTCTTTAACCTCACAGTGGTTAGAAATTCAGGACTGGGAGAAAGAAGTGGGGGAGGTAGGCCTAATACATAGTTGTAAGACCATTATGGCGAGCCGTACAAGGCCTACAAGATTTACAAGGCCTTCAAGGTAAAGAGGGGGTGAATTTGGCCAGTTGAGACGCGGGGCCAGGAGCTTGAACTCGATCACTGCAACATATACAGGCGAGTACATACAGGGTGAACACACACACAAACCTATTTGTGGTTGTAGGGGCAGATTCACAGCTCCTGGCCCTGCCTCTTTCTTGGTTGCTACTAGATCCACTCTTTCCCTGCTCCATGGGCTTGATCGTATCTCTTCTTCAAGCTATGTACGGATCCTACGAGGATGTGGAACACCTTAATTACTGGGAGCGCTTGAAGTTAAGTGTCCGGGGTCCAAGACTGTTCAAGAGCCTCCCATTAGGCATAAGGGGAATTACCAATAGACCCCTGGCTGCCTTCAAAAGGAAGCTGGACAGATACCTAAATTCAGTACCCGACCAGCCGGGGTGTAGTTCGTACATTGGACTACGTGCAGCCAGCAGTAACAGCCTAGTTGATCAGGCCCTGATCCACCGTGAGGCCTGGTCAAGACATCACATACGAAAGGCCCCTCGGAGCTAGTGATCACGTGGTTCTGAGCTTTGAATACAGAGTTACAATTGGAGAGGGTAACAGGAGTAGGATGGGAAAAGCCAAACTACAAAAGTGGGACTACACAGGCACGAGGAACTTCCTGCAGGAGGTTCAGTGGGAAAGAGAATTGGTAGAAAAATCAGTAAACGAAATGATGGACAATGTGACAAAATGAAAGAAGGCAGAGGAGAGGTTTGTTCTCAAAGGCAACAGAGATAATGGAAAGAACAGAACGAGCCCTTGGCTCACTCAAAAGTGTAGGGAGGCAAGAATTAAGTGTGCTAGAGAATGGAAAAAGTACAGAAGACAAAGGACCCAGGAAAACATAGAGATTAGTTGAACAGCCAGAAAAGAATATGCACAAATAAGGAGGGAGGCCCAGCGACAATACGAAAATGACATAGCATTGAAAGTTAAGTCTCATCTAAATCTGTTGTACAGTCACATCAGGAGGAAAACAACAGTCAAGGACCAGATAATCAGGCTGAGGAAGGAAGGTGGGGAGTTCACAAGAAACGACCAAGAAGTGAGGAGCTCAACATGATATTTAAAGAAGTATTCACAGTGGAAACAGGAAGGGCTCCAGGAAGTCTGATTAGGGGAAAACACCAACAAGTGCTGGACGAAATACGCACAACCGAGGAGGTGAAGAAGCTGCTAAGTGAACTTGATACCTCAAAGGCGGTGGGACCAGACATCTCTCCGTGGGTCCTTAGAGAGGGCGCAGAGGTGCTGTTTGTGCCACTAACAAAAATCATCACCACATCCATTGAAACTGGGCAACTACCTGAGGTATGGAAGACGGCAAATGTATTCCCCATTTTTAAGAAAGGAGACAGACATGAGGCATTAAACTATAGACCAGTGTCACTGACGTGCATAGTATGCAAAGTCATGAAGAAGATTATCAGGAGGGCAGTGGTAGAGCACCTAGAAAGGAACAAGTTTATAAACGACAACCAGCACGGTTTCAGGGAAGGGAAATCTTGTGTCACAAACCTACTGGAGTTCTATGACAAGGTAACAGAAGTACAACACGAGATAGGGGTGGGTAGACTGCATTTTCCCGGACTGCAAGAAGGCCTTCGACACAGTTCCTCACAAAAGATTAGTGGAAAAGCTAGAGGATCGGGTACGTATGACAGGAAAGGCACTGCAGTGGATCAGGGAATACCTGACAGGGAGGCAACAACGAGTCATGGTACGTGACGAGATGTCAGAGTGGGCACCTGTGACGAGCGGGGTTCTACAGGGAGTCATTCCTAGGACCAGCGCTGTTTTTGGTATATGAATGACATGACGGAAGGGATAGACTCAGAAATGTCACTGTTTGCAGATGATATGAAGTTAATGAGGAGAATTAAATCGGATGAGGATCAGGCAGGACTACAAAGGGATCTGAACAGGTTGCAAGCCTGGTCCAGCAACTGGCTCCTGGAATTTAAACCCGTCAAATGCAAAGTGATGAAGATTGGGGAAGGGCAAAAAAGACCGTAGACAGAGTATAGGCTAGGTGGCCAAATATTGCAAACCTCACTCAAAGGAAATGTTCTTGGGGTGAGTATAATACCGAGCACATCTCCTGAGGCGCACATCAACCAGAAAACTGCTGCAGCATATGGGCGCCTGGCAAACCTAGGAATAGCGTTCCGATACCTCAATAAGGAATCGTTCAAGACTCTGTATACCGTGTACGTCAGGCCCATACTGGAGTATGCAGCACCAGTTTGGAGCCCACACCTAGTCAAGCACGTCAAGAAATTAGAGAAGGTGCAAAGGTTTGCAACAAGACTAGTCCCAGAGCCTGACGACACTGGAGAACAGAAGGGCTAAGGAAGACATGATAACGTCATATAAAATACTGCGAGGAATTGATAAGGTGGACAGAGACAGGATGTTCCAGAGATGGGACACAGCGACAAGGGATCACAATTGGAAGTTGAAGATTCAGATGAGTCACAGGGATGTTAGGAAGTATTTCATCAGTCATTGAGTTGTCAGGAAGTGGAATAGCCTGACAAGTGATGTAGTGGAGGCAGGAACCATACATAGCTTTAAGACGAGGTATGATAAAACTCATGGATGGAGCAGGGAGAGAGAGGACCTAGTAGCGATGAGTGAAGAGGCGGGGCCAGGAGCTACAAATCGACTCCTGCAACTACAAATAGGTGAGTACACACACACGGTTACACACACAATTACACACACAAACACTAACTAAAACTCACACACACACACACACACACACACACACACACACACACACACACACACACACACACACACACACACACACACACACACACACACACACAAACTAGCTAAATTGTTCATTCAACACAGTTCTAGTCACGTGGCAAGGTGTGGTGGGGGTCCCATTTGGGGAGGGCTGACGGATGGGGCCCCGGGGGCCCCTGGAAGGCCCCTGGGGGAGGCCAAGGGATAGCCAATGGGTTGTCCCTCGGGGTGGCCCAGGGTAGACCCTCTGGTACACCTCTTCGGGGGGATCCCCACAGGACGAGGGGAGGGAACGTGCGCAAAACTAAATACTAATATCGATTCACCCCTCTCTCTTACCCCCTCCCCATACCCTTCCCTCCCCCCCCATTTGAATTCTCCAAAACCCCCTTCCACTTGACGGCAACCTCTTCCCTGCCTTTCTCTCTTTACCTTCTTCCCCAAAAATTCCCCAACAGACTGTTTCCCACCTTCGTTCTGTCCGAACGTTTCCGTATACCGTCGTTTTTTTAGCGTAAAGCTTAGGCAAGGGTCGTCAAAACCAGGAAAAAAAGTGGTTCCTGAACCGGGGTTTCTTAGTCAATGATGACGCACGGAGTTTTTTGGGAAACGGTTATCCTAAGACAGAAAAAAAAAGGATTTTAATCAATATCGCATTAAAAATTTTATTATAAATATTCATAAAAATTTAAATAAAAGTTATTAAATTTTAAGACTTTTTGCACGTTTTCGGGGAAACAATTTTATTTAAAAATTAGAAGAACTTATCAGCTTTAAAAACAGGGTTTTATACGGGACCAAAAAGGACTTTTTTTGGTAAAAGGATTTAGAAGGGTTTTGCAACAAAAGGTTGGGAAACAAAAAGATTTTGGTCACGTTACTAGATCGGAATTTACTACTCCTATTTCGCTGGGATTTTCTTAGCATCAAACAGGGATTTTTCTTGCTTTAAACGGGCTTTCTTAGCATCAAAAAAGGAGTTTCTAGCATCAAACAGGGGTTTCTTAGCATTAAACAGGGAGTTTCTTAGCATCAAACAGGGAGTTTCTTAGCATCAAACAGGGAGTTTCTTAGCATCAAACAGGGAGTTTCTTAGCATTAAACAGGGAGTTTCTTAGCATCAAACAGGGAGTTTCTTAGCATCAAAACAGGGAGTTATTTCTTAGCTTTAAACAGGGATTTCTTAGCATCAAACAGGGAGTTTCTTAGCATCAAACAGGGAGTTTCTTAGCATTAAACAGGGAGTTTCTTAGCATCAAACAGGGACTTTCTTAGCATCAAACAGGGACTTTCTTAGCATCAAACAGGGACTTTCTTAGCATCAAACAGGGACTTTCTTAGCATCCAAAACAGGGGACTTTCTTAGCATCAAAAGGGACTTCTTGCATCAACAGGGACTTTCTTAGCATCAAACAGGGACTTTCTTGGCATCAAACAGGGACTTTCTTAGCATCAAACAGGGACTTTCTTGGCATCAAACAGGGACATTAATATGTTATCTTCTGAGAATTCAACCAATTCCACCTTTAGTCTTCAGGGGTCTGGGAGACATCAATTAGATGAGGCTGAAATGTTAATTTTAGTGTAAAGTCATCATTCTCAAAGTCAGTGAACCATTCATTGTACTCTTCAGGTAATGAGGTCATAACAGAAACATCATCATCAAACGATTCATGCAAATCCTCCCGTTCATTAATGGTCCTCACTAGCCAGGGAAACTCTTCGTCAGAAATTCCAATTTCAATAAAAAGCGTTTTGACAAATGATAGCCTTTTTCAAGCCATTTTGTTTTGATACGATATCTCACAGAAATGCGGCATTCATAGAAATATTCTTTCAGTAATTCACAGTAGGGATTCTTTTCCATATTAAAAAATATATAATGATTTGTTCTCGCAAAAAAACAAATTTTGACCAACTCCTGTCTCTGGGATAACCTGCACACCTGTCTCTGTGATAGCCAGCACACCTGTCTCTGTGATAGCCAGCACACCTGTCTCTGTGATAGCCAGCACACCTGTCTCTGTGATAGCCAGCACACCTGTCTCTGTGATAGCCAGCACACCTGTCTCTGTGATAGCCAGCACACCTGTCTCTGTGATAGCCAGCACACCTGTCTCTGTGATAGCCAGCACATCTGCCTCTGTGATAGCCAGCACATCTGCCTCTGTGATAACCAGCACATCTGCCTCTGTGATAGCCAGCACATCTGTCTCTGTGATAGCCAGCACACCTGTCTCTGTGATAGCCAGCACATCTGTCTCTGTGATAGCCAGCACATCTGTCTCTGTGATAACCAGCACACCTGTCACTGTGATAACCAGCACACCTGTCACTGTCATAACCAGCACACCTGTCACTGTCATAACCAGCACACCTGTCACTGTGATAACCAGCACACCTGTCACTGTCATAACCAGCACATCTATCACTGTGATAATCAGCACACCTGTCACTGTGATAACCAACACACCTGTCACTGTGATAACCAGCACACCTGTCACTGTGATAACCAGCACACCTGTCACTGTCATAACCAACATACCTATCACTGTCATAACCAACACACCTGTCACTGTGATAACCAGCACACCTGTCACTGTGATAACCAGCACACCTGTCACTGTCATAACCAGCACACCTGTCACTGTCATAACCAGCACACCTGTCACTGTCATAACCAACATACCTATCACTGTCATAACCAGCACACCTGTCACTGTGCATAACCAACATACCTATCACTGTCATAACCAGCACACCTGTCACTGTGATAACCAGCACACCTGTCACTGTCATAACCAACATACCTATCACTGTCATAACCAGCACACCTGTCACTGTGATAACCAACATACCTATCACTGTCATAACCAGCACAAACCTTCACTGTGATAACCAAGCCACCTGTCACTGTATAACCAACAACCTATCACTGTCATAACCAGCAACTGTCACTGTGATAACCAAACATCCTATCACTGTCATAACCAACATACCTATCACTGTCATAACCAGCACACCTGTCACTGTCATAACCAACATACCTATCACTGTCATAACCAGCACATCTATCACTGTGATAACCAGCACACCTGTCACTGTCATAACCAACATACCTATCACTGTCATAACCAACATACCTTCAATGTCTAACCAGCACAACCTGTCATGTATAACCAAATACCTTCACTGTCATAACCAGCACACCTGTCACTGTGATAACCAGCACACCTGTCACTGTCATAACCAGCACACCTGTCACTGTCATAACCAACACACCTATCACTGTCATAACCAGCACACCTGTCACTGTCATAACCAGCACACCTGTCACTGTCATAACCAGCACACCTGTCACTGTGATAACCAGCCCCACCTGTACTGTCATAACCCAAAACACCTATCACTGTCATAACCAGCACACCCGTCACTGTCATAACCCGCACACCGTCCTGTGATACCAAGCACACTGTCACTGTGATAACCAGCACCCTGTCACTGTGATAACACACACCTGTCACGTGATAAACGCACACTGTCATGTGATAACAGCAAAACTGTATGTCTTTAACAGCACACCTGTCAAATGTGATTTAAACCCGCAACTGTTTACTGTGAAAACCAGCACCACCCGTCACTGTCTAACAACCCACCTTCACTGTGATAACCAGCACACCTTATCATGTCATAACCAGCCACCTTTTCACCCCCGTGTAAAACCCACACTGTTTACTGTCATAACCAGACACCTGTCACGTCATAACCAGCCACCTGTCACTGTCATAACCAGCACACCTGTCACTGTCATAACCAGCCACACCTGTCCCCCTGTCATAAACCCGCCCCACTTAAAAATAAAGCGGCAAATCCATATCATTTTAATTGAACATGGGTTTCAGAATGATGAATTACCGTTTGCATTTGCACGAATTATTCACATATATATATATTAAAATATATATATTTATATATTTATAAAATAATATATTATTATATATATATATATATATTTAATATATTTAATTTTTATGCAGTCACTATAAACAGTAGATTTAGACAGCGATTTTGATGATTTCCAAATTACAATCAAAGGAAATTAGAGGCCTTGAATCTGATATAATTTTTTTTTTTTGCTGTGCAATAAACCCGAAGTTTTGTGTCGTGGGGATGCACCGGTAAGTTCACCACATCATTAAAAATTTCCAAATTCAATCCCGCTTCTCGCCATTTACGTTTTTAGTAAAGATATTGTTCCGTGTGTCAGAGGTCTTTGTAGTGAATTTCTGGCTGGTGTTCAAGCACCTGCGCCCGAGACACCAGCATCACCATTTGCGGGTAGAGACACAGATTCACCATTTGCGCTGGACCCAGCATCATTTGGGGCTGAGACAAACCCGATCCCCCCAGGGGAGGTTAAACCCCAACTAAAGAGCACAGGCCCTGATAAACACCCTCTAAGTTCCAAAAGATGGTGCTTCTGAACTGTCAATCCTATTGCCCCCATAATAAATCTACAATCCCACTAATACCCTACCCGGGGGGGTTCAAGGAGGCCAGAGTTACTCCATCTTCAAGAAAAATAATAGGGTTTTTGTCAGCAATAAGGTTGTTTGTATACTCGTAAATATCTAAAATTTGCAGAAGGCGGTGTATTTCAAGTGTTAAATCCCTTTAAAGACAACAAAATTCTCCCAAAAGCTATCAATCGGGCTTTGAAGATTACTCAACCGACACCTCCCTTATTAATTGATGGATTACCTGAGAAATGAAAAAGTCAAAGGGGGCCCTCATAGGGTATGGAAACCTTTTTGCCCCGCAAAAGGGTTCGAAATTTTTGTCAAACCAAAATTTATTATGTAGAAACCCCAAAATATCGGTTAGGTTTGTAGATGGTTTAAATCCTACCTTTGCAACGGGACAAATTGTCAAAATCAACAAAACGGAATCAGAACCCCCTGCCGATAACATGTGGAGTTCCCCAAGGTAGTATTCTGGGTCCCTTATTATTCTTATGTTATGTCAATGATATGCCTATCAGTGTCAAGTGCAAACTCCTACTGTATGCAGATGACAGTGCTCTGTTAGTGACAGGTAAAGACCCACAAGATATTGCAAATGTTTTAACACTGGAACTGGAGTCCTGCACACAATGGTAGTAGACAACAAACTATCATTACACCTCGGGAAAACTGAAGCCATTCTCTTTGGCACGAAACATAAACTGAGAAGGGTAAATAATTTTAATGTCCAATGTAATGGGGAGCCCATCACTTTGGTTTCATCAGTAAAATATCTGGGAATCCCCTTTGACCCATGCATATCAGGAGAATTGATAGGGAACAGTGTAGTAAAGAAAGCGAATGCCAGACTGAGTTCCTGTATAGACAAGCACAGTGTCTACCTACTGAGGCTCGCAGGACCCTATGTCTAGCCCTTATACAATGCCATATGGATTACGCTTGCTCTTCTTGGTACTCTGCCTTGACAAAAAATCTGAAAGACAGACTGCAAATCACCCAGAACAAAATCGTAAGATTCATCCTGGGGCTGGGACCAAGAGAACATGTAGGCCAGGATGAATTACAGCAGTTGGATATGCTGAATGTTGAAGACAGAGTAAAACAACTGAAGCTAAATCATGTTTATAAAATTGCTCACAAACAGTGTCCAGAATATCTTGCTGTCAATTTTGTCAAGGTTGTGAACCAAAGCAATCATAGTACTAGGGGGAGAGAGCACAACTTTGTAGTACCCACAGTCAGTGGCCAGGCTTCCAACACCTTTTATTGTACAGTAATAAAGGAATGGAACAGACTTCCCGCACATGTCAAAGCCAGTCATAGCATGAACCAGTTCAAGAAGACTGCCAAAAGGTGTCTGATGAATGTAGCTACAGAAAGGGAGGGGAATGATTTTCTATTTTTTAGCTAACATACGTGTAAATATTACCTTATTCCTTGTAATGACCCTCGTATTGTAGATAGTCTTAATGACCCTCGTGTAGTAGATAGTCTTTTTAGTATGATAATAAGATGTTATCTTCATTGTAGAATAATAAGAAAATATTATAACCTTCATATTATAATAATAAGGTAAAAGGACCACAATGGAAATAAGTCACTCTGTCTGACTTTTTTGGGTTATCCTAGGTTCTCTACACATATGCTGCTATGTATGATAATTCTATGTAACTGTATTTGTGTATACCTGAATAAACTTACTTACTTATTACCTGCGCTGAGACGCCAGCATCACCACCTGCGCTGAGACGCCAGCATCACCACCTGCGCTGAGACACCAGCATCACCTCCTGCGCTGAGACACCAGCATCACCTCCTGCGCTGAGACACCAGCATCACCACCTGCGTTGAGACACCAGCATCACCACCTGCGCTGAGACGCCAGCATCACCACCTGCGCTGAGACACCAGCATCACTCCTGCGCTGAGGACCCAGCATCACCTCCTGCGCTGAGACACCAGCATCACCTCCTGCGCTGAGACGCCAGCATCACCACCTGCGCTGAGACAAAAGCATCACCACCTGCACTGAGACACCAGCATCACCACCTGCGCTGAGACACCAGCATCACCACCTGCGCTGAGACACCAGCATCACCACCTGCGCTGAGACACCAGCATCACCACCTACGCTGAGACACCAGCATCACCACCTGCGCTGAGACACCAGCATCACCTCCTGCGCAGAGACACCAGCATCACCACCTGCGCTGAGACGCCAGCATCACCACCTGCGCTGAGACACCAGCATCACCTCCTGCGCTGAGACACCAGCATCACCACCTGCGCTGAGACACCAGCATCACCTCCTGCGCTGAGACACCAGCATCACCACCTGCGCTGAGACACCAGCATCACCACCTGCGCTGAGACACCAGCATCACCACCTGCGCTGAGACACCAGCATCACCACCTGCGCTGAGACACCAGCATCACCACCTGCGCTGAGACACCAGCATCACCACCTGCACTGAGACCCCAGCATCACCACCTGCGCTGAGACACCAGCATCACCACACTACGCTGAGACACCAGCATCACCACCTGCGCTGAGACACCAGCATCACCACCTGCGCTGAGACACCAGCATCACCACCTGCGCTGGGGACACCAGCATCACCACCTGCGCTGAGACACCAGCATCACCACCTACGCTGAGACACCAGCATCACCACCTGCGCTGAGACACCAGCATCACCACCTGTGCTGAGACACCAGCATCACCACCTGCGCTGAGACACCAGCATCACCACCTGCGCTGAGACACCAGCATCACCACCTGCGCTGAGACACCAGCATCACCACCTGTGCTGAGACGCCAGCATCACCTGCGCTGAGACACCAGCATCACCACCTGCGCTGAGACACCAGCATCACCACCTGCACTGAGACACCAGCATCACCACCTGCACTGAGACGCCAGCATCACCACCTGCGCTGAGACACCAGCATCACCACCTGCGCTGAGACGCCAGCATCACCACCTGCGCTGAGACGCCAGCATCACCACCTGCGCTGAGACACCAGCATCACCACCTGCGCTGAGACACCAGCATCACCACCTGCACTGAGACACCAGCATCACCACCTACACTAAGACACCAGCATCACCACCTACACTGAGACACCAGCATCACCACCTACACTGAGACACCAGCATCACCACCTACACTAAGACACCAGCATCACCACCTACACTGAGACACCAGCATCACCACCTACACTGAGACACCAGCATCACCACCTACACTGAGACACCAGCATCACCACCTACACTGAGACACCAGCATCACCACCTACACTAAGACACCAGCATCACCACCTACACTGAGACACCAGCATCACCACCTACACTAAGACACCAGCATCACCACCTACACTAAGACACCAGCATCACCACCTACACTGAGACACCAGCATCACCACCTACACTAAGACACCAGCATCACCACCTACACTGAGACACCAGCATCACCACCTACACTGAGACACCAGCATCACCACCTACACTGAGACACCAGCATCACCACCTGCGCTTCTGATAATAATCGATTTTCTTGCAAGATGCAATTGCTTGTACTTTTAAACTTTATCAGCGTCTAAACAACTTCTTGCGTCTAAACAACTTCTACATTCGTTTACGATTTCTACGTCGTTAAATGGCTTACCTTTTTTTTCTTCTTCTAAGTACATAAGGTACTTTATAGGTTGCTCCAGTGGCATCATTTTTCGGTCTCAGCATTACCTACAATAATTACCGTTGTTCTTATTTTCCATCTTCCAGTTTCTGCACTGCAATCTTGCGTGTCTCTCCATCTAATTTAATATAATTGTGGTCCTTATGAGCGGCATAATGCTGATCCTCAGTGTAACTTCCAATCTTTATTAAAAACTCTGTTTTCTTCCTCCAGCGTTTTTTTTTTTTTTTAGACTTTTTTTGACATGATGGGTTAAGGACATGATAAAAAATAATTACGGGGAGTCACATGCACTTCTATTAATAGATGATAATAGACTGGTCAATTTGCCTCGGGCTAGGAAACCTATTGTCTAAAATCACTTTAGATAATTAAGCGTCCCAATTAAAACATTGTTTTAAGGGCAAAAACAGCCTTTAAAACAGTTTTTGATTGGGACGCTAGGACGGGGAGGACTATTTCCTCACCCTGGTGGTGGTGGTTGTGGTGGTGTTGTGGTGGTGGTCGTTGTGGTGGTGGTGGTGGTGGTGGTCGTCGTCGTCGTGGTCGTCAGACGGGAAACTTACGGTCTAAAGCTAAACATTACGACTAAATCACGAGGTTAACATATTTTCCATAAATTAGAAGGTATTTCTTATGCAAAATTCTAATTCATTCACAGAGACGCACTTAGTGTCCTAGAAGGACGCATGCAGCCTTAAGGACGCAGGTTCCCCACCCCTGTAAATTTAGTTGCATAATACACGTAGGAGTCCTAGCTGTGCAATACACCTAGGAGTCCTAGCACTATAATACACCTAGGAGTCTTAGCAGTATAATATACCCAGAAATCTTAGCAGAATACACCTAGGAGTCCTAGCAGACACATGAAAAAACTCGTCAAATGTTCGTATCATCGTTTGCAGACGATACGAACACAAGCGTCACAGTATCCGCAGTAAAATAACATCAAACATCTGCCAGAGAATGTAGACAAAGTCTTCCACTGAGCAGTAGAAAACATTGTGGTGTTCTGTGGTGACAAATCTCATTTGGTCAGATACAGAAGAAATGGAGAACTCAAATGGACAAGGCATTCAAAAATACCAGTAAGTCAACGGAACCCCTTGGTTAAGCGATTACTTAAATATATACGTATATCAGAACCTAGTCAGCATATATTTTCCTAACCCTCCTGACAAAAATACCATCACCACGTCTTTGTAAACCCTTTTGGGGGTCTAGTTTCTAGGCCTTTTGTGTATCCATGTAGTCTCGAGCTACCGTCCATAGGATCGATATGGGCGTGCACGATAAACTAGCCACTTCGATGTCAAAATCTAAAATCTGCGTTTACCATTCTATACAGTCCCCATGACAAACACATTTAACATAGTTTATTTTGTTGCAGGTATGTCCAGTGAAGATAGTATGGAACACATCCTGGGGTGAGTATTGTCTGTATTCACACACACACACCATGTTTAGTGTAAACACATGGACGAATAAATGTTAAAAGGCACAATACTATCATTGGAACTACTCAAATAACCCGCTCATAGGAGAGAGGAACTTACAACGACGTTTCGGTTCGACTTGGACCATTTACAAAGTCACACTAACTGAAATGGTCCAAGTCGGACCGAAACGTCGTCGTAAGCTCCTCTCTCCTATGTGCAGGGAAGAATATTGTCCTTTCAAACCAACAACAAACTAGGATTAGGAGGCACATATTGCCTCTGCACCACAGACAGGGGTGTCTATATGAATGTAACCATGATAATGCATGCACTACCTCCAATAGCTCAATGGATCAAGCATATGACATTCATTCTTAACGACCTGCCTTCAAAAGGAAACGTGGTGGCCTAATCAGTGAGTTACCCTGCCCATACTTCCTCCTCGCTGAATTTATCACCCATCACTGTATGTGGATGTTGGGTGCTCTGTACCGGACAGGAGAGCGGGGTGTTCTTCTGGAGCTCTTCGTAACTCCTTTGGATGTTAATATTCAAAAAAGATGGGTCCTCAGCCTATCATGGATGAGTTTTGGGGCACTGACGTCCTTGTTAGCTATAGTTCTGTGTATCTTAACTTCAGACGGTCTGTTCTATCGTAGTTACATGGTAGTAATAATTATCCTCCGATCCTGGAGTCCTTTACGGCACCCAGGAAGGATGGGGTCCATTATGGTATGCTGCAGCGCACCCTCCTTTCTTAACATTTTTTTTTACTGGAAATGTTTTATATTATTTAGACAAGAGGGGTGTCTTCCAGGCCGGGACTCCAGAGAAGCCTCGAACTACCGCCTGATCTCTCTGGTGAGCTACGTCTGCAGGCTGCTGTAGAGGATGTTGAGCATTTGCCTCATCTGGTATATAGAGACGAAAGCTGCATCTCTTCAGTATGTAAATTGCCTTACGTAAGTTCCTTGCTGGTGGCATGCAGGAGAGTTGGGTCACATGTTTTCATACATTGGTTGTCTTTGACCTGGAAAAAGCCTATGACGCTGGAGGTTAATCGTACTTCACCGCCTTCACAGTCTGGGACTACAGAGTCTGGTTTCTCCTACAGTTTCTTGCAGAAGTTTCTCCTAGAAGAGGGGATGATCTCCGGGCAGTGCTTTTAACATCACATACAGTATTTTATTATAGTGGTGTGGTAAATGTTATTCCTGGTGGTGTTAAGACTTTCTGTATATGGATGATCATACAATGTACTTCATGACTTTCACTCCTGGGGTGTCTTGTCACTGTGATCAGGAGGCAAGGAATAACACAGTGGGCTGCCTTTTACTGGCTACCAGTTTTCCACTCGAAAGATGGTGGCTGTTCGCTTTACCCTGTCCTGGCTTTGACAAGCTGCTCACCATGTTCTGCTCTATGGTGTGGTCCTTCCCTGTGAGCGTTTTTATGGATGATCTACGATCGTCCCCTTACGTGGGCCTCTCTTAAGAAGAACCTCAAGGCGATGTAAATGATTTAGAAAGTTGACGAGTTCAATAATGAGACACTTGTGCAACATTTGGGAATCTTTACTGAGGAAACGTTTCTCCAGCCAGGGCTTCTTCAGTCTAATACAGAGAAGAACTGTGGAAGATGAGGAGGAGTTTGAGATAATCAGTCCCACAGGCTGGAGTCGATGTGTTCAGCAGTGGTAGTAGCCAGGTAACACACTACATCTAGGTGTTGTGGTAGTAGCCAGGTAACACACTACATCTAGGTGTTGTGTAGCCAGGTAACACACTACATCTAGGTGTTGTGGTAGTAGCCAGGTAACACACTACATCTAGGTGTTGTGGTAGTAGCCAGGTAACACACTACATCTAGGTGTTGTGGTAGTAGCCAGGTAACACACTACATCTAGGTGTTGTGGTAGTAGCCAGGTAACACACTACATCTAGGTGTTGTGGTAGTAGCCAGGTAGCACACTACATCTAGTTGTTGTGGTAGTAGCCAGGTAACACACTACATCTAGGTGTTGTGGTAGTAGCCAGGTAACACACTACATCTAGGTGTTGTGTAGCCAGGTAACACACTACATCTAGGTGTTGTGGTAGTAGCCAGGTAACACACTACATCTAGTGTTGTATACCAGGTAACACTACATCTAGGTGTTGTGGTAGTAGCCAGGTAACACATAATCTAGTGTGGTAGTAGCCAGTAACACACTACATCTAGGTGTTGTGTTAGTAGCACGTTGCACACTACATCTAATTGTTGGGTATAGCCAGGTAACACACTACATCTAGTGTTTGGTAGTAGCCAGTAGCACACTAGACCTAGTGTGTATAGTAGCACGTAAACATTACACCTAGTGTTGTGGTAGTAGCCAGGGAACACACTACACTAGGTGTTGGAGAGTAGCCAGGTAGCTCACTAAATCTAGGTGTTTTTAGTAGCCAGGTAGCACACTCCACTAGGTGTTGTGGTAGTAGCCGAGTAACCACTACACCTTTGGTGTTGTGGTAGTAGCCAGGTAACACACTACACTAGGTGTTTGTGAGCCAGTTACACCACTCACCTAGGTGATGTGTAGTAGCCAGGTAACACACTACACCTAGGTGTTGTGGTATAGCAGTACACACTACACCTATGTTGTGGTAGTACCAGTAGCACACTACACCAGGTGATTGGTAGTACCCGGTAACACACTACACCTAAGGTTGTGTAGTAGCATGTAGCACACTACACCTAGGGTTGTGTAGTAGCGGTAACACATACCCTAGTGTTGTGGTAGTGCAGGTAACACACTACACTAGGTGTTGTGGTAGTACAAGTGCACACTACACCTAGGTATACTGACGTTACACTTGTTAACTTGAGTATACCATAATTACTGCACCACTGTTTACCTTGCCGAACATTTCCGATTCCAGTACCGGACATGTGCGGTGCTACGAATTTAACCTGTTTATAGCTGTATGACCCATCAGGGATTATCACTTGTTTTATTATCAATAAGGTTCAAGGAGCACAACAGTGTTATTATCACAGCTGAAACCAAAATGGTAAGGATAACTAGAACCTACAGAAAATAATAATAATAATAATAATAATAATAATAATAATAATAATAATAATAATATCTATTTCTACATATACAAGGTATACAGACCATAGCTGACATCAATGACATATTACTATATAGAAAGCCGCTTGTTATGCTGAGCATTTCGGGCAAATTAGGTCCTTGTCCCCAGGATGCGACCCACACCAGTCCACTAACTCCTAGGTACCCATTTTACTGAAGCGTGAACGTAGACAACCGGTGTAAAGAAACACGCCCAATGTTTCTACCCGCGCTGGGAATCAAACCCAGACCCTCGCAGTGTGCAGAGAGAGCTTTAGTGATCAGGCCACGGAGCACCGTGGTCCCTTAACTCTTACTGAGTTCTCCATCTACTCTTCCCTCCCCTGCTTTTCACTAGAGGTATTCTGCACTTTCTGCCAAGCCAATGATGATACTCTCTAGGTTCGAATATTGCTTTATATTAACGGCCCTTAGGGAAATTGCTGAGCTGGAAAATGTACAGAGAAGCTTCGGAGCTCATATAAACTCGGTCCCAGGAATTGTACTCCTTAGAACGTAGGCGAGAAAGATACAGCATAATTTACACCTGGGAGATACTGAAGGGATTGGTCCCAAACCTGCATCCCCAAGTTACTACTTATGAGCACAAGAGGCTTGGCAGAGGGTACAGGATACCTCTTATGAAAAGCAGGGGAGCGAAGAGTACACGGTGAAGTTAATAAGTACTCAGGGACCACGACTCTTCAACACCCTCCATTCATGCACAAGGGGAGATTACCAACAAACATCGAGCTGTCTGCAAGAGGAATCGAGACATATTCCTCAAAATGGTTCCTGATCAGCCGAGTTGTGGTGTATACGTTCGACTGCAGACAGCGGACACTAACAGCTTGATAAAGCAGGCCAGTAACAGGGAGGCCTGGTCTGGGACCCTGCCTTGGGGGCGGTGACCCCAGGAAGAGACACCAGGTAAACTAGAGGTAAACTCCAGGTAAAGTGAAATTAGTTTTGCTGAAGTGGGTTGGTACTGTTTCTTCAGCGTTTGTGGTTAGAAGAGTAACTCCTGCCAGGGCTGGTGTGAAGCAGCCAGTAGCCAGGGCTGGTGTGAAGCAGCCAGCAGCCAGGGCTGGTGTGAAGCAGCCAGCAGCCAGGGCTGGTGTGAAGCAGCCAGCAGCCAGGGCTGGTGTGAAGCAGCCAGCACCCAGGCTGGTGTGAAGCAGCCAGCAGCCAGGGCTGGTGTGCAGCAGCCAGCAGCCAGGGCTGGTGTGCAGCAGCCAGCAGCCAGGGCTGGTGTGCAGCAGCCAGCAGTCAGGGCTGGTGTGCAGCAGCCAGCAGTCAGGGCTGGTGTGCAGCAGCCAGCAGTCAGGGCTGGTGTGCAGCAGCCAGCAGTCAGGGCTGGTGTGCAGCAGCCAGCAGTCAGGGCTGGTGTGCAGCAGCCAGGGCTGGTGTGCGAGCAGCCAATGCTGATGTGAGAGCAGCCAGGGCTGGTGTGAAGCAGCCAGGGCTGGTGTGAGAACAGCTAGGGCTGGTGTGAGAGCAGCCAGTGCTGGTGTGAGAGCAGCCAATGCTGATGTGAGAGCAGCCAGGGCTGGTGTGAAGCAGCGAGGGCTGGTGTGAGAACAGCTAGGGCTGGTGTGAGAGCAGCCAGGGCTGGTGTGCAGCAGCCAGCAGCCAGGGCTGGTGTGCAGCAGCCAGCAGTCCAGGGCTGGTGTGCAGCAGCCAGCAGCCAGGGCTGGTGTGAGCAGCCAGCAGCCAGGGCGGTGTGCAGCAGCCAGCAGCCAGGGCTGGTGTGCAGCAGCCAGCAGCCAGGGCTGGTGTGAAGCAGCCAGCAGCCAGGGCTGGTGTGCAGCAGCCAGCAGCCAGGGCTGGTGTGCAGCAGCCAGCAGCCAGGGCTGGTGTGCAGCAGCCAGCAGCCAGGGCTGGTGTGAAGCAGCCAGCAGTCAGGGCTGGTTTTGCAGCAGCCAGCAGCCAGGGCTGGTGGCAGCAGCCAGCAGCCAGGGCTGGTGTGCAGCAGCCAGCAGCCAGGGCTGGTGTGCAGCAGCCAGCAGCCAGGGCTGGTGTGCAGCAGCCAGGGCTGGTGTGCAGCAGCCAGCAGCCAGGGCTGGTGTGCAGCAGCCAGCAGCCAGGGCTGGTGTGCAGCAGCCAGCAGCCAGGGCTGGTGTGCAGCAGCCAGCAGCCAGGGCTGGTGTGAGAGCAGCCAGGGCTGGTGTGAGAGCAGCCAGGGCTGGTGTGAGAGCAGCCAATGCTGGTGTGAGAGCAGCCAGGGCTGGTGTGAGAGCAACCGGGGCTGGTGTGCGAGCAGCCAATGCTGATGTGAGAGCAGCCAGGGCTGGTGTGAGAGCAGCCAATGCTGGTGTGAGAGCAGCCAGGGCTGGTGTGAGAGCAACCGGGGTTGGTGTGCGAGCAGCCAATGCTGATGTGAGAGCAGCCAGGGCTGGTGTGAGAGCAGCCAGGGCTGGTGTGAAGCAGCGAGGGCTGGTGTGCGGCAGCCAGGGCTGGTGTGAGAACAGCTAGGGCTGGTGTGCGAGCAGCCAGTGTTGGTGTGAGAGCAGCCAGGGCTGGTGTGAGAGCAGCCAGGGCTGGTGTGCGAGCAGCCAATGCTGATGTGAGAGCAGCCAGGGCTGGTGTGAAGCAGCCAGGGCTGGTGTGAGAACAGCTAGGGCTGGTGTGAGAGCAGCCAGTGCTGGTGTGAGAGCAGCCAATGCTGATGTGAGAGCAGCCAGGGCTGGTGTGAAGCAGCGAGGGCTGGTGTGAGAACAGCTAGGGCTGGTGTGAGAGCAGCCAGGGCTGGTGTGAGAGCAGCCAATGCTGATGTGAGAGCAGCCAGGGCTGGTGTGAAGCAGCGAGGGCTGGTGTAAGAGCACCCAGGGCTGGTGTGCGGCAGCCAGGGCTGGTGTGAGAACAGCTAGGGCTGGTGTGAGAGCAGCCAGTGCTGGTGTGAGAGTAGCCAGGGCTGGTGTGAGAGCAGCCAGGGCTTGTGTGACAGCAGCCAGGGCTGGTGCTAGAGCAGTCAGGGCTGGTGTGAGAGCAGTCAGGGCTTGTGTGACAGCAGTCAGGGCTGGTGTGACAGCAGTCAGGGCTGGTGTGAGAGCAGCTAGAGCTGGTGTGAGAGCAGCCAGAGCTGGTGTGGCCTGCTAGCAGCACTATACATGGTACAAGATAGGCGGCCTGGCTGGCCACGTTCACCTCGACGTGTATTAATGTGTCTGAGCTGTGTTTGCTAGTGTAGGTGCTTAATTAGGAGCTTTTGGCGTAGGCTTAGGCGCTGGCGCCGCCACTGCCGATGATGATGATGATGATGATGATGATGATGATGATGATGATGATGATGATGATTCAAACTTTATTCTCTATAAGTATTACAATGCTGAGTTTACGGAATTTGGTTATTGTGTGGTTTACATGTAGTAAAATAATAATTACAGAGTGTACCACTAGAACACCTAGCATGGCTAGGCATTTCGGGCAGACTTATATTAAATCTTAGGTTTAAAATATTACAAAATTATGAGGTAAGTTGGTATTATGGCTAAGTGACTAAATACTAGTTGTGAGTTTAGCAATGTGAATGCTTTTGTTTTGGCACTATACATAGTTTCAGTATTGGAGTATCACAGGCCAACTTATGACTAGTTAAGATTCATTATTTTGAGACTGAGATTGATATTTCTGTTTATGGTCAAATGGGTGAGTGAGTGTATGTGTGAACCACCAGGTGGTATTCGTATTATTAGTTGACAGGGTGTATCAGGGAGATAAGATGTTTTCTGATGGTAGTTTTGAAGGTGATGAATGTGTCTGCAGTTCTAGAGTTCTCAGGTAGGGTGTTCCAGATTTTAGGGCCTTTGACATACATTGAATTTTTGTAAAGGTTTAGTCGGACACGGGGAATGTCATAGAGATGTTTGTGTCTGGTGTTGTGCCTGTGGGTTCTGTCACAACTATCAAGAAAGCTTTTTAGGTCAAGGTTGATATTAGAGTTTAAGGCCCTGTAGATGTAGATTGCACAGTAGTAAGTGTGGATGTACTGAACAGGGAGTAAGTTTAGATCTATGAAGAGTGGTGGGGTGTGTTGCCAGGGATGGGATTTAGTGATTATTCTTACTGAAGCTTTTTGTTGGGTTATTATTGGCTTTAGGTGTGTTGCTGCAGTTGATCCCCAAGCACAGATAGCATAGGTGAGGTATGGATATATAAGTGAATGGTATAGTGTGAGAAGGGCAGTTTGCGGCACGTAGTATCGTATCTTGGAGAGGATCCCAATGATGATGATGATGATGATGATGATGATGATGATTTTGCAGCCTCTTTTCCCCCATTTCCAGGGCCAACTGGCTTGGTTTATACAAAGGTGTCTATATGAGCGTGGTCCTCTGTGTTCTTAACACAGGTGTTCACAATAGATGAGTTGTACACTCCCTCTTGCTCAGGTGTTACAAAGGACATTGTCGTTTGTTTAATCTACCCAGGTGTTCATATAGTCGTTTTCCTCTATAATTCTTAATCGGATGCCCATATAGACGTGTTATACTATATGTCTTACTCATGAACGTATATATGGACTACAAGAGTTTATTAGTGTACGGACAGTTATACTGTAGGGGCGCCATTGGTACACAATAAGTGTCCGGGGCCCAGGACTGTTCAACAGCTTCCCAACACGCATGAGAGGAATTACCATGGGCCCTGGCTGCCTTCCAGAGGGAGATGGACAGGTACAGTTGGTGCTGGATCAGCCGGGATGTGGTTCGTATAATGAACTACGTGTGGCCAGCAGTAACATCCTTGTTATTCAGGCCCTGATCCACCGTGAGACCTGGTCAAGGACTGAACCCCCGGGGGCGTTGACCCCCTGGAACACCCTCCAGGTAGACTATTTCCACCATTCTGAGTCGCGGCTAATTGAACCCTTCCTGACCTGATCTTAGCTGTTGATGACCACTAAACCTGTGACCGACGCTTCCCGTTTCTGGCACTTCCATGCTTCTCTGCACCTCGATTAATCTTCCAAAATCTTGTGACACAGCAGCACAGCAACACAGCAAACACAGTGCACAGTAACGCTGTAACAGCAACACAGTAATACAGCAACACAGTAACACATTAACACTGTAACACAGCAACACAGTAACACAGTAGCACAGCAACACAGTAACACAGCAACACAGTAACACAGCAGCACAGCAACACAGCAACACAGCAACACAGTAGCACAGTAACGCTGTAACAGCAACATAGTAATACAGCAACACAGTAACACATTAACACTGCAACACAGTAACACAGCAACACAGTAACACAGTAGCACAGCAACACAGCAACACAGTAACACAGCAACACAGTAACACAGCAACACAGTAACACAGTAACACTAACATAGTAACACAGCAACACAGTAACACAGTAACACAGCAACAAGTAACACAGCAACACAGTAACACAGCAACACGGCCAACGCCAGTAAACACAGCAACACCAGTAGCACAGCAACACAGTAACACAATCATAACACAGGTAACCCAGCAACACAGTAACACAGAAACACAGCAACACAGTAACCCAGCAGCACAGTAACGCAGTAACACAGCAACACAGTAACGCAGCAACACAGTAACACAGCAACACAGCAACACAGTTAACACAGCAACACGCAACGCAGTAAACATAGGAAACAGACACAGCAACACTGCAACACAGTAACCAGCAAACCACAGAACACGCAACACAGCAACACAGTAAACAGTAACACAGCAAACACAGTAGCACAGCAAACAGCAAACGCAGTAGTAACACAGCACACAGTAGCCACAGCAAACACAGTAAACACAGCAACAAGTACCACAGTAAACACAGCAACACCGTAACACTAACACAGCAAACACAGCAACACAGTAAACCCAGCAGCACAGTACGCAGTTTAACACAGCAACCACAGTAACGCGCCAGCAAACAGTAACACAGCAAACAGTAACAAGACAAAACAAGCAACGCAAGAAAACACGCAACACAGTAACACAACACAGTAACACCGCAACACATCAAACTCTTCATCCTATTAGTTTTTTTGTCCAATAATAACGAATTTTTGCACAACAAGTAAATATTCTTAAACTCTTTGAGTCTATAGTCTCTTCCTGTAAACCGAACTTCCAAAATTTTAATGGAATATTTTGGGTGTATTTTTTTCCATTCTTGCTTTAAGCTCTTCCAGGTTTCATTATGTAATAATAACAATAATAATAATAATAATAATAATTATTATTTATTTATTATTTCATAAGTACAAGATACAACTTATACAGACCATAGTTAACATCAGTGACATATATTCAAATCCCCTGGTTATTCAGAGCATTTCGGGAAATGAAGTTAACAATTCTTGTCTCCGAGGTTGGCCGTCCCCCACACCAGTCACCTAGCAGTCAGTAGGCAACTGGGTACCTACTTACTGCTAGGTGAAAAGGGGCAGCAGGTGTCTTAAGGAAACACGTCCAATGCTTACACCCGTACCGGGGACCGAACCACGAATCTCGGTATGAAATGAGTGCGCTATACTGTTCTGTGGGTACAGTGCTGTGGGTACAGTGCTGTGGCAGTACACTGTTCTGTGGGTACAGTGCTGTGACAGTACACTGTTCTGTGGGTACAGTGCTGTGGGTACAGTGTTGTGGCAGTACACTGTTCTGTGGGTACAGTGCTGTGGGTACAGTGCTGTGGCAGTACACTGTTCTGTGGGTACAGTGCTGTGGCAGAACACTGTTCTGTAGGTACAGTGCTGTGGCAGTACACTGTTCTGTGGGTACAGTGCTGTGGCAGTACACTGTTCTGTGGGTACAGTGCTGTGGGTACAGTGTTGTGGCAGTACACTGTTCTGTGGGTACAGTGCTGTGGGTACAGTGCTGTGGCAGTACACTGTTCTGTGGGTACAGAGCTGTGGCAGTACACTGTTCTGTGGGTACAGTGCTGTGGCAGTACACTGTTCTGTGGGTACAGAGCTGTGGCAGTACACTGTTCTGTGGGTACAGTGCTGTGGCAGTACACTGTTCTGTGGGTACAGAGCTGTGGCAGTACACTGTTCTGTGGGTACAGTGCTGTGGCAGTACACTGTTCTGTGGGTACAGAGCTGTGGCAGTACACTGTTCTTGTGGGGTGCAGTGTGTGGCAGTACACTGTTCTGTGGGGTACAGAGTGTGGGCAGTACACTGTTCTGTGGGTACAGTGCTGTGGCAGTATACTGTTCCGTGGGTACTGTGCTGTGGCAGTATACTGTTCTATGGGCACAGTGCTGTGGCAGTATACTGTTCTGTGGGTGCAGTGCTGTAGCAGTATACTGTTTGGGTACAGTGCTGTGGCAGTATACTTTTCTGTGGGTACAGTGCTGTGGAAGTATACGGTTCTGTGGGTACAGTGCTGTGGCAGTATATTATTCTGTGAGTACAGTGCTGTGGCAGTATACTGTTCTGTGAGTGCAGTGCTGTGGCAGTGTACTGTTCTGTGGGTACAGTGCTGTGGCAGTATACTGTTCTGTGGGTTCAGTGCTGTGGCAGTACACTGTTCTGTGCGTACAGTGCTGTGGCCCCAGTATACTGTTTTGTGGTACAGACGGATCCCCTCACCCCTAGCACCCCCCCCCCCCCCCCCCCCCCCCCCCCCCCCACCCCCCCCCCCCCCCCCCCCCCCCCCCCCCCCGTATCCGGCAGCATACTGTTCTGTGGGTACAGTGCTGTGGCAGTAAACTGTTCTATGGGTACAGGCTGTGGCGCAGTATACTGTTCTGTGGGTACAGTGGCTGTTTGGCTGTATACTGTTCTGTGGGTACAGTGCTGTGGCAGTATCTGTTCTGTGGGTACATGCTGGTGGGCAGTATACTGTTCTGTGGGACAGTGCTGTTGCAGTACTGTTCTGTGCGGTACAGAGCTGTTGCAGTGCACTGTTCCTGTGGGTACAGTACTGTGGCAGTACCAATGTTCAAGGGGGCACAGTGCTGTAAACAGAGTGAGATAGAGAGGTACACTGTCTGTGGGCCAGTGCTGTGGCAGTAAACTGTTTTGTGGGTACGGTGATGTGGCAGTACACTGTTCTGTGGGTACAGTGCTGTGACAGTACACTGTTCTGTGGGTAGCGTAGAGTGCTGTGGGTTACAGTGCTTTGTGACAGTACCTGTTCTCGGGGATTACTCAGTGTCATGTGGCAGTACACTGGTTCTGTGGTTATAGTGACTGTGGCAATTACACTGTTCTGTGGGTTGCAGTGCTGTGGGTACAGTCTGTCGGCAGTACACTGTTCTGTGGGTACACGTGCTGTGGCAGTACACTCCGTGCTGTGGGTTACAGTGCTGTGGCAGTACACTGTTCTGCGGGAAACAGTGCTGTGAAGCACACTGTTTTGTGGGTTAGATGCTGTCGGCAGTACACTGCTTTCTGTGGGTACAGTGCTGTGGCAGTACAGTTCTGTGGGTACAGTGCTGTGGCAGTACCACTGTTTCGTGGGTACAGTGTTGTGGCGTACACTGTTTTGTGGGGTACGTGTGTGGGTACGTGCTGTTACAGTTACACTGTTATGTGGGTACAGTCGTGGCAAGTACACTGTTCATGTGGGTACATTGCTGTGGCAGTTCACTGTTCTGAGGGTACAGTGCTGTGACTGTTACACTGATTCTGTTCATTTGGTACAGATGTGTGGGTACAGTGCTATGTGACAGTACACTGTTCTGTGGGTACAGTTGCTGTGGGGCCAGTACACTGTTCTGTGGTTATGTGCTTGTGGCAATACACTGTTTGTGGGTACCGTGCTGATGGCAGTACACTGTTCTGTGGTGTACAGTGCTGTGGCAGTACACTGTTCTGTGGGTACAGTGCTGTGGCAGTACACTGTTCTGTGGGTACAGTGCTGTGGCAGTACACTGTTCTGTGGGTACAGTGCTGTGGCAGTACACTGTTCTGTGGGTACAGTGTTGTGGCAGTACACTGTTCTGTGGGTACAGTGCTGTGGGTACAGTGCTGTTACAGTACACTGTTATGTGGGGACAGTGCTGTGGAAGTACACTGTTCTGTGGGTACAGTGCTGTGGCAGTACACTGTTCTGTGGGTACAGTGCTGTGGCAGTACAGTACACTGTTTCTGGGGGAAAGTGCTGTGACAGTACACTTTCTGTGGGGTAGTGTGGGCAGTGGTACACTGTTCTGTGGTACAGTGTTTGTGGCAGTTACACTGTTCTGTGGGTTACAGTGCTGTGCCGGTCAGTGCTGTTACAGTACACTGTTAGTGGGGCAGTTGGCAGGGAAAAAGTACACTGTTTGTGGTAACAGTCTGTGGCAGTTTACACTGTTCTGTGGTACAGTGCTGTGGCAGTACACTGTTCTGTGGGTAAGTTGCTGTGACAGTATGACTGTCTGTGGGTCAGGCTGTGGCAGTTCACTGTTCTATGGGTTACAGTGCGTGTGGCAGTACACTGTTCTGTGGGTACAGTGCTGCGGCAGTTCCACTGTTCTGTTCCCTATGGGTACAGTGCTGTGGCAGATACTGTTCTGTGGGACAGTGCTGTGGCAGTATATACTGTTCTGTGGGTACAGTGCTGTGGCAGTATACTGTTCTGTGGGTACAGTGCTGTGGCAGTATACTGTTCTGTGGGTACAGTGCTGTGGCAGTATACTGTTCTGTGGGTACAGTGCTGTGGCAGTATACTGTTCTGTGGGTACAGTGCTGTGGCAGTACACTGTTCTGTGGGTACAGTGCTGTGGCAGTATACTGTTCTGTGGGTACAGTGCTGTGGCAGTATACTGTTCTGTGGGTACAGTGCTGTGGCAGTATACTGTTCTGTGGGTACAGTGCTGTAGCAGTACAGTTCTGTGGGTACAGTGCTGTGGCAGTATACTGTTCTGTGGGTACAGTGCTGTGGCAGTACACTGTTCTGTGGGTACAGTGCTATGGCAGTACACTGTTCTGTGGGTACAGTGCCGTAACAGTACACTGTTCTGTGGGCACAGTGCTGTGGCAGTACACTGTTCTGTGGGTATAGTGCTGTGGGTACAGTGCTGTGACAGTACACTGTTCTGTGGGTACAGTACTGTGGCAGAACACTGTTCTGTGGGTACAGTGCTGTGGCAGTACATGTTCTTGTGGGTACCAGTTGCGTGGCAGTACACTGTTCTGTGGGTACAGTGCTGTGGCAGTACACTGTTCAGTGGGGAACAGTACTGTGGCAGTACAACTGTTCTGTGGGGTACCAGTTGCTGTGGCAGTTTATGTTTGTGGGTACAGTGCTGTGCAGTAAGTACACTGTTCTGTGGGTACAGTGCTGTGGCAGTATACTGTTCTGTGGGTTACAGTGCTGTGGCAGTACATGTTCTGTGGGGTATACAGTGTCTTGTGGCAGATACTGTTCTGTGGGTACAGTGCTGTGGCAGTACACTGTTCTGTGGGTACAGTGCTGTGGCAGTACACTGTTCTGTGGGTACAGTGCTGTGGCAGTACACTGTTCTGTGGGTACAGTGCTGTGGCAGTACACTGTTCTTGTGGGTACAGTGCTGTTGGGGCCAGTACACTGTTCTTGTGGGTTACAGGGTGTGGCAGTTGACACTGTTCTGTGGGAACAGTACTGTGGCAGTACACTGTTCTGTGGGTACAGTGCTGTGGCAGTACACTGTTCTGTGGGAACAGTACTGTGGCAGTACACTGTTCTGTGGGTACAGTGCTGTGGCAGTATACTGTTCTGTGGGTACAGTGCTGTGGCAGTATACTGTTCTGTGGGTACTGTGCTTGTCTTGCGTGACACCGCCGGGTAGATCCCAAATACTCACTACGCAGCTTGATGCTTTCGTGATATCGTAACGCTTATTTTCTCGAAATTGATGTCGCCAGAGGTGCGTCAATGACCAAGTGTGAAGACAGCAGTGTCCTGGTGCCTCAGTTGACTCACAGTAACACTGCAGTGTCCTGGGTTGCCTCAGCAGTTGACTCACAGTAAACACTGTAGTGTCCTGGTGCCTCAGTTGGACTCACAGAACAAAAAAGTGTCCTGGTGCCCAGTTGACTCACAGTAACACTGTAGTGTCCTGGTGCCTCAGTTAACTCACAGTAACACAACAGTGTCCTGGTGCCTCAGTTGACTCACAGTAACACTGTAGTGTCCTGGTGCCTCAGTTATCTCACAGTAAACACACCAGTGTCCTGGTGCTCAGGTTTAACTCCACAGTAACACAACAGTTGTCCTGGTGCCTCAGTTAACTCACAGTAACACAACAGTGTCCTGGTGCCTCAGTTAACTCACATTAACACAACAGTGTCCTGGTGCCTCAGTTAACTCACAGTAACACAACAGTGTCCTGGTGCCTCAGTTAACTCACAGTAACACAACAGTGTCCTGGTGCCTCAGTTAACTCACAGTAACACAACAGTGTCCTGGTGCCTCAGTTAACTCACAGTAACACAACAGTGTCCTGGTGCCTCAGTTGACTCACAGTAACACTGTAGTGTCCTGGTGCCTCAGTTAACTCACAGTAACACAACAGTGTCCTGGTGCCTCAGTTAACTCACAGTAACACAACAGTGTCCTGGTGCCTCAGTTAACTCACAGTAACACAACAGTGTCCTGGTGCCTCAGTTGTCTCACAGTAACACTGTAGTGTTCCTGGTGCCTCTGTTAAACTCACAGTAAACACAACATGTCCTGGTGCCTCAGTTAACTCACAGTAACACAAACAGTGTCCTGGTGCCTCAGTAGGACTCCCAGTAACACTGTAGTGTCCTGATGCCTAAGTTGACTCACAGTTAAACACTGTCGTGTCCTGGGTGCTCAGTTAACTCACAGTAACACAAACAGTGTCCTGGTTGCCTCAGTTAATCACAGTACAAAACAGTGTTCCTGGTTGCCTCAGTTAACTCACAGTAACAATCAGTGTCCTGGTGCCTCAGTTGACTCACAGTAACACTGTAGTTCCTGGTGCCTAGTTGACTACCAGTAAACACAACAGTTGTCCTGGTTGCCCTCAGTTGACTCACAGTAACCATGTAGTGTCTGTTGCCTCGTTTAACTCACAGTAACACAACAGTGTCCTGGTGCCTCAGTTAACTCACAGTAACACAACAGTGTCCTGGTGCCTCAGTTAACTCACAGTAACACAACAGTGTCTGGTGTGCCTCAGTCTAACTCACGTAACACGACAGTGTTCTGGTGCCTCAGCTTAACTCACAGTAAACACTGAGTGTCCTGGTGCTCAGATTAAACTCACAGTAACACTGTAGTGTTCCTTGGTGCCCTCAGGTTAACTCACAGTAACACTGTAGTGTCCTGGTGCCTCAGTTAACTCACAGTAACACTGTAGTGTCCTGGTGCCTCAGTTAACTCACAGTAACACTGTAGTGTCCTGGTGCCTCAGTTGACTCACAGTAACACTGTAGTGTCCTGGTGCCTCAGTTGACTCACAGTAACACTGTAGTGTCCTGGTGCCTCAGTTGACTCACAGTAACACTGTAGTGTCCTGGTGCCTCAGTTGACTCACAGTAACACTGTAGTGTCCTGGTGCCTCAGTTGACTCACAGTAACACAACAGTGTCCTGGTGCCTCAGTTGACTCACAGTAACACTGTAGTGTCCTGGTGCCTCAGTTGACTCACAGTAACACTGTAGTGTCCTGGTGCCTCAGTTAACTCACAGTAACACAACAGTGTCCTGGTGCCTCAGTTGACTCACAGTAACACTGTAGTGTCCTGGTGCCTCAGTTAACTCACAGTAACACAACAGTGTCCTGGTGCCTCAGTTAACTCACAGTAACACAACAGTGTCCTGGTGCCTCAGTTGACTCACAGTAACACTGTAGTGTCCTGGTGCCTCAGTTGACTCACAGTAACACTGCAGTGTCCTGGTGCCTCAGTTAACTCACAGTAACACAACAGTGTCCTGGTGCCTCAGTTAACTCACAGTAACACAACAGTGTCCTGGTGCCTCAGTTGACTCACAGTAACACAACAGTGTCCTGGTGCCTCAGTTAACTCACAGTAACACTGTAGTGTCCTGGTGCCTCAGTTGACTCACAGTAACACTGTAGTGTCCTGGTGCCTCAGTTGACTCACAGTAACACTGTAGTGTCCTGGTGCTCAGGTTGTCTCACAGTATCACTGATAGTGGGGGGTCCTGGTGCCTCTGGTTGACTCACGTACCACTGTAGTGGCTGGTTGCCTCAGTTAAATCACAGTAACACAACAGTGTCCTGCTTGCCTCAGTTATACTCACAGTATCCACAACAGTGTCCTGAGTGTGCCTCAGTTGACTCACAGTAGAACATGTAGTGTCCTGGTGCTCAGTTGAACTCCACAGTAAACACTGCAGTGTCCGGGCCTCAGTTAAAACTCACAGTAACACAACAGTGTCCTTGGTTGCCTCAGTTTTAACTCACATTACAAACGTGTCCTGGTGACTCAGTTGACTCACAGTAACACAACACTGTCCTGTGCCTCAGTTACTCACAGTAACACTGTAGTGTCCGGTGCCTCGTTGACTCACAGTAACACTGTTAGTGTCCTGGTGCCTCAGTTGACTCAGAGTAAACACTGTAGTGTCCTGGTGCTCAGTGACTCACAGTAACCATGTAGTGTCCTGGTGCTCAGTTGACTCACAGTAAACACTGTAGGGTCCTGGTGCCTCAGTTAACTCACTGTAACACAACCAGTGTCCTGGCTGCTCAGTTAACTACAGTAACCACCACAGTGTCCTGGTGCTCTCCAGTTAACTCACAGTAAACACTGTAGTCCTTGGTGCCTCAGTTAACTCACAGTACACAACAGTGTCCTGGTGCCTCAGTTAAACTACAGTAACACTGTAGTGTCCTGTGTGCTCAGTTAAACTCACAGTAACACAACAGTGTCCTGGTGCTCCAGTTAACTCACAGTAACACACTGTGTCCTGGTGGCCTCAGTTAACTCACAGTAAAACACATCAGTGTTCCTGGTGCTCAGTTAATCAATTAACACAACAGTGTCCTGGTGCTCAGTTAACTCACCAGTAAAACAACAGTGTCCTGGTTGAGCTCAGTTAACTCACAGTAACACTGCAGTGTCCTGGTGCCTCAGTTAACTCACAGTAACACAACAGTGTCCTGGTGCCTCAGTTAGCTCACAGTAACACAACAGTGTCCTGGTGCCTCAGTTAAATAACAGTAAACAACAGTGTCCTGGTTGACCTCAGTTACTCACATTAACACTACGGTGTCCTGTTGCCTCAGTTAACTCACAGTAACACAACAGTGTCCTGGTGCCTCAGTTAACTCACAGTAACACTGCAGTGTCCTGGATGCCTCAGTTAACTCACAGAAAAACTACACAACAGTGTCCTGGCTGCACTCAGTTAACTCACAGTAACACACAGTGTCCTGGTGCCTCAGTTAACTTCAGTTAACACAACAGTGTCTGGTGCCTCAGTTAACTCACTGTACACTACAGTGTCCTGGTGCCTCAGTTGACTCAACAGTAACACTTGTAGTGTCTGGTGCCTTTCAGTTAACTCACAGTAACACTGCGTTGTCCTGGGTGCCTCAGTTACTCACATGTAACACTGTAGTGTCCTGGTGCTCAGTTTAACTCACATTAACACAACAGTGTCTGGTTTGCCTCAGTTAATCACAGTAACACAACGTGTTCCTGGTGCCTCAGTTTAACTCACATTAACACAAACAGTGTCCTGGTTGGCTCAGTTAACTCACAGTAACACTGTAGTGTCCTGGTGGCCTCAGTTAACTCACAGTAACACTTGCAGTGTCCGGTGCCTCAGTTAACTACAGTAACACTGTAGTGTCCTGGTGCCTCAGTTAACTCACATTAACACAACAAGTATATGGTGCCTTCAGTTAACTCACAGTAACACAACAGTGTCCTGGTGCTCTCAGGTAACTACATTAACACAAACGTGTCTGGTGCACTCAGGTGAACTCACATAACACGGTAGTGTCCTGGTGCCTCAGTTAACTCAGTAACACTGGAGTGTCCTGGTGCCTCAGTTAAACTCACAGTAAACAATTTATAGTGTCCTGGTGCCTCAGTTAACTCACAGTAACACAAAAAGGAGTCCTGGTGCCTCAGTTAACTCACAGTAACACTACAGTTCCTTGGTGCCTCGTTAACTCACAGTAACACAACAGTGTCCTGGTGCCTCAGTTAACTCACAGTAACACTACAGTGTCCTGGTGCCTCAGTTAACTCACAGTAACACAACAGTGTCCTGGTGCCTCAGTTAAACCACAGTAACACTACACGTGTCCTGGTGCCTCAGTTAATCACAGTAACACAACAGTGTCCTGGTGCCTCTGTTAACTCACAGAACACAACAATTGTCCTGGTGCCTCAGTAACTCACAGTAAACACTACGTGTCATGGTGCCTCCAGTTAACTCACAGTAAACACAACAGTGTCACTGGTTGCCCAGTTAACTCACAGTAACACTAACAGTGTCCTGGTGCTCAGTTATCACATAAACACAAACAGTGTCCTGGTGCCTCAGTTAACTCACATTAACACAAACAGGTCTGGTGCCTCAGTTAACTCACCAGTAACACTGCAGTGTCCTGGTGCCTCAGTTATTCACGTAACACAAACAGTGTCCTGGTGCCCTCAGTAAACTCACAGTAACACACTGTGTCCTGGTGCCCTCAGTTACTCACAGTAACACAACAGGTGTCCTGGTTGCCTCAGTTTAACTCACATTAACACAAACAGTGTCCTGGTGCCTCAGTTAACTCACAGTAAACCACAACAGTGTCCTGGTTGCACTCAGTTAACCACAGTAACACTGCAGGTGTCCTGGTGCCTCATTTAACTCACAGTAACACAACAGTGTCCTGGTCCTCAGTTAAACTACAGTTACATAACAGTGTCCTGGTGCCTCAGTTATCTCACAGTTAACCACTGCAGTGTCCTGGTATGCCTCAGTTAACTCACAGTAACACAACAGTGGCCTGGTGCCTCAGTTAAACTACAGTAACATACAGTGGCCTGGAGCCTCAGTTAACTACAGTAACACAACAGTGTCCTGGTTGCCTCAGTTAACTCACAGTAACACAACAGTGTCCTGGTGCCTCAGTTAACTCACAGTAACACAACAGTGTCCTGGTGCCTCAGTTAACTCACAGTAACACTACAGTGTCCTGTGTTCCTCAGGTTAACTCAACAGTAACACTGCGGTGTTCCTGGTGTCCTCAGTTAATCAACCAGTAACACAACAGTGTCCTGGTGCCTCAGTTAACTCACAGTAACACAACAGTGTCCTGGTGCCTCAGTTAACTCACAGTAACACTACAGTGTCCTGGTTTGCCTCAGTTATCACAGTAACACTACAGTGTCCTGGTTTGCCTCAGTTAATCACAGTTAACACTGCAGTGTCCTGGGCCTCAGTTAACTACACAGTTAACACACAGTCATTGTCCTGGTTTTGCCTCAGTTAACTCACAGTAACACAACAGTGTCCTGGTGCCTCAGTTAACTCACAGTAACACAACAGTGTCCTGGTGCCTCAGTTAACTCACAGTAACACAACAGTGTCCTGGTGCCTCAGTTAACCACAGATAACACAACAAGGGTCTGTTTGCTCCAGTTAACTCACATAAACACAAACAGTGTCGTGCTCAGTTAACTCACAGTAACACAACAGTGTCCTGGTGCCTCAGTTAACTCACAGTAACACTACAGTGTCCTGGTGCCTCAGTTAACTCACATTAACACAACAGTGTCCTGGTGCCTCAGTAACTCACATTAAACAAAAACAGGGTCTGGTGCCTCAGTTAACTCACCAGTAACACAACAGTGTCCTGGTGCCTCAGTTAACTCACAGTAACACAACAGTGTCCTGGTGCCTCAGTTAACTCACAGTAACACAACAGTGTCCTGGTGCCTCAGTTAACTCACAGTAACACAACAGTGTCCTGGTGCCTCAGTTAACTCACAGTAACACTACAGTGTCCTGGTGCCTCAGTTAACTCACAGTAACACAGTAACAGCAACACAGTAACACAGTATATTCATGTACAACCCCAACAGGCAACACAGTAACAGCAACACAGCAACACAGTAACAGTAACACAGCAACACAGTAACACAGCAACACAGTAACAGTAACACAGTAACAGTAACACAGTAACACAATAACACAGGAACACAATAACACAGCAACACAGTAACACAGTAACACAATAACACAGGAAACACAATAAACACAGGCAACCACCAGTAAACCCAGTAACACAATAAACAGCAACACAGTACACAATAAACACAGTAACACAACACAGAAACAAAGCAACACAGTCACAGTAAACACAGCAACACAGAAACACAGCAACACAGTAACCAGTAACACCAGTAACAGTAAACAGTACCAACAATAACACAGCTACACAGTAACACAATAACACCAGTAAACACAAAAAACACAGTAGTAACACAATAACCACAGAACACAGTAACACAATAACACAGCAACACAGTAAACAGGAACACAATAACACAGTAACACCAATAAAACACAGCAAACAGTAACACAATAACACAGTAACACAACACAACACAGTAAACCAATTACACAGCAAACACGTAACAATAACACAGCAACACAGTAACACAATAACACAGCACACACAATTAACACAGTAACACAGGAACACAGCAACACAGTAACAGCAGGACAGTAACACAGTAACACAATAACACAGAAACAAGTAACACAGGCAAACACAGTAAACACAGAAACCAGCAACACAGCAACACAACACAGCAACACAGTAACATACTAAAACAGTAAACAACACGTACACAATTAACTACAATTCAGTAAAACATAAAACAGCAAAACAGTAAACACAGTATCGAGCAACACAGCAACACGAAACACAGCAAAACATAACACAGTAACAGTAAGATCCAATAACACTGCAACACAGTAACACAGCAACACAGAACACAAGCAACACAAAAACACAGCAACACAGCTACACTGTAGCACAGCAACACAGTAGGCTCAGTAACACAGTAACACAGCAACACAGCAACACCAAACACAGCTAACAGTAACATCAATACAGTAACACAGCAACACAGTAACACAGCAACACAGCAATACAGCAGCACAGTAACACCAACACAGTAACACAGTAGCACAGCAACACAGTAACACAGTAAAACAGCAAACACAGTAACACTAGGCTCACAATAACACAGCAACCAGCCACACAGCAACACAGGAACACAGTAACACAGCAACACAGGAATACAGTAGACACAGTTAACACAGCAATACAAAACACAGCAACACAAAAACACAGTAACACAGCAACACCAGTTTAAACAGCAAACAGTAACCACTAAACACAGTAACACAGCACCAGTAACACGCAAACAGTAACCAGCAACACAGGAACGAGGATACAGCAACACAGAAAGCACAGTAACACAGTAAAACACAGCAACACAGTAAACAGCAACACAGTAACTCACAGCTACTTAGTAAACACAGCAACTTAGTAACACAAGCAACTCCAGTTAACCACAGCAAACACAGTAACACGCCAACAGTAAACACAGCAGCACAGTAACCACAGAACACAGTAACACAGCACACAGTAACACAGCAGAACCAGAACACAGTAGCACAGTAACGCTGTTACAGCAACACAGTAATACAGCAACCAGTAAACGCGACAAAACACTGCAACCAGTAAACATTAACACTGCAACACAGTAACACAGCAACACAGTAACATCAGTAGCCACAGCAAACACAGTAACACCAGCAACACAGTTAGCACTGCAACGCAGTAACACAGCCAACACAGTTAAACAGTAACACGTAACCAGCAACCAGGTAACACCAGTAACACAGTATGTAACACAGCAACACAGTAACACAGTAACACAGCAACACAGTAACACAGCAACACAGTAGCACAGCAACGCAGTAACACAGCAACACAGTAGCACAGCAACACAGTACCACAGTAACACAGCAACACAGTAACACAGCATCACAGTAACCCAGCAGCACAGTAACGCAGTAACACAGCAACACAGTAACGCAGTAACACACCAACACAGTAACACAGAAACACAGCAACACTGTAACACAGCAACACAGCAACGCAGTAGCACAGCAACACAGTAACACAGAACACAGCAACACAGCAACGCAGAAGGAAAACACAGTAACACTGCAAACACAGCAGCAGCAACACAGTATACACAGTAAACCAGCCAACACAGTAGCACAGCAACACAGACAAGCAGTAGCACAGCAACACAGTAGCCACAGCAACAACAGTAACACGCAACAAGTACCACAGTAAATAGCAACAGTAACTCAGCAAAACACAGCAACACCAGTAACCCAGCAGCACAGTAACGCAGAGAGTTAACACAGCAACACGCAAACACAGAGTAACGAGCAACACAGTAAACAGCAACACAGTAACACGCAATACAGTAACAACAGCAACACAGTAACACACCAACACAGCAACGCAGCAACACAGTAACCACACCAACCAGCAACACAGTAACCCAGCAACACATAATACAGCAAACACAGCATGACAGCAACATACCCAGTAACACAGCAACACAGTAAAACAGCAACACAGCAACGCAGCAAACAATAGTAACACAGAACACAGCAACACAGTAACACCAGCAACACAGTAAACGCAACACAGTAACACTGAACACAGTATACAGCAACACGCACACAAGCAACCACAGCAACACAGTACACAAGCAAACAGCAAAACACAGTAACACAGCAAACTCAGCAAAACAGTAAAACAGTAAACAGTAACACAGCAACACAGTACACTGGCAACACAGTAACAGTAACACAGCAACACAGTAGTACACAGCAACACAAAACAGTAACACAGTCGTAACACAATACAAGGAAACACAATAAACACAGCAACACAGTAACACAATAACACAATAACACAGTAACACAGTAACACAATAACACAGTAAACAACACAGTAACACAGCAACACAGTAAAGTAAAACAGCAACACAGTAACACAGCAACACAGTAACAGTAACACAGTAACAGTAACACAGTAACAGTAACACAATAACACAGGAACACAATAACAACAGCAACACAGCAACTACAGTAACACAATAACACAGCAACACAGAACACTACTACAGTATAAACAGTAACACAATAACACAGTAACACAAACAGAACACAGTGACACAAATAAAACGAACACAGTAACACAATATCACAGCAAATCATCTCAGCCCTAGTAACACAGTAAACACAACACAGTAACACAAACACAGCAACACAGTAACACAATAACACAGCAACACAGTAAACCAATAACACAGCAAACACAGTAACACAATAACACCAGCAACACAACACGTTAAAAACAATTACAACTCAGACACACTGGAACACAGCAACACAGGAACACAGTAAAACACAATACACAGTACACCAGTAACAGCAAGACGTAACACAGTACCACAATAACACAGTAACACAGCAAACAGCAAACACAAGCAAACACAACACAACAACACAGTAAACATAATAACACAATAACACAGTAACACAGCAACACAGCAAAACACAGTAACATATAACACAGTTAACACAACACAGTAACACCGTAACACAATAACACAATTCAGTAAACACAATAACACAGCAACACAGTAACACAGTAACAGAGCAACCACAGCAACACGATAACACAGCAAAACACAGTAACAGTATAACCCAACAACACAGCAACACAGTAACCAGCAACACAGAAACACAGTAACACAGCTACACAAGTAGCATAGTTAACACAGTACACATGCAACACAGCATAACACAACACAGCTACACAGTAACAGCAATACAGTAACACAGTAACACAGCAACACAGCAATACAGCAGCACAGTAGCACTAAACAGTAGCACGCAACACAGTAACACAGTTAGAACACAGCAAACACAGTAAAACAAGCAACACAATAAACACAAGCAACACAGTAAACACAGCCACACAGCAAACACAGGAACACAGAACACAGTGAACGTAAAACACAGCAATTAAAAAACACAGCAACACAAAACACAGTAACACCAGCAACACAGTAACACACTTAACACAGTACACAGCAACACAGTAAACACCGGCAACACAGTAACACAAGGCCAACACAGGACCACAAGCAACACAGTTAGCCAGTAAACACAGTAACACAGCAACAAAGTAACACAGGCAACACAGCTACTTAAGTAACAAGCCAACTTAGTAACACAGCAAAACAGTAACACAGCAACACCAGTACCGAACACAGTAACACAGCAACACAGTAACACAGCAGCACAGCAACACAGCAACACAGTAGCACAGTAACGCTGTAACAGCAACACAGTAATACAGCAACACAGTAACACATTAACACTGTAACACAGCAACACAGTAACACAGTAGCACAGCACACAGTAAACAAGCAACACAGTAACACAGCAGCACAGCAACACAGTAACACAGCAACACAGAAACACAGCAACACAGTAACACGAAACACAGTAACACAGCAACATAGAAACAAAACATCACATTAACACAGCAGCACAGTAACAAGCAGGACAGCAACACAGCAGCACGGCAACACAGCAGCACGGCAACAAAGTAACACAGCAAGACAGTAACACAGCAGCACAGCAACACAGCAGCACAGCAACACAGCAGCACAGCAACACAGTAACACAGCAACACAGTAACACAGCAACACAGTAACACAGCAACACAGTAACACAGCAACACAGTAACACAGCAACAGAGTGACACGGCAGCACAGCAACACAGTAACACAACAACAGAGTGACACGGCAACACAGCAACAGAGTAACACAGCAACAGAGTAACACAGCAACACAGTAACACAGCAACAGAGTGACACGGCAGCACAGCAACACAGCAGCACAGCAACACAGCAGCACAGCAACACAGCAGCACAGCAACACAGTAACACAGCAACAGAGTGACACGGCAACACAGCAGCACAGTAACACAGCAACATAGTAACACAGCAACACAGTAACACAGCAACAGAGTGACACGGCAACACAGCAACACAGCAGCACAGCAACACAACAGCACAGCAACACAGCAGCACAGCAACACAGTAACAGCAGCACAGTAACACAGCAACACAGTAACACAGCAACAGAGTGACACGGCATCACTGTCATGTGGGTTTTTCGATACGTGGATAGGGTAAGAATACTCACGTAGGCTGGTAGTACGTATAATATAACGGAAAGTATGGGAAGGCACCAACAGCCGACCTGCCTCTCTCTGCTCCCTATCTTGACTGACTCAGTGCCTATGGGTGAGGGGGGTGTTTGAAATCCTGCTATGGTCAGCAGCAATTTGAATACAGTCAGTGATTCATGCAGAGACGGTTGGTAGTGAGTCATCTACTGGTACACTGGTTACTGGTAACTGGTTACTAGGAACTGGTACTACTACTGAGAGCTCGGCGACGCTAACGTATGTCGTCCCGACATACAACTAATACAAACTAGAGACGGCAGGTGTACGGCTTGGGCTGATTCTATACAATGTCAAAGTACACAACAATTGAACATTATAACATACATAAGTAGAATATTGGAATGGAAGCTTACGTAACTGAAACTGTAATGCAATACAAGGTATAATATAGCACAACTCATCGAATGAAACTCAACGTTGAGATTACGCAATAGAAGTGATAAAAAAAAATTGATCGATCGATCTGTATTCATGTGATCTACGGATTCCGAGAAGGAATTAAATACAAAGAAAGAATTTTTAACAAAAAGGGAAATTTTGGTGCACCAAATTAGCTTTTAAACTCTCAGAATTCGGAGAGAACGTGAACACAAAAAAAAAAAATTCTTAAAAG
>NC_069485.1:427202-445864 GCF_026875155.1 Cherax quadricarinatus | reverse complement strand
GGGGTGTTGAAAGCTTGCGGGAGAGTGTTAAGTCTGGCAGGAGAGTTTTGAAAGTCTTGCAGGAGAGTTTGAAAGTTTGCGGGAGAGGGGTTAAAGCTGGCAGGAGATGTTGAAATCGGCAGGGAGTTTTTGAAAGTCTGGCAGGAGAGTGTTGAAATTTGGCGGGGCGAGTGTTGAAAGTCTGGCAGGAGAGTGTTGAAAGTTGGCAGGAGAGTGTTGAAAGTTGGCAGGAAGTGTTGAAAGTTGGCAGGGGGTAAGTTCTGGAGGGTTTCCTGGAAATTTTTGGGGGTAAACCCCCCGGGGGTTTAAAAGGGTCTTGGAAAGAGTGATAAAGGGTTTTGGCGGGAAAAAAGTAGAAAGCCGGGCGAGGGAAAATGCTTTTAGGGTTTGTCCAGGAAGTTTGAAAGCCAGGGGTTTTTTGGAAAGTTGCGGGAGGGTTGAACAGCCGGGGTGAACTAGTAGGTTTTAAGTCGTGCCCCTTTTTTTTATTGGGGGGAGGTGAGTCTCCCAATTTTTTGTTTGAGGAGTGTTTTTCTGGCAAGGGTAAGTCCCTCAGGATTTTTTCCCAGGGTTTAATCAGTAATTTCCCTTGGCCGGGGGAAAATAAGGGTTCGGAATTTAAGGGCCTCCCCAAAATTGAGGTTTTTTAAACTGGGGTTAAGCGGCGGAAAGTTTTGAACTTGGAAATTAAATGTTAAAAGGGGCTGGGCGGGAAACGTGTTAAAGTCTGAAGAGTTTTATCGGGGCAGGAGGTTTAAATCTGCAAGAGGGGTTTGAAAATTTTATGGCCAAAGGTGAGATTTGAAAGTCCTGGCGGAGGGTTTTTGAAAGTTGGCCCGGGAATGTTTGATTTGGGAAAGTTAACCTTCAGGTTTTCCCAACTTTTGTAGAGAAGATAAAAAGCTTTACTGTTAGTAGAATCAAGTTCTTTGCTTTCAGGTAAGGGACTCGGCAGTCTTTCAAAATTAAGAACCTAAAGTATTTATTTTGACAAACCATATTTTTTAGAATCTTCAACCTTAAGAACTATGTTGTTTCTGACTGACCATATTCCAGAGTTTGCACCATGAAGTCTTGCAACTTGACGGGACTATGTCAAGTGAACACTCGGACGTTCACCAAATTGTTAGACACTTGTAAATGCTGTTCTCCCCTGTGTAAACATGTAATAGGACACGGTGCTTTTTTTTTTTTCAAATGGCAGTTTTTTTTACGGTATAGAGATGCTTCCAAAAAGTCATAATGCCAGGAGATAATAAGTGGTCAGTATAGTGACGCGCTCAGCATCTCGGGAGTTTTGCAGTGTAAAATTCCAAGAAGTTACTAACTCTTAAGGGCGTCTTAAAATCCCGACTTGAATAGTTTTAAAGTCTTGGGATTAAAAAGTTGAAAGCCTGGAAGATGTGTTGTGGCTGTGGGTGTCACAAACTTTTGAACGATTTAATACACTTAAAAGCTTCAAGAAGCGGTGTGAATTTTTTTTTTTCATGTGAGAGTGATGAGAGACCTTGACTGAGCCTCTGGCCACCGCAATTATAACGAAGACTCATTGAAACACTTCGTCAGTAGAGGAATGATGTGTTAAGTACGAGAGGTAAGCCTACCTAGAGTAGTGCACATCATCTTAAAACCTGGTCGAGGCCTGGTCATGGACGGTCACGGGGGCGTTGACCCCCGGAACGCCTTCTAAGTATACTCCAGGTACACCACAGGGAATTATTTGAGTTTGAGGTCAATTATTTTTCTCGTCAGTTTTGCAAGCTTTGAGATATAATCCTTAACAAAACCCCCCCATATTATAATTTCACCCCCCCTCCACAACCCCTTCAGTTTAAACCCCCGACAATACTAAGATAACATCGGTTTCCCATTTACTGCCAAGTGAACATGGAAAAAAAACGTAAAGAGGCTTAGATATATGTTCGACCCACCCGAAAAATTTAAATCAAGGAATGTTCGGTTGTGAACAGAACGATATAACAGAGATACAAGCAACTTGTGGCTGTCAGCATTAATTTTTGTGAGTGAAGGAGGCAAATGTCCCAAGTAACAGCAGACAGACCTGTAAACGATAGGTGCTAATACATACATACATTATATATATATATATATATATATATATAATATATAATATATATTATATATAATATATATATATAATATATGTATATTATATATATATGCAACAAGAAACACAGTAAAACAGGTGATTTCAGAATATGCAAAAAACACTCTGAAAAAATAGAGAATTCCAAGCGCTTTCGTGGGACTACTCACTTATCAAGGAACTATCATATATATATATATATATATATATATATATATATATAATATATATATATATATATTGTAGAGTGAATGGTTCAGAGAACCGACATGTTGATAAATTAGACACATATGCAACTCTTGGGTATCTTATTGAGGAAACGTTTCGCCACACAGTGCTTCATCAGTCCTACGAAGGAGAAACTGAAGAACAGGAGGAGAATAGGTAATCAGTCCCTCACTTGAGTCGAGTGTTCAGTCCATCAATCGGAAGCAACAGCAGCGGAGGGAGTATGAACTGATACGAGAAGGTTGTAGTTTGCGAAATTTCTTGACCTAAGAAGAAGGTGTGTTAGATAAGATAAGATTTGCGGATTTTTAACCCGGAGGGTTAGCCACCAGATAACCAAGGAAGTCAGTGCGTCATCGAGGACTGCTACTTATTTCCATTGGGTCTTACTAGTGTCCCCAGATGCGAACCACACAGTCGACTAAAAACAAGGTTAACCTATTATGCTGAGGTGAACAGGACACAGGTGTAAGGAAACGTGTCGAAATGTTTCCACCCGTCGGGAATGAACCCGGGCCCTCCGTGTGTGAAGCGGGAACTTTAGCCACCAGGCCACCGGGCACGATTTAGGAGACTGGAAATAAGTATAGAGAAGGCAAAGAACAGGAGAGTTTGGAAGAACTGGCTGCTCTCTTTCTGACACACATAAAGCACAAAGGAAGTGTTACCTTTACAAACAATAACAAAGCAATCCTAATCCAATAAGCACAACATACGTAAAGAAAACTAGATCATAACACTGGAAACAGCACCTCAACGTGTTCAAACACTGCAGATAAGAATTGCAACAGCTTGATAAATTAGACACATGTGCAACACTTAGGTATCTTAATTGTGGAAACATTTCGCCACACATTGGCTTCATCAGTCCAATACAAAGAAGACTGATGATGATCAGAGGGAGTTTGAGGTAAACAGTCGCTCAGCCTGGAGTCGATGTAATCAGTCCATCTACCATGGTAGGCAGCAGCACAAGTGATGGTTCACACTACCATGTTAGGCAGCACCACAGTGAGGTTCACAACAACTATGGTAGCAGCACCACAAGTGGTGGTTCACACAACCATGTTAGGCAGCACCACAGTGATGGTTCACACAACCATGGTAGGCAGCATCACAAGTGACGGTTCGCACAACCATGGTAGCAGAACCGCAGATGATGGTTCACACAACCATGGTAGGCAGCATCACAAGTGATGATTCACACAACCATGGTAGGCAGCACCACAGTGATGCTTCACAAAACCATAGTAGGCAGCACCACAAGTGATGGTTCATACCCTATGGTAGGCAGCACCACAGTGGTGGTTCACACAGCCATAGTAGGCAGCACCCCCACAGTGATGGTTCACACAACTATGGTAGGCAGCATCAGGGTGATGATTCACACAACCGTGGTAGGCAGAAACTACAGTGATGGTTGACACAATCATGGTAGGCAGCATCACAAGTGATGGTTGACACAATCATGGTAGGCAGCACCACAGTAATGGTTCACACAACCATGGTAGGCAGCACGACAGTGATGGTTCACACAACCATGGTAGGCAGCACCACAGTTAATGGTTGGGACACAACCATGGTAGGCAGCACCACAGTAATGGTTCACACAACCATGGTAGGCAGCACCACCAGTAATGATTACACACAACCATGGTAGGCAGCACCACAGTAATGGTTCACACAATCATAGTAGGCAGCACCATAGTGATGGTTCACACAACCATGGAAGACAGCACCACAGTAATGGCTCACACAACCATGGTAGGCAGCACCAGAGTAATGGCTCACACAACCATGGTAGGCAGCACCACAGTAATGGCTCACACAACCATGGTAGGCAGCACCATAGTAATGGCTCACACAACCACGGTAGGCAGCACCATAGTAATGGCTCACACAAGCATGGTAGGCAGCACCATAGTAATGGCTCACACAACCACGGTAGGCAGCACCACAGTAATGGCTCACACAACCATGTTAGGCAGCACCGCAGTGATGGTTCACAGAAAAATGGTAGGGAGCACCACAATAATGGTTCACACAACCATGGTAGGCAGCACCACAGTGAGGGTTCACACAACCATGGTAGGCAGCACCACAGTAATGGTTCACACAACCATGGTAGGCAGCACCACAGTGATGGTTCACACAACCATGGTAGGCAACACCACAGTAATGGTTGACACAACCATGGTAGGCAGCACCACAATAATGGTTCACACAACCATGGTAGGCAGCACCACAATAATGGTTCACACAACCATGGTAGGCAGCACCACAATAATGGTTCACACAACCATGGTAGGCAGCACCACATAATGGTTCAACAACCATGGTAGGCAGCACCACAATAATGGTTCCCACAACCATGGTAGGCAGCACCACAGTATGGTTCACTACAACCATGGTAGGCAGCACCACAATAATGGTTCACTCAACCATGTAGGCAGCACCACAGTAATGGCTCACACAATCACGGTAGGCAGCACCAAGTAATGGTCACATCAACCACGGTAGGCAGCACCACAGTAATGGCTCACACAACCATGGAAGGCAGCACCGCATGATGGTTCACAGAACCTACTAGGAGCACCACAGTGAATGGTTCACACAACCATGGTATTCAGCACCACAGTAATGGGTCACACAAACCATGGTAGGGAGCACCACAGTGATGGTTCATACAACCATGGTAGTGCGCACCACAGTTAATGGCTCACACAACCATGGTAGGCAGCACCACAGTAGATGGTTCACACAACCATGGTAGGCAGCACCACACTGATGGTTCACACAACCATGGTATTCAGCACCACAGTGATGGTTCACACAACCATGGTATTCAGCACCACAGTAATGGGTCACACAACCATGGTAGGCTGCGCCACAGTGATGGTTCATACAACCATGGTAGGCTGCACCCCAGTAATGGTTCATACAGCCATGGTAGGCAGCACCACAATAATGGTTCACACAACCATGGTAGGCAGCACCACAATAATGGTTCACACAACCATTGTAGGCAGCACCACAATAATGGTTCACACAACCATGGTAGGTAGCACCACATTAATGGTTCACACAACCATGGTAGGCAGCACCACATTAATGGTTCACACAACCATGGTAGGCAGCACCACAATAATGGCTCACACAACCATGGTAGGCAGCACCACAATAATGGCTCACACAACCATGGTAGGCAGCACCACAATAATGGCTCACACAACCATGGTAGGCAAGCACCACAATAATGGCTCACACAACCATGGTAGGCAGCACCACAATAATGGTTCACACAACCATGGTAGGCAGCACCACAATAATGGTTCACACAACCATGGTAGGCAGCACCTCAAAAATGGCTCACACAACCATGGTAGGCAGCACCTCAGTGATGGTTCACACAACCATGGTAGGCAGCACCACAATAATGGCTCACACAACCATGGTAGGCAGCACCACAATAATGGCTCACACAACCATGGTAGGCAGCACCTCCAAAAATGGCTCACACAACCTGGTAGGCAGCACCTCAGTGATGGTTCACACAAACATGGTGGGCAGCACCACAATAATGGCTCACACAACCATGGTAGGCAGCACCACAATAATGGCTCACACAACCATGGTAGGCAGCTCAGTTAAACAAAATGCCTCGGAAAAGAAACTAGTGTAGTTCATCACCAATAAATTTGCATTTTAATATCCTGTAATTCCTGCATTTCATTACTGTGTAACAAGAGAGAACTTCGTAATCGTCTCTGGAGGGTTAAAGTTGTATATATATATATATATATATTATATATATATAAAAATATATATATATATATATATATTAAAATATATATATATATACATGCCCGTCCCGAATAGGCAGAACTTGCGATCTTGGCTTAAATAGCAACGCTCATCTTGCCATATAGGACAAGTGAAAATTTGTGTATGCAATAATTTCCCCAAAATCATTCTTAACCTAAAAAAAATAATATTTCACTGTGTTTGTTTAGTATTAAATTACTGTAAACAAATCTAAAATATATTTAGTTGGGTTAGGCTAAAATAAATTGTTCTTTTTATAATAAGGTTAGGGAAGTTTTCTAAGAATCTTTTGGAGCAAAATTAATTTTTTTTACATTAACATTAATGAAAAATAAAATCTTAAAACGTATAAAAGAAAATTTTAGAAAGGACTAATTTTAAATGAGTTTCTGCTAACTGACCAGTTTTACATATTCGGCACGACATATATATAAATATATATATATATATATATATATAAATATATATGATAAATTAGACACATATGCAACTCTTGGGGATCTTATTGAGGAAACGTTTCGCCACACAGTGGGGTTCATCATCCATACGAAGGAGAAACTTGAAGAAAAGGGGAGAATGAGGTAATCAGTTCCTCAACCTTGGGGTCGATGTGTTCCGTCCATCATCTTGTTCCTCCAGTACTTTGGAAAAACTGGCCACTCTCTTTCTGACAGACTGATGATCACAAAAGAGGTGTTTTCTTTGCCAACACTAACAATGCTCTTTTCTGTTATATTAGAAAATCACAATCATCATATTAACTGGTACACTTCGAAACTGTCTACCTTTCTTCTAGCTTTATTGAAGAATTTCCTTATACACAACTTTCCCAATAAAATCTTAGCCCTGGCTTTGTAGATGCCGTCTTTTCTTATTATATTTCCAATACTAAAACTTCAAAACACTCGTGACTTGACCTGACCTTTTCTCCTCTTCTCCCCACCTTTTCGCCTTCTATACTATTTTTTATTGCCTTATCAATCTTCTGCCTGGTGAACTCTGTCGTATAGGGATTTTGTCCTACCCCTGAGGGCCATTAACTCCCTGCAGTGCCTTCTGTTTTCATGTTCTTGTAGACAACTTCCGTTATTACTACGACTAAATTTTTCTTCACTATTTTGTTCCTTTTTCACTTCAGTACTACCTTCCCTTTTTTCCCTTCCCACGGCTGTTACACTACTTGTGAAGGGTTATTCAGCCCCGTAACAACTTCAGACAGTATTACCAAGGCTGGCTCCTCCTCAGGAAAATTAATGAATAGAAAAAGAAAAACGACAAATAAAAACACTATTATTTTGGGAAATATGAAATAAAAACACTTAAATATGAAATACTGATCCTACATGAAAGAAAATGAAAAATTAAAAATATAAATGATATCTGAATTTCAACGCTAAAAACTTGGGGTTTGTGTGTTGGTGACACTGCGTGTTGTTGCAATAGTAGCAGTTGCTGATGATGTGTGGGGGGGGGGAGATGGTTGCAGATGTTGGTGACAACCCACTGGCTCATTCTAGTGGCCATAAGTAATCTTTCCCGATGACAGATCAGGTTCTTGACCGCTGTAATGATGAGGGTTATGTCCTGATTCTTCATACAAGTGCACAGACAAGTAAATCCAATATGGGATGTCTCCAGGACGTTAGTCCATCTCCTTCAATTCTGCTCGTTGATTGACAGGTGACCCTCTCTCATCCAAGCTGGAAAGATAGACAGGTTACCCACTGCTTAAGAAATCACTCTCCATGATAAGTACAATACCTAAAAGATGTGGTGATTATTACAACAGTCAACTTAGAGCAAGACTGAAAGGACTAAGTTTATTATTGGTCAAAAGTGAAGCTTCCAACCAATAAATCCACTAGAATACAAGGCAGCCATGTACTTACGGTAGTGCTGGGAGCTGTGAGTCTAGTGATTACTGTTTGGACCGGAGCCCCACACGTCACCTTTCAGGGGGGGGGGAAGAAGGAGGGGAAGGGATAGCTGGAGCTAGACTGACCCTACCTTAACAAGCAGCCGGCAGTCAAACTATCACTTTCGGGGTGGGGGAAAAAAAAGGCGGGAATAGTGGGAGCTTGACTTACCCTACCTTAACAAGTAGCCGGCAATGAAACTATCACTTTCTCACTTTTGGGGAGGGGGAAAAAAGGTGGGAATAGCGGGAGCTTGACTTACCCTACCTTAATAAGTAGCTGGCAATGAAACTATTGTTACTATATACTCCATTGCTACTCCTATCTATTGAACTTTTCCCTCACACTACTATTGTTGCTGCTACTACTAGTACTACTGTAGACAGCCTGTACTGTCTGCACAGACAGCCCATGCTGTCTGCCAGCTTAGTTCATATTTTGCACCACTCAGGTGCTGCCCTCTGTAGCCAGGCCTCTAGGCAGGCACGCCCCTCCCGGCCCATGCCTCCATCTCACTCACCAGTGGCCTAGCAGCAAGACACAAGGCCTCCCAGCTCTCTCTCAGGGCAGGCCCCCCGGGCCCAGGGGCACAACCAAGCCTGTGTACCCCACCACGACTTTAAACAAAAAGTAAGAAGCCCCCAAAAGAAGACGTATATTTAACTCCCTCTTGCTCAGCCTACCAAAAAGCCCGATATATTGGTACCAGGGGTGCTCGCAGCAGTTGTGTTTGCCTGGGGGGAGAGGGGGAAGGGTATAAAGCCCCTTCATTTCATCACCTAACAAAAGCATCCGTTCTTAAACGAGTATCCTAAAATCGTGTCGCATGTTTGAGTCCAGCACAGGTACAAGCGGACCCCAGGCCGAAATTTTGCCAAATTCTTGGAATTGAAAAGTGCGCACAGTGACCCCCGCACAGCGCCCTGCACAGTGTCCAGCTTTTTCCCAAGTCACTGTTCACGTCACTTGTATGCTGTTTTGTTTTTCGCTAGACAGCGGTTTCGGCAAGCCAGAGGTGAGTTTTGTGGGATTTCTGGTCCAGTGTGGCTTCTCCCCGTTTTTTGGGGGTGGGGGGGGGAGGAGAGGAGGGAGGGGGAAGTGGTGTTCCTCACCTTGCCCAGCCGCCCTATCACGCCCCACCCTCTACCATACACCACTCACCACCCCCATCCCTCTGCTGTGTTTTCTGGTTTTTCCATGTGAATTCATTGCCAGAGCTGTGTATCCGAGTGCCCGGGGCCACTCAAAGCTATGTGGACCAGCATGCCACGTAGATCATGACGCCAGGGATCGCAAAGCCACGGGGGTTTGGGGGCGATGCAGTGGATCTACCAGCCACGTGAGTTACCAGTGTCCCAGGCCACATGCTGTGGTCTGCTCCCCGCATCACATTGACGTCCCCCCACGATGTCCCCGACTTCATGCGTCACCTCAGATGTCGCGGGACGTCACCTCGAGATGCGCTGAGCCCTCGAGATGTCTGCTGACGTCCCCTCGAGATTTCTGCTGACGTCACCTCACGTGTTCCCTGACGTCACCCTCGAGATGTCTGCGACGTCACAGTGCGCGACGTCACCTCACGACATCACCCCTGACATCACTGATGCCCCATCGAGTGTTTCTAGTAATTATTTCCGTATTGTCGAGAAGATTGAGGGAAAAATATGTCTTTGTTAATTAATTCCTCTCAGTCAGTGTTCTCCAGTTGTACCGCGGTGTTTTTTTAAAGTTTCCTGGTCCAGGAGGTCTGAGCAGACCTGAGTACCCACTGTGCTAAGTCACCCTTGGACCAGACGTTTGAAACTGATTTCAAGACATTTGGGAGTGACGAGCCCTCTTGTACAAAAAAGCTTTTTGCTGTCGCCTGATGTTCTGCAGAATCGTCCCTGCTACGATTCCCATCAAGTTTGTTTCACTTCACCTCCAGACCTTCAGGTGCAGTTATATTAAGAAACAATTTGGGGACGCTTAGACAAACCCTTGCATAACTCCAATGACGAGGATGATCCCGCAAGCCGCAGTCGGCCTTTTGGGCAGCGCGTGTCAGCCTCGGTCACAAGCTTCTGAGCACCCTGCACATAAAAGATGCCCTTTTTGACTGCTGCTTTTCCCGCATTTGGGTGTATGATGTTACGACCCCCAGATGTTTGCCCAGTCGTCTCTCCCACGACTTGCTCCACAACTGCTCCACGCTCCCCGGCAGTGACAGCCCAGCGACAGTCCCATCGAGAAATGTCCTCCGAGTCACTTGCCAAAATCCGCCCATTTCCCGGTTTTGTCGATCCCCAGGTTGAGTGAAAAACCTGCAGCGACTCTACAATGCTGCTTCACCGCCCAGAGGAGACCGTCCCTGTTACGTCACAGCTCAGCGCACGATGTCTCCTGTGTTGCAGTATCTGTCCAGACGGGGAAGGGTGCAGTGATGCCCTTCGACCCCTCATTGCCTTTGACCAGATGTTTAGCCACCCCACATGTTTTTTTTTCCCCCCCTGTAGGAAGTTTTTTTTCATGTCCATATGTATATATATGTTTTTATTTTGTGTTCTGTGCCCTGTTCCTATGAGAGAGAGCCCGACTTTCTTTTACCACCCGTTTTGTCGCGTCGGGACGATGCGTGGTAGGTGGCCGAGGTATGTAGACAGCCTGTACTGTCTGCACAGACAGCCCATGCTGTCTGCCAGCTTGTTCATATTTTGCCCCCACTCGGGTGCTGCCCTCTGTAGCCAGGCCTCTAGGCAGGCACCCCAGCCTGCCGGCCCATGCCTCCGTCTCACTCACACAGCGGCCTAGCTGCAAGACAAAAGGGGCCTCCAGCTCTCTCTCGTGGGCATGGCCCTCCCGGGCATGGGCACAACACAAGCCCGTGTACCCACCACGACATTAACAATAAAGTAAGAGCCTCCGAAAAAGGGTTTATCATTTAACTCCCCACTTGCTACAGCCTCCCAAACAAGCCCGTTATACTACTACTGCTGTTAAATACACTACCGTTACAATACTAATCCCTCCTTCCATTCTACAACTCTCATCCCCGGTCCCTCTCTCATATACATTTTGTCTCTCTTCCCTTGCACTTTTGTGTGATAGTTAATGGTCCGACTTAACTGAAAATAATTGTAATAGGTTACAGTTTCCTATATACAGGTAGACTCCCACTAGTACGAGCAGTCAGTATCCCTTGGAGAAAAAGCTTAGATGTAGGCGAAATTCCAAGAGACCTTAAAGACTGCGGAACAGAGCTCTACCCTAAAAATTACAACCCGGGTAGCCTAACATCGCACATCATAAGTCTTGGAATGGCTAATGAGACGTCAAGTTACAATTTTTATAAAACAGCAACCCAAATAAAGAGGGATTTTAGAGCAGGAAGACTTGCTTGTCATGGGTATTACACCACTATGATATAATTATGGAGGTGTTGTACACTAGTACATAAATTTAACAAAATTTTTTTTGACAATTTGCGATCATAGTGACTGCACAAAAAATGAGAGCAATAAACATGATTGGGAACGTAGACAAATGGATATTCATCTCTCTGACAAATAAAACACTCTGAGTGGCAGTAAAAAAAAGCAAAATCCAACATTAGCAGAGTAAAATGCTCAGTACCCCCAAGACACGGCCAGGTGCCTCTACTGTTTCTTACCCTCGCAACAGACTTTGATAAAACCACTCACCACAGTTTCGTATCATCATCAGTGAATACCAAAATAAGCATGAAATCACCCGGTAGAAGACACAAAACAAAAATTACAAGAATATATAAGCAAAAAACTTCAGTGACCCAGTGAAAAATAACACGACTTTAAACGATGACAAGTTCCATCTGCTTAGAAGGGAAAGAACCAAAAAACTTAAAAGAGACACTGTTTATAACACACAAAAGGAAACAGTGTTACAATTGTGATGAACTTAGCAAAGTCACCCAAACCAGAGAGTACTAAGTCAGTTGATATTCTTCTAGCTTTCTAGCCTCTTCCTGGCTAGAAAACAGATTGGCCAGTACTTATCCTTCGACGCACTGGAGCAGGAACACGATATCAGAAATGTACTTGTATTAGGTACGACTTTAATAACTATATCAATGGAAAAGCGAATAATAACTATAAAAAGTATTAGGATTTTGTGAACCAAATAATGTCTAAGGTTAACGTTTATATGCAATTTAAAAAATTCTGGAAAATTATTAGTTTCTTACAATTACGTGAAGAGAATGACATGTATATTTTTTTATTAGTTTGTCGTGTACTTAAACTGTGTCCTTGGACATGTTACTATAATCTTGCACTTAAAGTACTAGCAGTAATAAACTGTATCAACTGGCATGTTCCTGCACTAAATTTTATTCGAAGGCACAATAATGTGTACTCACCTAATTGTGGTTGCAGGGGTCGAGACTCAGCTCCTGGCCCCGCCTCTTCACTGATTGCTACTAGGTCCTCTCTCTCTCTGCTTCCTGAGCTTTATTATACCTCTTCTTAAAACTATGTATGGTTCTGCCTCCACTACTTCACTTGCTAGGTATTTCCACTTCCTGACGACTCTGTGACTGGGAAAAAATACTTCCTAACGTCCCTGTGCTCGTCTGAGTCTTAGCTTCCAGTTGTGACCCCTTGTTCCTGTGTTACCCTCTCTGGAACATCCTATCTCTGTCCCCCTTGTCTATTCCCCGCAGTATCTTGTATGTAGTTATCATGTCTCCCCTGACCCTTCTGTCCTCCAGTGTCGTCAGTCCGATTTCCCTTAACCTTTCCTCGTACGACATTCCCTTGAGCTCTGGGATAGCCTTGTTGCAAACCTTTGTAATTTCTCTAACTTTTGACGTGCTTGACCAGGTGTGGGTTCCAGATGGGTGCTGCATACTCCCGTATGGGCCTAACATACACAGTGTACAGTGTCTTGAACGATTCCTTATTAAGGTTATCGGAACGCATTTTCAGGTTTGCCAGGCGCCCGTATGCTGCAGCAGTTATTTGGTTAATGTTGTGCCTCCGATGACGTGCTCGGTGTTATGGTCACCCCGAGGTCTTTCTCCCTGAGTGAGGTCTTTTTAGTTTTTTTCCACCTAGCCTATACTCTGTCTGCGGTTCTTTGCCCCTCCCAATCTTCATGACTTTGCATTTTGGCAGGATTGAATTCGAGAAGCCAGTTTCTGGACCACATGTCCAGCCTGTCCAGGTCTCTTTGCAGTTCCTGCCTCATTCCTCATCCGATTTAATTCTTCTCATCAACTTCACATCATCTGTGAATAGGGACACTTCAGAGTCTATTCTTCCATCATGTCTTTTCGCATATATCAAAAATAGCATGGCCCTAGAACTGCCCCCTGTGGGACCCCGCTCGTCACAGGCGCCCACTGTGATCCCTCTTCAGTATATGACTCGTTGCTGCCTCCCTGTCAGGTATTCCTGATCCATTGCAGCCCCCCTCCCTGTTACATGCCCCTGATCCTCCAGCTTCTGCACTAATCTCTTGTGGGGAACTGTGTCAAAGGTTTTCCCTGCAGTCTAGAAAAACACAATCAACCCCCCCCTCTCTCTGTGTCTTACTTCTGTTACCTTGTCATAAAACTCCAGGAGGTTTGTGATACAAGATTTGCCTTCCAGAACCCATGCTGGTTTTCATTTATAATCTGTTCCATTCCAGGTGTTCGACCACTCTCCTCCTGATAATCTTCTCCATGACTATGCACACAATACATGTCAGAGACACAGGTCTGTAGTTTAGCGCCTCGTTTCTGTTTCCTTTCTTAAATATGGGGATACATTTGCTGTCTTCCATTTCTCAGGTACTTCCCCGTTTAAGGGATGTGTTGAAGATTGTGGTTAGAGGCACACACAGCATCTCTGCTCCTTCTCTAAGGACCCATTGGGAGATGTCCCGGGCCCATCGCCTTTGAGGTATCAAGGTTAAAACTTAAACAGCTTCTTCACCCCCTCCTCGGTTGTTGTAGTCATCCAACACTTGGTGGTTTTATTCCTCGTGATGTTCCCTTCTGTGCTGACTTCCCACAGCCCTTCCTGTCTCTACTGTAAAAACTTCCTTAAATCCCCTGTTTAGCTCCTCACATACTTCCTGGTCATTTCTTTTGAGTTTTTCCCCCTTCGTCCTTAATCTGATCACCTGGTCTTTGACTTTTGTCTTCCTCCTGATGTGGCTATACAAACAGTTTCGGGTTCAGTTTGATTTTTCGATGCTATATCATTTTCATACTGTCGCTGGGCCTCCCTCCTTACCTGTGCGTACTCGTTCCGGGCTCTGCGACTGATCTCCTTTTTCGTGTGTTCTCTGCCTTCTGTACTTTTTCCATTCTCTATTGCACTTTGTTTTGCCACCTTACACCGTCGGGTAAAACCAGGGGCTCGTTCTGGTCTTCCCCGTTGTTTCTGTTGCCCTTGGGAAAAAACTTTCCACTGCCTCCTTGCATTTTGTTGTTACATATTCCATCATTTCATTTACGGCTTTCCTGCCAGTTCTCTGTCCCACGGGACTCCTGCAGGAAGTTCCTCAACCCTATGTAGTCCCTCTTTATAGTCAGGCTTTTCCCATTCAACTCCTGTTACTCTCTCCATTGCAGCTCTACTACATATTCAAAGCACAGAACCCCGTGGTCGCTAGCCCCTAGGGGACTCTCATACATGATGTCCTCATGTCTGAACTGCCCAGGGTGAACACAAGGTCCAATCTTGTGGTTCATCCTCCCCTCTCACTTGGTAGTGTCCTTAAACATGTTGGTGCATGAGGTTTTCCAGCACCACGTCCATCATCTTGGCTCTCCATGTTTCGGGACCCTATGGGCTCCAGGTTTTTCCCAGTCAATCTCCTGTGGTTAAAAAATCCCCAAAACCCAGAAACTTTGCTCTGCTGGGGGTGAGTCTCTTGCACCTCAGCAAGTGTGTCCACCATTGCTCTGTTGCTCTCTTCATATTCCTCTCTTGGCCTCCTGCAGTTCTGTGGTGGATTATACATCACTGCAATGACCACCTTGGGGTTCCCCAAAACTGAAGTGTACCTACTATGTAGTCTCTTTCTCCCATCTCATCTATGCCTTCCATTTTCTCGAATTTCCATCTGTTTTTTACTAGCAGAGCAACCCCCCTCCCCCTCTGCCTCTTCTATCTTTCCTCATGATCTGGTATCCTGGTGGGAAGATTGCGTCTGTTATTGTCCCCGTGTGTGTGTGTGTGTGTACTCCCCTTATTTGTGGTTGCAGGGGTCGATTCATAGCTCCTAGCCCCCGCCTCTTCACTGATCGCGACTGGGTCCTCTCTCTCCCTGCTCCATAAGCTTTATCATACTCGTCTTAAAACTATGTATGGTTCCTGCCTCCACTACGTCACTTTCCAGACTATTCCACTTCCTGACAACTCTATGACTGAAGAAATGCTTCCTAACATCCCTTGGACTCCTCTGAGTCTTCAGTTTCCAATTGTGACCCCTTGTTTCTGTGTCTCATCTCTGAAACATCTCGTCTATGTCCACCTTGTCAATTCCTTGCAGTATTTCAAATGTCGTTATCATGTCTCCCTAACCCTCCTGTCCTCCAGTGTCGTCAGGCCAATTTCCGTTAACCTTTCTTCATAGGACATTCCCCTTATCTCCGGGATAGTCTTGCTGCAACCCTTTGCACTTTCTCTAATTTCTTGACGTGCATGGCCAGGTGTGGGTTCCAAACTGATGCTGTATACTCCAATATGGGCCTGACGTACACACTGTACAGTCTTGAACGATTCCTTACTGAGGTGTCGGAACGCTTTTCTTAGGTTTCCAGGAGCCCATATGCTTCAGCAATCTGGTTGTTGTGCGCCTCAGGAAATGTGCTCTGTATTATACTCACCCCAAGATCCTTTTCTTTGAGTGAGATTGGCAGTCTTTGACCACCTAGATTATGCTCTGTCTGCCGTCTTCTTTCCCTTCCCGATCTTCATTACTTTGTATTTGGTGGGGTTAAATTCCAGGGGCCACTTTCTGGACCAGGCTTGCAGAGTGTCCAGGTCCCTTTGTAGTCCTGCCTGATCCTCATCCGATTTAATTCTCCTCATTAACTTCACATCATCTGCAAACAGGGACACTTCTGAGTATTTCCCTTCCGTCATGTCATTCACATATACCAGAAACAGCACCGGTCATAGGACTGACCCTTGTGGAGCCCCGCTCATCACAGGCGCCTACTCGAACACCTCATCACATACTAGGACTCGTTGTTGCCTCCCTGTCAGGTATTCTCTGATCCCATTGCAATGCCTTCCCTGTTAACCTCTAGCTTTTGCACTAATCTCTTGTGAGGAACTGTATCGAAGGCCTTCTTGCAGTCCAAGAAAATGCAATCTACCCACCCCCATTCTCTCTCATGTCTTACTTCTGTTACCTTGTCATAAAACTCCAGTAGGCTTGTGACACAGGATTTCCCTTCCCTGAAACCGTGCTGGTTATCATTTATAGCTTGCTCCTTGTAGGTGCTCCACCACTCTCCCTGATAATCTCCATGACTTTGCATACTATACATGACAGCGACACTTGTCTGTAGTTTAATGTATGTGTTTATTTAGTGTGCAACAGACTCTGCATAGAAAGTGACTGACAAAACCAATGTCCCTAAATAAGATAACTTCTGATAAGAGGCAGTAAACACAACTTGCTTGAACAGTATAGCAACCAATTCATCAATGTGCACAAAACAGCTGTAAGCAGCACAGTTCAGTGCGAGCAAGAGAGGAAAAAATGACCTTGACTAGGGAATTGTCTGCATGTCCTTCATGAAACGTAAAAAAAAAAAAGATCCTTAATTACAGGAGCTGACTCCTGCAGTGTGTAGATGTCAGTCAGAACGAGTAGATGGTGAGATAAGATTTTGTACCTGAACCGAGTGATGTCGCATAACAACGAATAATCTCAAAATATCACTAATAATAAATAAGTCACTGAGAAGATAGTTCTATAAAGTACAAAGAGATATTGCCCGGATCACCAACGAGTTCATTCTGTTTATGTAGCCAAATATATAAGAATATACAAAAGGAGGAGTGAGACAGTAAAAGAGAATTCGATGAACGTTAGAGGTCCCCGACTCTTCAACGCCCTCCCTCTGCACATAACGTGAATTACCACCAAATCTCTGACGCTACAAAAGAACAAAAATGCTTAATACCGTGACTGGAACAATACACAGATAATTCGCACATAGGAGAGAGAAGCTTAGGACGACGTTTTAGTCTGACTGGGATCATATAGAAGTTACACTAACACACGACAATGAGTGAGCGTCTCTCTTTGTGCGGGTTATTTCTGTATTGAAGAGGGATCTGGACAAGTTCCTCAAATCAGTGTATGACAGCCGGGCTGTGGTTCATTTGTTGACCTGTGTGCAGCCAGAAGTAGCAACTTAGTTTATCAGACCTTGGTCTTCCGGAGCCTGGCCTTCAATTCCCCCGTGGGGCGTAGACTCCCCAGAAACGTCCTTCAGGGATCCTTCAGGAATTTCGCAATAATCACACTTGCCGATGGATTTGCAAAGCCTGTGTCACTACATCAATATTTACCTTTTCTTCCAGTGCATCCAAGACCATGTCACAATGGTCCAGTCATTGCCCGAGGCAAGAGTGACCCGCTATAAACACATGTTGTGTTTATAGCGGGTTGTGCAGTTGTTGTGATTCCATGTGATCGGAAATCTTGTTTCTTAAAACTCTTTCGAAGATATTGATAATGTAGGACGTCAGTGTCAACCGTTTATGGCTTGTTTTGTGAGTTACTTTGTTGTCATTTTTAGCCGACTGGTTTTTGATGAATGGAATAAATCCTGTGTCTCTGTAGTATACAGAGTATATAAGAGAGGACCCGTGTGTTGGTATAGGATGTTTGTTTCTGTAATATTATGGACAGTGGTGTGGTTGTGGTGGTATGCTGCTGTGGCAGCCGGGGGGAGAATATGGGGGAGGAAAGGAGGGTGAGTAAAGAAGAGAGGGGATAGGAAAGAGTGAAGGAATGAGAGAGGGACTGAGACAGGGCAGGGAAAAGGAGAAGGAGGGAGGGAGGGATGGATAGAGGCAGCAAGAAAGGGAGGGAGCATGGCTGGGAGGAAGGCATGTAGGAAGTAGGCTTACTGTAGCCTCCAAATCCCCACAGCAACTTTGTTGATGAAGCCTGAAACTATCACACAGGCTCAAGGCTGCTGCAACTATCATCAAACAGGCTAAAGGCTACCGCATCTATCATCACACAGGCTCAGGGCTACCGTAACTATCATCACACAGGCTCGAGGATACCGTAACTATCATCACACAGGCTCGGGGATATCGTAACTATCATCACACAGCCTCGAGGATACCGTAACTATCATCACACAGGCTCGGGGATACGGTAACTATCATCACACAGGCTCGGGGATACGGTAACTATCATCACACAAGCTCGAGGATACAGTAACTATCATCATACAGGTTCGGGGATACCGTAACTATCATCACAGAGGCTCGGGGATACCGTAACTATCATCACACAGGCTCGGGGATACCGTAACTATCATCACACAGGCTCGGGGGGGGAAACCCTACTATCATCACACAGGCTCGGGGAATACCCGG
>NC_069485.1:407192-426702 GCF_026875155.1 Cherax quadricarinatus | reverse complement strand
TCAAGAAAACATTTAATTTAAACCATGTGACTTTAACCTCGAGTCCTGACTATTATCCTTCGTGTATATTAGGATCACATTTATAGTCTTCCAGCTGCGGACAACTGCCAATTTTCTAATTAATGTATTATATATTTTTGTTAATGGGTCACCCAGATTCTCTATGCCATGCAGTGCTAAGGGGATATCTTATTGGTCCCACATTGTTGTGTGTGTGGTGTGTGGTGTGTGTTGTGTGTGTGTGTGTGTGTGTGTGTGTGTGTGGTGTGTACTAAAACTGTACTCACCTAATTGGGGTTTGCAAGGGTCGGGGACTCAGCTCCTGCCCCGCATCTTCACCGACCGCTACTGTCCTCTCCCCCTCTGCTCATGAGCTTATCATACCTCGTTTTAAAAAAAATATGTATGTTCCTGCCTCCATTTACATCGTTTGCCAGACTATTCCGCTTCCTAACTACTCTATGACTGAAGAAATGCTTCCTAACATCCCTTTGACTCATCCGAGTCTTCAAACATCCAATTGTGACCTTTGTTTCTGTCCCATCTCTGGAACATCCTGTCTCTGTCCACCTTGTCTATTCACGCAGTATTTTGTATGTCGTTTTCATGTCTCCCCTGACTCTCCTGTCCTCCAGTGTTTCAGCCCGTTTTTCCCTTAAACCTTTCTTCATGGGACATTCCCCTTAGTTTGGGAAAACAACCTTGTTGCAAACTTTTGCACTTTATCAAATTCTTGACGTGTTTGACCAGGTTGTGGGTTCCAAACTGGTGCTGCGTACTCCAGTATAGGCCCTGACGTACACAGTGTATAAAGTCTTGAACGATTCCTTACTGAGGTACCGGAACCTATTATCAGGTTTGCCAGGCCCCCATATGCCGCAGCAGTTATCTGGTTAATGTGTGCTTCTGGCGATGTACTCGGTATTATACTAACTCGTAGGTCCTTCTCCTTGAGTGAGGTTTGCACCCTTACGCATCTAGCCTATACTCTTCTGCGGTCTTCTTTGCCTCCTCCGATCTTCTATTTGCATTTGGCGGGGTTAAATTCTAGGAGCCAGTTTCTGGACCACATCCACCCTGTCCAGGTCTCTTTGTAGACCTGTCTGGTCCGCGTCTGATTTAATTCTCCTCATTAACTTCAAGCCATCTGCAACAGGGACACTTCTGAGTCTTTTCCCTTCCGTCATGTCTTTTCCCCTATACCAAGAATAGCACTGGTCCCAGGACTGACCCCTGTGGGACCCCACTCGTCACTGGCGCCCACTGTGATACCTCATCACGGACCATGACCGCTGTTGCCTCCCTTTTAAAGTATTCTTGATCCACTGCAGTGCCCTTCCTGTTATATTGGGGCCTGTTCCTTAGCTTCTGTACTAATCTCTTTTTGAGGAACTGTGTCGAAGGCCTTCTTGCAGTCCAAGAAATGAAATCAACCCCCCCATCCTTCTCTTTTCTTACTTCAGTTACCTTGTCATAAAATTTTATAGGTTTGGGGACACAGGATTTGCCTTCCATGAATCCGTGCTGGCTGTCGTTTATAATCTTGTTCCTCCAGGTGCTCCACCACTCTCCTCCTGATAATCTTTTCCAAGACCTTGCATCTATACACGTCAGTGACTTTGGTCTATAATTTAGTGCTTCATTTCTGTCCCCCTTCTTAAAGAGGGGACTACATTTGTCTTCTTCCATACTTCAGGTAGTTGCCCAGTTTCAAGGAAAATGTTGAAGATTTTGGTTAGTGGACACCAGTGTCCCTCCTCCTCTCTAAGGACCCACGGGAGAGATGTTGTCCGGTCCCACCGCCTTTGAGGTATCAAGGTCACTCAGGGCTTCTCCACCCCCTCCTCAGTTGTGTGTAATTCATCCAACACTTGTTGGTATATCCTTTTTGCTGTACCCCACTGTTTTGTCTTCCCGTTGTCCCTTCAGCCTCCACTGTAAATAACTTCCTGAAATTCATGTTGAGCTCCTCACATACCTCCTGGTGTTTCTTGTGAGCTCCCCACCTTCTTTCCTCAGCCTGATTACCTGATCCTTGACTGTTGTCTTCCTCCTGATTGGCTGTAGAGTAGTTTCGGGTCAGACTTGACTTTCGATGCTATGTCATTTTCTACTGCCGCTGCGCCTCCCTCCTTATCTGTGCATACCCCCTTTCTGGCTCGTCGACTAATCTCTTTGTTCTCTTGAGGGCCTTGCCTTCTGTACTTTTTTTCCCTTCTCTAGAGCACTTAGCCTTTGCCTCCCTGCACCTTCGGGTAACCAAGGGCTCGTTTTTGTCCTTCCCCTATTTCTGTTACCCCTTTGGGAAAAAACCTTTCCTCTGCATCCTTGGCATTTTGTTGTTACAAAGTCCATCATTTCGTTTACTGATTTTCCTACCAACTCCTGTTCCCACTGAACCTCCTGCAGGAAGGTCCTCATTCCTGTGTAGTCCCCCCTTTTATAGTTTAGCTTTTTCCTTTCTACTCCTGTTACCCTCTCCACTTTTAGCTCCACGATGTATTCAAAGCTCATAACTACATGGTCACTAGCTCCAAGGGGCCTTTCATATGTGATATGCTCAATGTCTGAGCTGCTCAGGGTGAACAAGAGGTCCAATCTTGCTGGGTCATCCTTCCCCCCTCTCTCTCTCTCTGGTAGTATCCCTAACATGTTGGTGCATGAGATTTGCCAGCACATCCATCATCTTGGCTCTCCATGTTTCGGGACCCCCATGTGGCTCCAGGTTTTCCCAATCAATCTCCCTGTGATTGAAGTCGCCCATGACCAGTAACTTCGCTCTACTTGAGTGGGACCTTCTTGCCACCTCAGCTAGAGTGTCCACCATTGCTCTGTTGCACTCATATTCCTCTCTTGGCCTCTTGCAGTTCTGTGGTGGGTTATACATTACTGTGTGTGTGTACTCACCTAATTGTACTCGCCTAATTGTGGTTGCAAGGGTCGAGACTCAGCTCCTGGTCCCGCATCTTCACCGACCGCTACTAGGTCCTCTCTCCCCCTGCTCCATGAGCTTTATCATACCTCATCTTAAAACTATATATAGTTCCTGCCTCCACTACATCGTTTGCCAGACCCGTTCCAAATTTCCCAACTACTCTATGACTGAAAAAATACTTCCTAACATCCCTTTTGACTCATCCGAGTCTTTAGCTTCATTGGGGACCCCTTTTTTCTGTGTCCCATTTTGGGAAAACATCCTGTCTGCCCCACCTTGTTATTCCACGCGTATTTTGTATGTCGTTATCATTTTTTTCCTTTGCCCCCTGCCCTCAGTGTTGTCGGGCCCGATTCCCCCAACCCTTTTTTCAAAGGGCATTCCCCTTAGCTCTTGGGAATTTTTCCCCCAACCCCCTTTTTTTTTTTTTTTGGGGGGTTTTTTTTGGGGGTTTTTTAACCCGGGCCCCCTTTTAAAATTTTTTTTTTTCCGGGGGGCCCCGTTTCCAAAAAGGGGGGGTGTGTGTGTGTTTTTTGTGTGTTGTGTTTCCCTTTTTAACCCTTTTTTAAAAAGGGGGGGCGGGGGGGGGGTTTCAAATTTTTTAAAAGGGACCTTCCCCCCCTTTTTTTTAAAAACCCCCCCCCCCGGGGGGGCCCCCCAAACCCCCCAAAATTTTTCCCCCAAAAAAAAACTTTAAAATCCCAAAATTTTTTTCCCCTTTTTTCCCCTTTTGGAACCTTTTCCCTTTCCCAAATTTTTTTAAAAAAAAAAAACCCTTAATTTTTTTTAAAAAAAAAAAACCCCCCCCTTTTTTTGGGGGGGGTTGGGAAAAATTTTTTTTTTGGGGGGGAAAAAAAGGGGGGGGTTTAAAAAAAAAAAAAAAGGGGGTGGGGGGGGGGGGGTTTTTCCTTTTGGAAGGGCCCGGGGAAAAAAAAAAAAAAAAAAAAACCCCCAAAAAAAAAATTTTTTGGAAGGGCAAAAGGGGGTTTTTTTGGGGAACCCCCAAAACTTTTTTGGGGGGGGTTTTTTTGGGGGGGTTTTTGGGGGGGGGGGCCCCAAAATTTTCTTTCCCCCGGGGGAAAAAAAACCCCCAAAAATTTCCCCCGGAAAAAAAAACCCTTTTTTTGGGGGTTTTGGGGGGAAACCCTTTTTTCCCCCGGGGGGGGGAAAAAAAAAATTTTTCCCCTTTTTTTCTCAAAAAGGGAAAAAAGGTTTTTTTTGGGGGGGGGCCCCGGGCACCGGGAAATTTAAAGGGGTTTTAAATTTTACGAATTTTTTTTTACTTTTTTGGGTTTTTTTTCCCCCCTTAAAAAACCCGGGAAAAAAAAAAACCAATTTTTGGGAAAAAGGAAAATTTTTCCTTTTTAAAAAAAAAAACCCCCCCCCCCCCCCGGGGGAAGGGGGCCCCCCAAAAAATAAAAAAATTTAAAAAAAGGGTTTTTAAAAAAAACCCCTTTTGGGTTTTTTTTTAAATTTTTAAAAATTTTTAAATTTTTTAAATTTTTTTTTTAAAAAGCCCGGGGGGTTTTTTTTTTTTAAAATTTTTTTTTTTTTTAAAAGGGGGGGGTTTTTTTTTTAAAAACCCCCTTTTTAAAAAAAAGGGGGGGTTTTGGGGGAAACCCCCCCCCAAAAACCCGGGGGGGGGTTTGGGGGCCCCGGTTTTTGGGCCCCCCCCAAAAACCCCCCCCCCAAGGGGGGGCCCCCCGGGGGGGGTTCCCCCCCCTCCCAAAAAAAATTTTTTTTTTTAAAAATTCCCCTTTACATATAGGTGAGCACCCCCCACCCACTCACACACAGGTATAAACAGAGGAATAAAGACGGTATGTGAGTGGATCAAGAAGCATCTAAGAGGAAGAACACAGAAAGTAACGCTTAGAGCGAGGGAGGAACGTCTGGGGTACTACAAGGTCCAGTACTGTGCCATCTTCTCATACTCAAGGTCGAATCTATGTTTACTGATGATGTAAAGCTGATGCAAGACAAACACCAAGAGGAATGTACTCCAGGGTGATCTAAGGACTGGGCGAAACGTGTTTGTAAGGTACTTCTGATAAATGCTGGATTTTGGTCAGTTCATTTAAGTAGGCTGTAAAAAATAAAAAATACCCAGACAATTGTGATATGATATAAGAAGCTCAATATACGTTACCTTTATCTTTGATGAGTATCGGTCTTACTGCTCTCGGAGCCCGGCCATAGGCAAGGCTCGTCTGGTAAAAATAAAAAAAAAAAATTCTACCAAAAACCCCTGTTGTTCTGAGATTATAATTTACCAAAAATACAGAACTAACCTTTGACGCTTTCGATATTGATAACTGTAGTACTGCAATGGTATTCGAAAAGTGTTGATGTGTTTATAAACCCACATTAATGACGGGTTTCGCGCTTCATCCTGGACAACACAAAGTGAGTTCTGATAAAGACGCTGGTTAGGTGGGCGAGAAAGTGGGTTGAATCAGTGATCACAACCCACAAGGGGGGCGTTGAACCCGAAACTTCGTCCAGGTAAATTCATCATGGTATCATTCTTCAAAGTGTGGATCACCAGTAGTCGTTCCCGGGGGGTTCAGCGTCCCCGCGGCCCGGTCCCACGCCAGACTCATCTGAACGCCATCTTTCATAACGTTCGTTTTCGTACGTTGTAGCCAGCGACAACGGCGGCGGAAGTCAGAAGGATCTTAACGCAAGAGACGTGAGAAAAACATTGTTGTTGTTGCTACCGCCCACCCATGAATGAATATCCCAGATGAGATTCTCCCCTCCCTGCTTCTCCCCCTCCTCCTCTCTCCCCTTCCTGCTTCCCCCTCCCTCTCCTCCATCCCCCACCAATTCAATCAACCCACACATCTCTCTCAACACCCACTGAATGAGAACTATGTCTTGCCTGTCAGTACCTGAGTGCTGACAGGCTGTCATCAGTCAGCTTAACAGTTCTCATATTGGATATGATAGCTGTTAAGCTCTTCCTTCCCTCATTAGTTATCTTTTAGGCAGTTGGTAAAGCTACTATAACATGAATTAAACATGTTTTCTGGTAAAGAATATTTCATGGCCTCCTGGAAGTGAGAGCCCTCATACTGGGGATTTTCTATTGGCTCTTCCCAGCTTCTTGAGGGCACACCTCAACCTACAGACCATTTATATCGGTGTTACACTTCACCTTCCAGCTTCCGCACTACGAGCTGTACTTTGTATGTTGGACAGCATGCAGCCAGCAGTAACAGTCTGCTTGACAAGGCCTCTAGCCACCAAGAGGTCTGTCCAGGACTGGACCCCGAGAACGATAAGCACAAAAGCATCCTCTAGGTACCCCTATTCACGTTGAACGCAGGTGGATCTGCAATATTGTATGCCTTATCTCTGTTATACCTTACCTTTGATATACCTTTGGAGTTTCGAGAGTTTCACTACTCTCGGAGCCCGGCCACGGGCCAGGCTCATCTGGTGCTTGCCTAGTCAACCAGGCTGTTGCTGCTGGAGGCCCGCTGCCCCACATATCCATCACAGCCTGGTTGATCTGGCACCTGGTGAAGATACTTGTCCAGTTTCCTCTTGAAGGCTTCTACACTTGTTCCAACAGTGTTTCTGATATCTTCTGGTAAGATGTTGAATAGTCTGGGACCCAAAAGTGTGCAGATGGAATTACTTTGCAAGACTGGACAGATGGCAATAAGTGGTGTGGGACAATACATGTGGGTCCATACTAACTGATACCAAATAATACAGGTCTATACTAGCTGATACCAAATAATACAGGTCTATACTAGCTGATACCAAATAATACAGGTCTATACTAGCTGATACCAAATAATACAGGTCTATACTAGCTGATACCAAATATTACAGGTCTATACTAGCTGATACCAAATAATACAGGTCTATACTAGCTGATACCAAATAATACAGGTCTATACTAACTGATACCAAATAATACAGGTCTATACTAGCTGGTACCAAATAATACAGGTCTATACTAGCTGATACCAAATAATACAAGTCCATACTAAATGGTACCTACCTCCAGTACAGTAGGGAAGAAAGAATGGCAACTTCAGCGAGTCCACAAAATCTAGAAAATATGGCCAACTTGCCCATCATTATGTGCTTGTTCCCAAAGGCTCAGAGACTCTCCTTAAGAATTTAGGCAAAAGACTCATCAGGGCAACTAAGGATCCCAAGGCGGCTAGCTTTCTGTTACAGCAGCTCAGTGTTGTGGTTCAGAGGGGTAATACCTGTTATATCCTAGGTGAGCGCCCCAGCTCTGAGAAGCTAGATGACATTTTTCAATGTTATTGCTAATAGACACAAAAACCTTCTGTATTCAGTATTCTGAATTTTATCTTCGCGTTTTGTAATGAAGAACAGAAAAGCACAATACTGTGCCTGGAATAACACACAAATAACATGCTCACAGAAGACAGGAGCTTACGACGACGTTTCGCTCCTACATGGACCATTTAAGTTACCATTCAAGTCAGAGTGTGACGAATGGTCCAAGTCAGACCAAAACGTCGTCGCAAGCTTCTCTCCCCCATTTGCAGGTTGTGTATTTTGCAATATTATGTAACAATAAAGTTTGTATGTATGTACATGTATGCAAGATGTGGTGGAAAGAGCAGCAGAATATTGAAACAAGGAGGAATCTCAACCTGTGAGAGGAAGGAGCGAAGAACGTACCCAGGACACAGCTGGACAACCCCTGGGACTGAGGGACAGATACCAAGAGACTGACTAATGAAAAAATACGTCCCACAAGATAAACCAATAATATACACTGAGGAGGAGGATATAACTGCTCGTTTAATCAGGGTCGAGAACGTAGCTGCACTTTGTGAGTGGCACAGCACAGTAAACAGGTGATATAAACCATACCACGGATGGGATTTGAACTCACGATCAGTGTCTCAAAACTCCAGACCGTCGCGTTGGCCACTGGGCAGGTCTGGAGCTTTGAAACTCTGACAGTGGGTTCAAAACCCCACCCGTGGTATGGTTTGTTTGCAATCGTGTCATTACGATTTCGTGAGTCAAACAGGTGATATCACAATAAGCAGAACCACTGTGAAAAATAATGAAAAGTGCTTTCCTGATTTCTCACATTATCAAAAAAATGATAATGTGAGAAATCGCGAAAGCGCTTGGAATTTCACCTCTCTCTCTCTCTCTCTCTCTCTTCTCTCTCTCTATATATATATTATATTTATATATATATATATATATATATATTATATATATATATATATATATATTATATATATATACATACAGTATATACATATTTTTTTTTCTTTTATTATCACACTGGCCGATTCCCACCAAGGCAGGGTGACCCGAAAAAGAAAAACTTTCACCATCATTCACTCCATCACTGTCTTGCCAGAAGGGGCGCTTTACACTACAGTTTTTAAAACTGCAACATTAACACCCCTCTTCAGAGTGCAGGCACTGTACTTCCCATCTCCAGGACTCAAGTCCGGCCTGCCGGTTTCCCTGAACCCCTTCATAAATGTTACTTTGCTCACACTCCAACAGCACGTCAAGTATTAAAAACGATTCGTCTCCATTCATCCTATCAAACACGCTCACGCAGCCTGCTGGAAGTCCAAGCCCCTCGCACACAAAACCTCCTTTACCCCCTCCTCCAACCTTTCCTAGGCCGACCCCTACCCCGCCTTCCTTCCACTACAGACTGATACACTCTTGAAGTCATTCTGTTTCGCTCCATTCTCTCTACATGTCCGAACCACCTCAACAACCCTTCCTCAGCCCTCTGGACAACAGTTTTGGTAATCCCGCACCTCCTCCTAACTTCCAAACTACGAATTCTCTGCATTATATTCACACCACACATTGCCCTCAGACATGACATCTCCACTGCCTCCAGCCTTCTCCTCGCTGCAACATTCATCACCCATGCTTCACACCCATATAAGAGCATTGGTAAAACTATACTCTCATACATTCCCCTCTTTGCCTCCAAGGACAAAGTTCTTTGTTACACAGACTCCTAAGTGCACCACTCACCCTTTTCCCCTTATCAATTCTATGATTCACCTCATCTTTCATAGACCCATCCGCTGACACGTCCACTCCCAAATATCTGAATACATTCACCTCCTCCATACTCTCTCCCTCCAATCTGATATCCAATCTTTCATCACCTAATCTTTTTGTTATCCTCATTACCTTACTCTTTCTTGTATTCACTTTTAATTTTCTTCTTTTGCACACCCTACCAAATTCATCCACCAATCTCTGCAGCTTCTCTTCAGAATCTCCCAAGAGCACAGTGTCATCAGCAAAGAGCAACTGTGACAACTCCCACTTTATGTGTGATTTTTTATCTTTTAACTCCACGCCTCTTGCCAAGACCCTCGCATTTACTTCTCTTACAACCACATCTATAAATATATTAAACAACCACATCCTTGTCTAAGGCCTACTTATACTGGGAAATAATTTCCCCACTTCCTACATACTCTAACTTGAGCCTCACTATCCTCGTAAAAACTCTTCACTGCTTTCAGTAACCTACCTCCCACACCATACACCTGCAACATCTGCCACATTGCCCCCCTATCCACCCTGTCAACGCCTTTTCCAAATCACAAATGCCACAAAGACCTCTTTAGCCTTATCTAAATACTGTTCACTTATTTTGTTTCACTGTAATCCCCGGGCCCAACACCCCCTACTTTCCTAAAGCCTCCTTGTTCATTGCTATCCTATTCTCGTCTTATCTTAATTCTTTCAATAATAACTTACCTACACTTTACCAGGTATACTCAAAGACTTATCCCCCTATAATTTTTGCACTCTCTTTTGTCCCCTTTCCCTTTATACAAAGGAACTATGCATGCTCTCTCCCAATCCCTAGGTACCTTACCCTCTTCCATACATTTATTAAATAATTGCACCAACCACTCCAAAACTATATCCCACCTGCTTTAAATTTCTATCTTATCCATCAATCCGGCTGCCTTACCCCCTTTTCATTTTACCTACTGTCTCACGACTTCCTCCACACTCACAACTGGCTCTTCCTCACTCCTACAAGATGTTATTCCTCCTTGTCTGTACACGAAATCACAGCTTCCCTATCTTCTCAACATTTAACAATTCCCTAAAAATTTTTCCCTCCATCTTCCCCAAAACCCCTAACTCTCCATTTAATAACCCCTCCTCTCCTATTTTTAACTGACAAATCATTTGTTCTCTAAGCTTCCTTAACTTGTTTAAACTCACTCCGAAACTTTTTCTTATTTTCAAAAAATTTGTTGATAAACATCTCACCCACTCTCTCATTTGCTCTCTTTTTACATTGCTTCACCACTCTCTTAACCCTCTCTTTTTTCTCCATATTTCTCTTCCCTCCCTTTATCACTTCTACTTTGTAAAAACTTCTCATATGCTAACTTTTTTCTCCCTTACTACTCTTTTACATCATCATTCCACCAATCGCTCATCTTCCCTCCTGCACCCACTTTCCTGTAACCACAAAACTTCTGCTGACACTCTAACAATACATTTTTAAACCTACCCATACCTCTTCGACCCCATTGCCTATGCTCTCATTAGCCCATTCTATCCTCCAATTTGTGTTTATATCTTACCCTAACTGCCTCCCTTTTAGTTTATAAACCTTCACCTCTCCTTCCCTGATGCTTCTATTCTCCTTGTATACCATCTACCTTTTACTCTCACTGTAGCTACAACTAGAAAGTGATCTGATATTTTCTGTGGCCCCTTATAAACATGTACATCCTGAAGTCTACTCAACAGTCTTTTATTACCCAAAACATAATCCAACAAACTACTATCATTTCGCCCTACATCATATCTTGTATACTTATTTATCCTTTTTTTCTTAAAATATGTATTACCTACAACTAAACCCTTTCTATACAAGTTCAAACAAAGGGCTCCCATTATCATTTACACCTGGCACCCCAAACTTACCTACCACACCCCCTCTAAAGTTTCTCCTACTTTAGCATTCAGGTCCCCTATCACAATTACTCTCTCACTTGGTTCAAAGGCTCCTATACATTCACTTAACATCTCCCAAAATCTCTCTCTCTCCTCTACATTCCTCTCTTCTCCAGGTGCATACACGCTTATTATGACCCACTTTTCGCATCCAACCTTTACTTTAATCCACATAATTCTTGAATTTACACATTCATATTCTCTTTTCTCCTTCCATAACTGATCCTTCAATATTTACTGCTACCCCTTCCTTTGCTCTAACTCTCTCAGATACTCAGATTTAATCCCATTTATTTTCCCCCACCGAAACTCCCCTACCCCCTTCAGCTTTGTTTCGCTTAGGGCCAGGACATCCAACTTCTTTTCATTCATAACATCAGCAATCATCTGTTTCTTGTCATCCACACTACATCCACGCACATTTAAGCATCCCAGTTTTATAAAGTTTTTCTTCTTCTCTTTTTAAGTAAATGTCTACAGGAGAAGGGGTTACTAGCCCATTGCTCCCGGCATTTTAGTCGCCTCATACTACACGCAAGGCTTACGGAGGAAAGATTCTTTTCCACTTCCCCATGGACAATAGAATAAATAAAGAAGAACAAGAGCTATTTAGAAAAAGGAGAAAAACCTAGATGTATGTATATATATATATGCATGTGCGTGTCTGTGAAGTGTGACCAAAGTGTAAGTAGGAGTAGCAAGATATCCCTGTTATCTAGCGTGTTTATGAGACAGAAAAAAAAACCAGCAATCCTACCATCATGCAAAACAGTTATATATATATATGTCGTGCCGAATATGTAAAACTGGTCAATTAGCAAGAACTGATTTAAAATTAAGTCCTTTCTGAAATTTTCTCTTATACGTTTAAAGATATATTTTTTCATTAATGTTGATGTAAAAAATTAAATTTTGCACCAAAGAATCTTAGAAAACTTACCTAACCTTATTATAACAAGAACAATTTATTTTAGCCTAACTCAACTAAATATATTTTAGATTTGTTTACAATAATTTTAGTACTAAACAAACACAGTGAAATATATTTTTTTCGTTAGGTTCAGAATGATTTTGGCGAAATTATTGCATACACAAATTTTCGCTTGTCCTATATGGCAAGATGAGCGTTTGCTATTTAAGCCAAGATCGCAAGTTCTGCCTATTCGGCACGATATATATATATATAATATATATAATATATATATTATATATATATATATATATATATATATATATATATATATATATATATATATAAATATATATATAAATAATATACATATACATACATTAAGCAGGTCCGTCACTTGGGTACATGTCGAATCTCAGCAAGGGCAAAACACTGCCCAACAAACAGGGCAAAACGATCAAACACTTGCCACCACTGCACTAACAACGCTAACACGTTAACAAAACAACGCGTCGATCACATTTAAATCACAAAAAAGCGCATCATTGCCAGCCAATCAGAGATTTTATCAACAAAAGTCTATGTCATGATCAGGTTCATTAGTATGCAATAGCAGTCGTGCAACACAAGGCGATGAGATTGATCTATGCCTCTCATGCAACACTGCCTCACACCTGTCGTGCAACACTGCCTCACACCTCTCGTGCAACACTGCCTCACACCTCTCGTGCAACACTGCGTCACACCTCTCGTGCAACACTGCCTCACACCTGTCGTGCAACACTGCCTCACACCTCTCGTGCAACACTGCCTCACACCTCTCGTGCAACACTGCCTCACACCTCTCGTGCAACACTGCCTCACACCTCTCGTGCAACACTGCCTCACACCTCTCGTGCAACACTGCCTCACACCTCTCGTGCACACTGCCTCACACCTCTCGTGCAACACTGCCTCACACCTCTCGTGCAACACTGCCTCACACCTCTCGTGCAACACTGCCTCACACCTCTCGTGCAACACTGCCTCACACCTCTCGTGCAACACTGCCTCACACCTCTCGTGCAACACTGCCTCACACCTCTCGTGCAACACTGCCTCACACCTCTCATGCAACACTGCCTCACACCTCTCATGCAACACTGCCTCACACCTCTCATGCAACACTGCCTCACACCTCTCATGCAACACTGCCTCACACCTCTCGTGCAACACTGCCTCACACCTCTCGTGCCTCAGGGATGTAGACAACTGGCTCAGAGAACCGACAAGTTGATAAATTAGACACATGTACAACACTTGGGTACCTTTATTGAGGAAAAGTTTCGACACACAGTGGCTTCATCAGTTCTATACAAAGAAGAATGGTGAAGATCAGGAATTGGAGATAATCAGTCCCTCACAATGGAGTCTATGTAATCAGTCCATCAGTCTTGAAAAGAATACAGAATATGCACGAAGTTACTTACACACTGTAGACAGGTGAGAAGAAGCAGTCGTAGGCGATATCACAGTGGACAAATCCACATGAAGTAGGTCATGAATGGTAAGAACATAAGAATGAAGGAACACTGCAGAAGGCCTACTGGCCCATGCGAGGCAGGTCCAAGTCTCCTACCGGCTTAAGCCAATGCACCCAACCTAGTCAGGTCAGGTCACATTGACTCAAGGGAGGAACACGGCAACCGACCTGGTAGCACAAGCTATCAGGTCTAACTCACACCCACCCACATCCACTCATGTATTTATTCCCAACCTATTTTTAAAACTACACAACGTTCTGGCCTCTATAACTGTACTCGGGAGTTTGTTCCACTCGTCCACAACTCTATTACCAAACCAGTACTTTCCTATATCCTTCCTGAATCTGATTTTTTCCAACTTAAAACCATTGCTGCGAGTCCTGTCTAGGCTAGATATTTTCAGCACACTATTTACATCCCCTTTATTTATTCCTGTCTTCACATTTATACACCTCAATCATATCCCCCCTAATTCTACGTCTTTCTAAAGAGTGCAGATTCAGGGCCCTTAGTCTATCCTCATAGGGAAGGTTTCTGATACATGGGATCAACTTTGTCATCCTCCTTTGTACATTTTCCAGAGAATTTATATCAATTCTGTAAAACGGTGACCAAAAAACCCGTGCAGCATAATCTAAATGAGGCCTAACCAAGGATATATAGAGTTGAGAACAACCTGAGGACTCCTATTATTTATGCTTCTTGATTGAACCCAAAGGTTTCTATTTTAGCTTTATTGCGAACACTTATGCACTGTTGTCTTGGTTTCAGTTATTTGCAAACCCAGAACTCCTAATCTTTTTCGCAATCCGTAATATTAAGATCTACATTATTTAGTTTTATGTGGCATGGTTATTGTCCTGTTCCAACATTTAGAACTTTGCATTTGTCTTTTTTAAACTGCATCTGCCACTTCTCCGACCCCCTGCATCAGCTATTCAAATTTTCCTGGAGTGCTCGAATGTCCTCGTCAGAATGAATTCGACGGCCTATTTGGTGTCATGGCAAACTTGCCGATGTTCGCTCTTTATACCCTCATCTATGTCGTTTATGTAGATTGTGAACAGCGGGGGGGCCCAACACTGACCCCTGGGGGAACACTGCTCGTGACGCTTCCCCACTCTGATTTTCTCCCCATTATGCAAACTCTCTGCTGCCTATTTGTCAACCATGCCCCCTATCCGGAAAAAAAATTATCCTCCTATTCCATGTGCTTTAATTTTCCTCAATGTCTCTGATGTGGGACCCTGTCAAAAGCCTTACTGAAGTCCATATAACACAATATCATATTCATTTTCCATGATCTTCCTCCTCAAATACCTTAGTGAAAAAAAAATTTAAAAAATTCGTAAGGCAGGAACGCCCTTTGTAAAACCATGCTGAGATTCGTTTGATTAATTTTTGCTTTTCAAAGTGGCTACGAACTGCCTCGGCAATTATTGATTCCATAAATTTTCCCACTATGGAGGTAGGTTATTGGTCTATAGTTCGAAGCTAGGACCTGTCACCCGTTTTGAAAAAGGTATCACATTTGTCATTTTCCCCTTATCTGGCACCATGACAGTTTGTAGTGATTTGTTTAAAAGATTAGCCAAAGGTGTGCTAAGCTCCTCTTTACATTCCTTTAGAATCCCTTTCATTTCAGTTCATCAGGGCCTGGGGATTTGTTAGGTTTTAATTTACTTATTTGCCTAAGGACCATGTCACTTGTGACCCTAATAGTGCACAGTTTATTTTCGTCCTGTTCTACATAAATTTATCATTATTGGAATATCGCTGGTATCCTCCTGTGTAAAAACTGAGAGGAAGTATTGTTTAAAAATTCTCACATTTCCTTATCACGTCAGTGAGCTGACCCGAGGACTTTTTGAGGGGCCTTCTTGTCCCTGATCTTACTTCTGTATCCCTGAAAAGAATCCTTTTGGGTTAGTCTTCGATTCTCTTGCAACTTTAACCTCATAATTTCTTTTTGCTTTTCTAATTCCTTTTTTTAATTTCTCTCTTTAAAATTGAATATATCGATTTCTTAATTGCCCCTCTCCTCTTTTGATTTGCTATATATGCCTCTCTTTTGGACCAATCAGATATTTTTAATCTATTGTTCATCCATTTAGGATCATTTTTGTTTGATCTGATTCCCTATTTGGAACATAATTTGACTGAGCAGCTAGAACTATGCCCTGGAAAGCATCATATGGGCAACCATCACCACCTACCTGACCCTTAGTCAGGTCATTCCAGTTCAGCCCACCTAAGTAATTTTTCAGTCCAATGAAATCAGCCAAGCGAAAGTCAGGGACGGAGACTTGATTGCCATTATTAGGGGAATTCCATGATATATTAAAACTGAGTGATTTGTGATCACTTTCCCCAAGCTCATCATTAACTCAAGATTATTAATTAGTGTTTCCCTACTGCAAGAACCAAGTCAAGGAGGTTATTTCCCCTAGTTGGCTCTGTCACAATCTGTTTTAAACAACAATCCTGGATCCTATCAAGAAAGTCACCTGACTCTAAATTTCCTGTCAAATTGCTCCAGTCAATCTGTCTATAGTTGAAATCTCCCATCAGCACAACATTTTCGTATGTAGATGCCTTACGAATTTCGTCCCATAGAAGTTTACTGCACTCCCTATCAAGATTTGGGGCCCCTGCAAATCACACCCAAAATTAGTTTTTCTCGGCCCTCGAGAAGCTGTAACCAAACAGATTCAGTGGCTGACGTTTCTAATTTAATATCTTGTCTAACACAACAATTTAAATTGTCTCTGACATACATCGCTACTCCACCACCCTTCCTGTTGACCCTGTCAGTGTGGAATAATTTATAGCCTTGTATGTGACATTCAGAGGGCATCTCTCTATCTTTCAGATTGAGCCAGGTCTCTGTTATAGCAATAATATCTAAGTTTCCTGCACTTGCAATTAATCTTAGCTCATCTATCTTATTTCTTACACTCCTGCTATTAGTATAGTAAACCTTAAGGGAGCTAGTCCCTTGCTGCCCTCTGCTGTCCCCCTTTGTTTGCTGACCTGATCTATTGTCTTTATTTATAACTTCATGCTGAATGCCTTTTATAACATTTACTGTTTCCAACCTAGTGTTGCAACCTGCTTGTTTCCCACACACACCCATACCTCTATCTTCCATCAGTTTAAAATCATAGGCATTTCACAATGGCCTTCTCAATCGAGTCTGCAAGTGCTACCACCCCAGCCCCAGAGAGATGTACCCCATCCCTTGCATACATATCATGTTTGCCATAAAAGGTGTTCCAGTTGTCAATGACTGGGATTGCAAGTTCCTTGCAGTATCTGTCTAGCCAGCAATTTACACCAATTGCCCTAGACAACCATTCATTTCCTACTCCCCTTCTAGGCAAGATGCTACATATGATTGGGATCCCTCCCTTAGACTTAATGAAATCTATAGCTGACCTGTACTTATCTAGCAGCTCTTCTCTCCTACCCTTCCCAATATCATTTCCACCAGCACTGAGACAGATAATGGGCTTGTTCCCATTACCTGACATGATATTATCCAACCTGTTGACAATGTCCCCAACACCAGCTCCAGGGAAGCACACTTTATCTCTCATCTTCTTATTCCTATTACAAAAAGCACAGTCAATATATCTTACCTGAGAGTCACCAACCACAAGAATGCGCTTACCTCCATTAGCAGGGGCAGTAGTACCCTTACCTTCACTGGCCACTGAAGTACATTCATCCCGAAGAACAGAGAAGCGATTTCCTACCTTCAGATCTTCACTCTTAACTTTCCTTACTCTGATGCGCCTCCCATTACTGTGAACCACTCGCCACTTGTAGCAGGTGCTGGGCTGCACCTCACTGCTGGTAGCCGTTGCTGCCTCCCCAACTACAGCCTCCTCACAGCGAGAGAGACTGCACCTCACTGCTAGAAGCCTCATTCCCCACAACTCCAGCCACCTCACACTCTGTCCCAGACCCATTGAGGTGGACCTTCAGCCTCCTAATCTCCTCCTGGAGAAGCAAGACCTCCTCCTTCAACTCTCCAACCTCAATTTTTAAAACACTGCAGAAGCAAGCCATGCTTTGTAACCGTCCACGCTAATCCCCAAGACAAGACCGACAAGACACAAATTAGACACGTGTAACATCTGGGTATCTTTATTTGTAGACGTTTCGCCAACTCCGAGACTGAGTGACTGATTACCTCACCTTCCATTTATATTTCTGTTTTCCAATTATATCTTTAAATTTGTGTTGATAAAGCCACTGGTTGGCGAAACGTCTACAATAAAGATACCCAGATGTTGCACATGCGTCTAAATTTCATCACGTGGAAGTAGGTCTTGCCTATAGGTTAGGTAAATGAAGAATTTCTCCTATGAAAAACCCAAGATATTACTGTGTCTGGCAGGAATGTAAATGAATGTGTCTGAGTCATTTATCTTCCTGTCAGACGCTGACACATCTTGGGATCTTAATACCTAACTTAGTCTAAAATTTCTGTCCCGTGTTGATCTAAAAAACTTATTTTGCATAGAGTAAAGGTTGAAAAAAATGGCGCTGGGTCATGTCCCCATTTCCCATCCCTTATTCCTTAAGAACATAATAGTAGAGGAACACTGCAGAAGGGCTACTGGCTCCCTACAAGGCAAGTCCTTATCAAAACCACCATCCTCCAATGCAATCCTACACTCTCCATTCGTTTCATCAATCTCAATCCTTCCCTCTCAATCCCTCCCATCTCCCCAACCCTAAGTAAAAACAACTCAACCTTCCACTAGAACGCTGATGTCAGCTGCTATCCCCTGCTATCCTCTCAAGGCCGTTCAGTACCAGTCCTTCCACTACGTAACCAGGAACTGTTCAAAGCTGCACGCTGTCACTAACAACCTGAGTGGTCAGAGAGGCTTAGTAACCCACACGGGTTTAGCGCACAATGTAATATAATACAATACAATCTAAACGCAAAACAGGCTATATAATTTCCAACCAACGTGCAACTCTTGGGTATCTTTATTGAGGAAACGTTTCGCCACACAGTGGCTTCATCAGTCCATACAAAGGATAAACTTGAAGAACAGGAAAAGAATTAGGTAATCAGTCCCTCAACCTTGAGTCGATGTGGTCAGTCCATCAATCTTGAATAGAATACGGCATACGTGCGGAGAAGCAGCTTATAAACCGTAGGCAGGAGAGGTGCAGCAGTCGTAGGTGGTGTCACATTTGTCCAGTGTGGAAGTAGGTCGTGCCCAAGGGTTAGGCAAGTGAAGAATTCCCAAGAAGTTGCAGTGTCTGACAGGATTGTAGATGAATGGTTCAAAGAACCATTCATCTACAACGATGATAGTCTTTAAATAACAGTGTACTTTTAAAAATAGGTTAGATAAATACATGAGTGGGTGTGAGTTGGACCTTACTAGTTTGGGCCAGTAGGCCTGCTGCAGTGCTCATTCTTTATGTTCTTATTTCTCTCCAGGCTGGAATACTGCTGTATACTGACGGCCGTCTTCAAGGCAGGAGAGATTGCTGAGCTGGAAAACAGAACTTTCACTGGTTCCTTCAGCTGTATTCACTGGAATGTAGGCGAGAAAGGTACATAATAATTTGCACCTGGAAAATCCTGGAGGGACTGGTGCCAAAGCTGCACACTGAAATCACTCCATACGACAAGATACTTGGTAGATGGTGCAAAATACCTGAATTAAAAAGCAGAGGCACAACGAGCACAATAAGAGATCAACTCGAGGAGTGTCAGAGGTCCCCGACTCAACGCACTTCCTCCATTCAAAAGGGAAATTACCAACAAACCTCTGGTTGTCTTCAGAAGGGAACTTGACAGGTTCTTTAAATCAGTTCCTGATCAGCTGGGCTGTGGTTCGTATGCTGGAATGAGTGTGGTCAGCTGTAACAGCCTGGTTAGACCAGGCTTTGATCCACCAGGTTGATCTGGGACCAGGCCATGGGGGCACTGACCCCCGAAAGAATCCATTATAAGTAACCTCACAGCAAGAGGGCTAAACCTGTTGTTAGGTTAAGACACATATGCAACAGTTAGGTATCTTTATTTCGAAAGTTTCGCCTACACAGTAGGCTTCTTCAGTCGAGTACAGAAAAGTTGATAGAAGCAGAAGATACTTGAAGCGAGTAAAACAGTCCATC
>NC_069485.1:370640-403140 GCF_026875155.1 Cherax quadricarinatus | reverse complement strand
CTTGGTGCTGTGTCATTTACACTTAACCCTTTCAGGGTTTCCGATGTACTAGTACTGCTTACGCACAAGGGTTATTGACGTACTAGTATGTGTAAATTCTAGCGCCTTCAAATCTAGCGAGAAAAAGCTGGTAGGCCTACATATGAAAGAATGGGTCTATGTGGTTAGTATGCACAGTTTAAAAAATCCTGCAGCACACAGTGCGTAATGAGAAAAAAAAAACTGACCGTGTTTTTGGAATAAAACAGCAACTTTGCACTGTATTTTCATATGGTGTTTATTGTTGTATTTTCGTTTTCTTGGTCTCATTTTATAGAATGAAAGACATATTACAGAAATTGAGATGATTTTGATTGGTTTCACAATGAAAAGTGCCTTGAAATTGAGCTCCAAGTAGCAGAAATGTTCGATTTTTGCCAAAGTTCAAAAGTAAACAAATCATGCCACGCATCCAATACACGTCAACTGGTGAGTCTAATATTCTTTCACAAGCGCGCTAATATTATTTATACCATTTCTACACTAATGCAGTAGTCTGCATAACAGTAAATCTTCTAGATTTTGTGAGAATAAAAATTCAAAGTGGAAAGCAAAAGAAATGCAAGTGGGGCCTGGGGATGTGACTAATGAACAGAGGAAATGTTATTTTAGTACCAGGAATGTCTGTCTTGTTTATTCTGGACCCTATTTGGAAACTGGCATCTTTTGAAATTTGTGTGAAATTGGCAAAATTGCTAATTTCTGACCACTTTATTGGATAGTTGGTATCAGTAAATGGGTGGTTTCTTGTACTCATTCGATATAAAATATGGAGTTCTAGTGAAATAGTTATGATTTTTGTCGACTAGTACACTGGAATTGGCCGAAAACAGGGCTGAAAGTGGGCAAAATTGCCAATGCATAAACATCGTCGAGACCGCTAAATTCATGAGAGCATAATTCCGTAAGTTTTCCATCAAATTTCATACTTTTAGTGCCATTATGATCGGGAAAAGATTCTCTATCTTTTCATAAGAAAATTTTTTTTCTTCAAAAAATTTTCAACCCTGAGAACAAGTTTAGAAGAGGGCCTCTCGACCCTGAAAGGGTTAATCACGTCCTTGAGCCATGTAGGAAGACTCCCATACAAATTCATGATTGTTAGTGGAGGTATATTATTCCATGCCTCGTGTAGACCAGCCTTCAGCTGCGGGATGGAACTGATATCCTTGCCCAGTAAACTTCGTTTCACTATTGACCAGAGGTTCTCAACGGGGTTTAGGTCTGAAGAATTGCCTGGCCAGTCATTAAAGAACTTCACTTCACAGTCCTTTAGCCACTGAACTACAGATCTGGCAGTATGATACGGTGCACCGTCCTGCATAAAAACTGTAGCCCCACACTTGTCTAATGCCTTGGGTAAATTGTCACACAATAATTCCAGGTAATTATACTGTTTCATATACTGGTTTTTGGGAAGCAACACTCTGAGCGCTGAAACACCCCAAACCATGAGTGTGTCTGGGTGTCTGGTGGTCCCACACGTGTAACGTGGGTCTAGTGAGTCACTACCTCTGGGCCGGTTCACATGTCCCCCACGGTTACAGGTGACGGTGAAGGTTGCTTCATCACTCCAAATTACTTCAGACCACTGCTGAGGATTCCAGTGAAGATATTTCTCTGCATAATCCAGAGGATCAGTTTCTTAATCTGGCAGTGACTACTGTAGCTCAGTTCTGACACACGTCGGTTAACAGTTCTTACAGACACCTCTGAGAAGATATGGGTTTTTTCTTTCAATTCTGTAGCGGTTATCTTAGGTGTACTCTCTAACTGCTTCTTTACGTAATTAAGGTATGAACAGATGTTTTCTTCGAGGGGCCAGGCCGAGGTTGGGCAAACGGTAACTCGACACCACCACCAGTCTTGAAATGCTGCACCCAGTTCCTCACTGAACACTCACACACACCAACATTCTCCACTGTTTCTTTCGTCTGCCCTGTGATTTTAGCTATAGTTTCAGGTGTTAAAGGCTTTCGTTTACTCATAGTCAGACATGTATAGCCCCAAAACCAAAGGGAACACCAGACAAAAGATGGGGAAGATGAGAGACAAAAGTGCAACACTTCCTCTCACCATGGCAGCCACATGAGCACTGAGGAATCACTGTGGAGTGTGGTGGTAGGCTATGAAGTAATGATAATGGCTGCTACCCGGCATAATACACTGACGAAAAAAGACCCCTTCCCCGTATGGTATGCCCTTGATTATTATCATGGCATTATGCTCACCCAGAATAATGCCATGACTAGCACTGTTTTTTTTTTTTCAACAAACCAGCCGTATCCCACCGAGGCAGGGTGGCCCAAAAAGAAAAACAAAAGTTTCTCTTTTCAAATTTAGTAATTTATACAGGAGAAGGGGTTACTAGCCCCTTGTTCCCGGCATTTTAGTCGCCTCTTACAACACGCATGGCTTACGGAGGAAGAATTCTGTTCCACTTCCCCATGGAGATAAGAGGAAATAAACAAGAACTAGAAAGAAAATAGCAGAAAACCAAGAGGGGTGTGTATATATATGCTTGTACATGTATGTGTAGTGTGACTTAAGTGTAAGTATAAGTAGCAAGATGTACCTGAAATCTTGCATGTTCATGAGACAGAAAAAAGGAGACCAGCAATCCTTCCATCATGTAAAACAATTACAGGCTTTCATTTTACACTCACTTGGCAGGACGGTAGTACCTCCCTGGGCGGTTGCTGTCTACCAACCTACTACCTAGGACTAGCACTGTATGTATAAATATATGCAGGACAAGCTATGGGGGGAAGGGGTGGAAATCTTTAGCTCAAGTACTTTCACACTGCTCAGTGCATCACCAGGACCTGTGCAATGTTGCAATGGAGCAATCTAATGATAGCTATCCATGTCTACAGCATCTAACGAGAAACTTACTTTCTCAGACCATATGACCTGTTATAAATGATTAGGAAAAGCTTGGGGCTGACTTTTTATATCTTATAATTTCCTACTTGACATCTCAGAAACCCTCCTACCCCATATGGGTAGTGGGAGGATGATGGTAGAGTGGGGGTTGGCACCGACCACTAACCCAGTCTAAGCTTAAGCCAGTTAAGCTTACCTGTCTGCGATTGTTTGTATAAATATATATATATATATAAATTTTATTAGGATTTATACTTCAATAAATTTTAGCTATTTACTTTGTGGTAACCATTCATAATTTATAAATATAAATGCTATAATAAGATATCCTTAAGAAAGAAAACAACCCCACATAAACAACATTATCATCATACTTACCATTAACATTAAATTAATTAACTCTGTTGATCAGTAGCTGCTCAATTAATCTTAATATTAAACTGCTTTAGTACCCTTTTCGACTTTATTTCTAGCCTCCCAGCATGTTACCCTTTTAATTATAATGCAATGCACACTACTGTAATTAGTTATCTTTCATATTAAGGTTGACAGATTTAAGCTTGTATGAAAAGTACTTTAAAAGGATGTACTTCTGCATCTGGGAAGCACCTGGAATATGCCACACCTATTGACTATCTGAAGTCAACATCTCCCAGCTCTGTTATGGTCTTCCAGATGCTGATATGCTGAGCTCAGCTGCTTTCACCCATTGTTGCTATATTACTGTGATGTTCAACTGCCTGCAGTGCTTAAGAACATAAGAAAGAAGGAACACTGCAACAGGCCTACTGACCCACGCAGAGCAGGTCCATGTCCCCCCCCCCCAGATTAGACCAATGACCCACCCCTCGGATTATCCCAATGACCCACCCAGTCTGGTCATCCCCACTCAAGGATGGAGCACTGTACCAGACCCTGCAGCAAAGCTAGTCAGGTCCAACTCACACCCACCCACACCCACTCATGTATTTATCTAGCCTATTTTTAAAACTACACAACGTTTTAGCCTCAATAACTGTACTCAGGAGTTTGTTCCACTCATTCACAACTCTATTACCAAACCAGTGCTTTCCCATATCCTTCCTGAATCTGAATTTTTCCAACTTGAAACCATTGCTGCGAGTCCTGTCTTGGCTGGAAATTTTCAGCACACTATTTACATCCCCTTTACTTATTCCTGTTTTCCATTTATACACCTCGATCATATCCCCCCTAATTCTACGCCTTTCAAGAGAGTGCAGATTCAGGGCCCTCAGTCTATCCTCATAGGGAAGATTTCTGATACATGGGATCATCTTTGTCATCCTCCTTTGTACGTTTTCCAGAGCATTTATATCCATTCTGTAATACAGTGACCAGAACTGAGCAGCATAGTCTAAATGAGGCCTAACCAAGGATATATAGAGTTGAAGAACAACCTGAGGACTTCTATTATTTATACTTCTAGATATGAAGCCAAGAATTCTGTTAGCTTTATTGCGAACACTAATGCACTGTTGTCTTGGTTTTAGGTTACTGCTAACCAGAACTCCTAAATCCTTTTTGCAATCGGTAGTATTAAGATCTACATTATTTAGTTCATATGTGGCATGGTTATTTAACTGTCCAACATTTAGAACTTTGCATTTGTCAATGTATTAAACTGCATCTGCCACTTCTCCGACCATTGCATCAGTCTATTCAAATCATCTAATGTCCTCATTAGAATGAATTGGACGGCCTATTTTGGTGTCATCAGCATATTTGATTATGTCGCTATTTGTTCCCTCATCTATGTCGTTTATGTAAATTGTGAACAACAACGGGCCCAACACTGACCCCTGAGGAACACCGCTTGTGACGTGCCCCCATTCTGATTTCTCCCCATTTATGCAAACTCTCTGCTGTCTATTTGTCAGCCATGCCTCTACCCATGAAAAAATTTCTCCTCCTATTCCGTGTGCCCTAAGTTTCCTCAATAGCCTCTGGTGTGGAACTCTATCGAAAGCCTTACTGAAGTCCATATACACAATATCATATTGATTAGCATGATCTACCTCCTCAAACACCTTAGTGAAAAAGTTAGTAAATTCCTAAGACAGGAACGCCCCTTTGTAAAACCGTGTTGAGAATCATTAATCAATCTGTGCCTGTCAAGATGGCTACGAATTGCTTTGGCAATTATTGATTCCATAAATTTTCCCACTATGGAGGTAAGGATTATTGGTCTATAGTTCGAAGCCAAGGACCTGTCACCTGCCTTGTAAATAGGTATTAGACTTGCCATTTTCCACTTATCAGGCACTATGCCAGTTTGTAGTCATATGTTAAAAAGATTAGCCAAAGGTATGCTAAGTTCCTCTTTACATTCCTTTAACACCCTTGCAAACAGTTCATCAGGACCTGGGGATTTGTTAGGTTTTAGTTTCTCTATTTGTCTGAGGACTATGTCATTAGTTACCGCTATCATACATAGTTTATTATCCTCCTGTTCTACGTAATCTATTATTTCGGGAATATCGCTAGTATTTTCCTGGGTGAAAACTGAGAGGAAGTAGGTATTTAGTATTTCACATACATCCTTATCACTGTCAGTGATCTGACCAGAGTTACTCTTAAGTGGGCCAATCTTGTCCCTAATCTTACTTCTGTATAGCTGAAAGAACCCTTTTGGGTTAGTCTTTGAATCCCTTGCGACCTTAGCCTCATAACCCCTTTTTGCTTTTCTTATTCCTTTTTTTATTTCTCTCTTTAATTGAATATATTGATTTCTTAACCCTTTCAGGGTCCGTCCCGTAGATCTACGGCTTAACGTTCAGGGTCCAAACCGTAGATCTACGCCATTAGCTCAGCTCACTCTGATAAACTGTGAGTGGTACATTTGGGCCTAGATATGAGAGAATACATCTATGTGGTATGTGTGCACCACATAAAACAGATCCTGCAGCACACTGTGTATAATGAGAGAAAAAAAATGAAATCATGATTTTTCGATTAAAACAGCAACTTTGCAGTGTTTTTTCGTATGTTTTTTATAGTTGTATTTGCGATTTCTTGGTCTCATGTGATAGAATGGAAGACATATTTCAGAAATAGAGATGATTTTGATTGGTTTTAGCACTGGAAATGGCTTGAAACTGAGCTCAAAGTAGCAGAAATGTTAAATTTTTGCCGATATTCAAGAGTAAACAAACGACCTCACACGTCTAATACACGTCAGCTGTTGGGTCTAATATACATTCACAAATATGGTGATGATATTTATACAATTATTACAGTATTGCATAACAGTAAATCTTCTATGTTTTGGTGTGAATAAAAATTCATTATGTGAATAAAAAATCAAAATGGAATTTATTTGTAAAGCCTCAAAACATAACTAATGAACAGAGGAAATGTTAGTTTAGTGCCAGGAATGCCTACATTGTTCATTCTGAACCCTATTTTGAAATTGGAATATTTTGAACTTTGTGTTAAATTGGCCAAATTAACAATTTCCGATCACTTTATTTTGTAGTTGAAACAGTTGACTTGGCGATTTCTTGTGCTCAATCGATAGAATAGAAGTAATACTAGTGAAACAGCTAAGAATTTGGTTGATTGGAATAATGTAATTGGCCTAAAATGGGAGTCAAAGTCGGCAAAATCGCCAATTCGTAAATATCGCTGACACATCAAAATTCGCGAGAGCATAATTTCGTCAATTTTCCCCCAAATTTCGTACTTTTTGTTTTATTACCTTCACAAAAAGATTCTCTACGGTTTCATAAGAAAAAATAAAAAATTTTTTGTTTGAAAATTCTTGGACACTGGTGCGTGACTCCAGATTTGGGCCTTGGACCCTGAAAGGGTTAACTGCCCATCCCCTCTTTTGATATGCCTATATATGCCTCTCTTTTGACCAATGAGATGTTTTAATCTCTCGTTCATCCATTTGGGATCATTTTTGTTAGATCTAATTTCCCTACTCGGAACAAAAGTTGTCTGGGCAGCTAGAACTATGCTCTGAAAAACGTCATATTGGCAACCAAGATCACCTACCTGACCCATAGTCAGGTCATCCCAATTTAGCCCACCCAAGTAATTTTTCATTCCCATGAAGTCAGCCAAGTGAAAATCTGGGACAGAGATTTGATTGCAGTTATCTGGGTAATTCCATGATATATTGAAACTAAGTGATTTGTGATCACTTTCCCCAAGCTCATCATTAACCTCAAGATTATTAATTAGTGAATCTTTGTTGGCAAGAACCAAGTCAAGCAGATTGTTTCCTCTAGTTATTTCTGTCACAACCTGTTCTAAAAAGCAATCCCGAACCGTATCAAGAAAGTCACTAGACTCAAGATTTCCTTTCATATTGTTCAAATCAATTTGTCTAAAGTTAAAATCTCCCATTATCACAACATTTTCATATCTAGATGCCTTATGAATTTCGTCCCATAACAGCTTACTGCACTCCCTATCAAGGTTTGGGGGCCTATAAATCACATCCAAAATTAATTTGTCAAGTCCCTCGAGAAACTGTAGCCAAACCGATTCTGTGTTCAATGTCTTTCAGGGTTCAAACTGAAGTTTTTTTTTGCTGTGTGGCTCTAGGTAGTCCACCTGTAACAGTGCTAACAGTACTCAGAAATAGAGACAGATGTTAAGTGATGGGAAATCCATATGGGAATACACACGAGATAAGAATCCAAAAGCCAATAACAAAACAAGCACCATAATGTTTTAAGCCTTAACCCTTTGAGAATCGAGACCCCTGCTTGCAAACTTGCTCCCAAAGTTGAAGAATTTAAAAAAAAAAAAAACTTATGAAATGATAGAGAATGTTTTTCCAAAGGTAATGAAACCAAAAGCATGAAATTTGATGGAAAACTTATGGAATTACGCTCTCGCAAATTTAGCGGTCTCGGCAATAGTTACACATCAGCGATTTTGCCCACTTTGAGCCCTGTTTTGGGCCAGTTCCACTGTTCCAGTCAATCAAACTCATAGCTGTTTAGCTAGAATTCCTTTAATTCTATTGACTGAGTACAAGAAACAACCCATTTACCAATTTCAACTACCCAATAAAGTGATCAGAAATGACTAATTTGGCAAATTTCACACAAAAAATTCAAGAAAGGTCAATTTCAAAATAGGGTCCAGAATAAATAATGTAGACTTTCCTGGTAATAAAATAACATTTTCTCTGTTTATTAGTCATGTCTCCAGGTCTCTCTTATATTAATCCTGCTTTTCACTTTGAATTTTTATTCACACAAAAAATAGAAGTTTTACTGTTATTCAGACTATTGAATAATTGTAATAATGGTATAAATAATGTCAGTGCATTCATGAGTGCATATCAGACCCACTGGTTGATGTGTATTGGATGCGTGATGTGTTTTGTTTACTCTTGAACACTGAAAAAATTGAAAATTTCCGCTACTTTGACCTCAATTTCAAATGCAAACCATTCAATATCATCTCTATTTCTGTAATATATCTTCCATTCTATCAAGAAACCTAGAATACAACCATAAAAACCATACAAAAATACACCACAAAGTTGCTGTTTTACACCAAAAACACAACTGCATTTTTTCTCACTATGCACTGCGTGCTGCAAGGTTTTTTATACCGTGCACACTGACCACGCAGACCCATTCTCTCATAAGTAGGCCTAACAGATTTTTCCCGCATGATTGGAAGCTGCTAGAATTTTGGCGTAGTTTTATGGGACAGACCCTGGCTTCAAAGCTGTAATTTTACGGGACCGACCCTGAAAGGGTTAAGTAATGGCATCCTGTAAGTCCAGAAGACCCTGCAACTGCATGAATACACAAGAACCAGAGAAGAAACCAGCAGGCAAGTACACAAGCATAAACATATGAAGATGCACATTGTGCAGGCATTTAATGACATATCCCAGAGATCGATCTGACCCTAGAAGGCATCCCACATCCTCTCCCATATGTTTAAACCAGGAGATGTGATGAATGGTTTGAAAAACCAACAAGTTGAAGATTGAGACACTTATGCAGCATATGGGAATCTTTATTCAGGAAACGTTTCGCCACACAGTGGCTTCATCAGTCCAATACAAAGAGGAAGGCGTAAGGGGAGGAGGAGTATGAGGTAATCAGTCCCTCAGCCTGGAGTTGATGTGTTCAGTCCATCAATCTTGTAGAATGTACAGCATAGGGCCGTAGACGTGGCTTATATACTGTAGTGAGGTGAGGTGAAGCAGGCGGAGGCGGGGTCATAGTGGTACCATCCACTAGTCGAAGTAGGTCTTCGTCCAAAGGTTGAACAAGTGCTGAAGACTTCTTTGTAACAAGATCCCATGATGCTGCAGTGTCTGACAGTTGTGATGAATGGTTTGAAAAACCGACAAGTTGAAGATTGAGACACTTATGCGGCATATGGGAATCTTTATTCAGGAAACGTTTCGCCACACAGTGGCTTCATCAGTCCAATACAAAGAGGAAGGCGTAAGGAGAGGAGGAGTATGAGGTAATCAGTCCCTCAGCCTGGAGTCGATGTGTTCAGTCCATCAATCTTGTAGAATGTACAGCATAGGGCCATAGACATGGAGATGAATTAGTCATGGCACTAAAACTGCTGCCAATGTTAAGATTCAGGTATTTGTATACCTGAAATCTTGATGGCCTTAACAGAGTGGAACAATGAAATGAGGAACCTGACAACCACTCTGAGGTAATACTGAAGGTCAGAATGTCACTAGTGTATAGAAATATTCAGAAAGCCTTCCAGATGGATATGTATTGACAACAAGCTGACAGATGGTGATGCTCCTGCCTACAGGAGTGGAAACTGAATATCTGGAGGTGGGATGACCATCAGACAACACAAAAGAATCCAAGATATAGCCAGAGAACCGAAGGCAAGAGCTAAGGCCTGAGGCAAGTCATTTTGAGAAAATATGATTAAATGTGGCAGGGTAAAAACAGAATGAAAATCCAGCACCTCCTGAAGCAGCATGCATAGAAAGAGTTCTTTGAAGGGTAAGGAAGATGATGAGCACCATCAAGGAACAGAACAGGAGCTTATAAGGAAGATCCAAAACAAAAAGTTGAAAGTTGAGCAGGAAAGCGAGTACCACAGAAAACTGATCAGAAGTGACCAAGCAAGAACCAGGGCAGGGGTTATAAAGTGAAACACCCAATGTGTCAGACAAATCAGGAAAATAAAGCAAGAGACCTGCAAAACAGGTAGGAAGACTCTGGCAAGAAGGTGAAGAAAACTTCTATGAGGGAGTGAAGGAGGCAATTGGTGAGGTGCACACCTGTGGGGAGGGGAATTTGCAGACTATATGGACAGAATGAAGCAGATATCAATGGAAGTGTCCCATGGCATGTGATCCCTACAAGCAGGTTGAGAATGATGATTAAAAAGAAGAGGGCAGTAGTAGTGTCAAAGGGCCTAAAATCTGGAACACCCTACCTGATAACTCAAGAACTGCAGACACATTCATCACCTTCAAAACTACCGTTAGAAAACATCTTCTCTCCCTGATACACCCCGTCAACTAACTACATAAAAACCACATGGTGGTTCACACTTTCACTCACTCACCCATACGACTATAAGCACAGAAATACGTACATATCTTAATCTTAAAATAATGATTCCTAACTAGTCACAAGTTTGCCTGTGATACTCCAATATAGAAACTATGTATAGTGCCAAAACAAAAGCATTCACATTGCTAAACTCACAAACTAGTATTTAGTCAACTTACTCCACAATTTGTAATAATTTAGGGTTAAGAATTAATCTAAGTTTGCCCGAAATGCCTAGCCATGCTAGGTGTTCTAGTGGCCCCCTCTGTAATTAATATTTTATTACATGTAAACCACACAATAACCAAAATCTGTAAACCCCGCATTGTAATCCTTATGGAGAATAAACTTTGATTTGATTTGATTGATTTGTTTTTCTTTTTGGGCCACCTTGCTTCAGTGGAATATGGCCAGTTTGTTGAAAGAAGAAGATACGGTTGTAAGAGCAGTAAATGCTGGGATGTTGGGAAGAGGTGTAGTATTGAAAGATCAAGACTAATATGAAGTATGAGTTATCGCAGTTGCTCTCTGCTGATGACACTGTGCTTTTGGAAGATTTTCTAGAGAAGTTACAAAAGTTGGTGGATGAATTTGGGAAGATAAATAAACAAAGGAAATTAAAAGGGAACATAGGAAAGAGCAGGGTAATGAGAGTAACAAAAAACTTAGGTAATGAAAGACTATATATAAAATTGTAGGGAGGGACTACGGAGGAAGTGAATGTGTTCAGATGTATGGAAGTTGACTTGTCAGCAGATGGGTCTATGAAAAATGAGGTGAACCATAAAACTGATGAGGGCAAAAGGTGGGTGGTGCATTGAGGTATCTGTGGAGACAAAGAACGTTTTCCATGGATGCACTGAGGGGAATGTACCAACACTTATACGGGTGTGAAGCTCAAGTTGTGAATGCTGCAGCAAGTTGAAGGCCGGAGGCAGTAGAGATGTCATGTCCGAGGGCAATGTGTAGTGTAAATATTATGCAGAGCCATATAACAGAAGATAAAGAAGATGAAGAAGAGCCTGAAGAAAAACAGTTAACATTGCAGCAGTTACGTGAGCAGTTCCATGTCCCTGCTAAACCAGCCGATTTTTTCACTGAAGAAGACCCTGACAAATCTAGACCAGCTGATGATGCCTTACGATCAGCAGTATAATGTACTGTAGGGTAAAAAAGCCCAGAGATCCATTAGAGAATTTATGCACACTCCAATACAACCATCGACTTTAGTACCAGAACCTCTACCATCCACTTCTGCCTACAACCAACAACCATCCACCTCAGCCCAGTAGGGCCACACCATGCATCTCCACTCTCTTCACAATCATCCACAAACACCAGCACCCACAATTTAAGGCAAGAAATACTATTATTTCTGTTGCATTTGTAGTCTTAAGCAGTATTATTATTATTATAATCAAAAAGAAGCGCTAAGCCACAAGGGCTATACAGCGCTGCAGGGTAGGGAAGGAAGCGAGGGTATTGGATGGCAGAAGGGAGGAGGGATGATCAGCAAGTTACAGAAAACAGCAGGGCAGGGGATAGTACGGGGGTAGAGGGTAGCAAGAGATTGAAGTAGAAAGGGCTGAAGGTATCAGAATTTGTGAAGTCAGTCAGTTGTTGTCAAAAGTCAATGAGAGAGTCCGGATGAAAGGTGGGTCCATCAGCGAGAAGGGAAGGTAAAGAGAGAGCAGCGGAGCGAAGACGACGACAGAGGTAAATTCTGCGTGCTCGTTGATAAAGTGGGCAGTCCAACAGAATGTGGCTGACTGATAATGGAGCTTGGCAATTCTCACAGAGAGGAGCAAGACGCCTCTCCATGAGATATCCATGAGTAAGACGAGTATGGCCAATGCGAAGACGGGAGAGAGTAGTCTCCCAACCTCGACACTGGTGATAAGAAGACGGCCAGTAACCTATACTTGGTTTAATAGATTGAAGTTTGTTGCCGAGCATAGTAGACCAACGTTGTTGCCAACGGGTGTGAAGGTGGGAAGATATTGCAGCAAAATAGTCCGTAAATGGAATACCTCTATAAGAAACTGGTAGGTCATGTACTGCTGACTGCGCAGCAGTGTCTGCCTGTTCATTGCCCTGTACGTCAACATGACCAGGGACCCAACAAAAAACAATATCTTTATGCATGGTAAAGATGCGGCGTAGCCAAAGTTGGATACGGAGGACTAAGGGGTGAGGTGTATCAAATTTTTGTATAGCCTGTAAAGCACTAAGGGAGTCTGAGACAACCACAAATGATGACACAGGCATAGATGCAATACGGATAAGTGCTGTAAGGATGGCATATAATTCAGCAGTAAAAATACTAGCCGAAGATAGTAAATGCCCTTGAACGACGCTGTCCGGAAACACTGCTGCGAATCCTACGCCGTCAGAAGACTTAGAGCCATCTGTGTACACAGCAATGGCATGAGAATGAGAGTGAAAGTGGTCAAGAAAAAGAGAGCGGGAAGCGACCGTAGACAGTTGGGCTTTCGAGCAAGGGAGGGAGAAAGAACAGACTCGAACAGCTGGAACTTCCCAGGGGGGTAGGGAAAAGTGAGATGCTACATGTACATAGAAAGGTGGTAGTTGAAGAGAAGACAAGAGCGAATGAAGGCGAAGAAAAGAAGGGACGGAGTAAACAGGGGTGGCGAACAAATAAAGAATGTCTACTAATATCAGTGACCATCTATAAATGGAAGGATTGCGGAGATCATGAGAGCGTACATAGTAGCGCAGGCAATGGGCATCACGGCGATCGGATAAGGATGGAACATTCGCTTCTGCATAGAGGCTCTCGACAGGGGAAGAGCGAAAAGCACCAAGGCATAAACGTAATCCTTGGTAATGAATGGGGTTAAGGCTAGAGAGAGTAGCAGGAGATGCCGCTGAATAGATCTGGTCACCATAATCAAGTTTCGATAAAATAAGGGTGGAATGTAGGCGAAGGAGGGTTCGACGATCAGCTCCCCATGAAAGATGAGCAAGGGTTTTAAGAAGGTTCAGCCGGCTGTGACAAGTTGCCTTCAGAGAGGTAATGTGAGGTTTCCAGGATAACCTACGATCAAAGAGGCGGCCCAGAAACTTGACTGTATCACGTTCAGGGATACGGGAGCCATAGAGGTACAAAGGATGATCGGAGATGACAGAGCGTCTAGTGAAAGTAATTTGGTGGGTTTTAGTGCTGGAAAATTTAAACCCACGTGTGGTGGCCCAATTGGAAACACGGTCGACTGCATGTTGGAGAGAAACTGTAATGAGGTGACAGTCAGCGCCTGCACAGGCAATAGCGAAGTCATCAACATAGAGTGATGACCAAATATTTGATGGAAGACTAGAGGCCAAATCATTAATAGCAAGGAGAAAAAGTGTTGTGCTCAGAAACACATCCCTGGGGGACACCTTCAGCTTGGATAAAGTCCGGGGAGAGCACATTATTAACCCGAACACGGAAATGCCTGTCAGTTAAAAAGTTCTTAAGGAAGGATGGTAGATTGCCTCGAAGGCCTAAGGAGTGGGCTTGGGCTAAAATATTATACCTCCAAGTTGTGTCATATGCCTTCTCAAGGTCAAAAAATATGGCAATAACTGAGTGGTTATTCGCAAAGGCCTTACGAACATACGTATCCAAGCGTAGTAAGGGGTCTATGGTAGAACGTCCCTTACGAAAGCCATATTGACGAGTGGAGAGACTGTTGTGTGTCTCTAAATACCACACTAAATGTCTATTTACTAGGCGTTCCATTACTTTGCAAACTACACTGGTAAGAGCAACGGGACGATAGTGGGAGGTTTCATGTCCCACAGTGCCTGGTTTGCGGAAAGGGAGAACAATGGCGGATTTCCACAGCTGTGGAAGAACTCCTTGTGACCAAATAAGATTGTAAAGGCGTAATAGGACTGCAAGGGCTGACTGATGTAAATGTTGTAGCATACGAATATGAATGTCGTCAGGCCCAGCTGCCGATGATCGACAAGCTGAGAGTGTTGCCTCCAGTTCTTGAAGTGTAAAAGGCACATTATACTGTTCTTCTCTGAGAGAAGAAAAGTCCAAGGGTGCTAACTCTCTGGCAGACTTTGAGGAAACAAATGAGGGGCATAGATGGAGTCCCTGAGAAATACGGACCAGTTCATTGGCAATTTCATTGGCAACATCTAGTGGGTTTGCTATATCAACACCGGCAACCCGCAGAACAGGAGCCGGGTCAGGAGAATATTTACCACTCAGTTTTCGTACTTTTTTCCAGACTGCACTCATAGAGGAAGCAGAGGTGATGGTGGAGACATAATCCCGCCAGCAAGTGCGTTTAGTGTCACGGATGACACGGCGAGCGATCGCACGCTTCTGTTTAAAATCAAGGAGTCTCTCTGTGGTTCTATTGTACCGGTACCTGCCCCATGCAGCGCGTTTCAAACGTACTGCACGAGCACAAGCAGGAGACCACCAAGGCACGCATTTCTGAGAATGCCTGCCCAAAGTTTGGGGTATAGAATGAAGCTGCGGTGAAAACGGAGGACGAGAAGAGGTGTAAAAGCTCATCGATGGAGGACGAAGAAGGAACCTCTTTAAAAACAGTTAGGTGTGAGTAAAGGTTCCAATTTGCCCGATTAAATTGCCAGCGTGGGGTGCGAAGAGGTGGTTGAATATGAAGGGGGAAAGTAAGAATGATTGGGAAATGATCACTGTCATTTAAGTCCGGGAGAACAGACCAAGTGAAGTCTAATGCGGCGGAGGAAGAGCAGACTGAGAGATCAATGCAAGAGAGAGTATGAGTCCGAGGATCAAAATGGGTGTGAGTACCTGTATTTAAAACATGGAGGGGGTGGGTGGCAAAAAAAGCCTCTAACTGAATTCCACGGGAATCACAGTGAAGACCCCCCCAGAGGAAATGGTGGGCATTAAAATCACAAGTAACAAAAATCGGTGGTGGTATAATAACGAAACAAGAAATTCAATATCCGGAATAGATAATGCCCGAGAAGGAGAGAGATATAAAGAACAGAGCGTATACCACCTATGTAAGTGGATACGGGCTGCTGTGTAATGCAGCGAAGTATGAACAAATAGCTGAGGGGTACGGAATATCAGTGCTTTAGAAGAAGGGCACTTTCATTAAAGGTCCCACGGGAAAAGGATCTGAAGAATACAATAAATTATAGCCTGAGATGGGGGGAAATAACAGCAGAGTGTAATTTTTTGGTTCCGTAAGCAAACACCAACGGGGGCAAAACTGGGAGAGTAACATCTGAAGCTCACCCGATTACCCCTGAGGCCCGCGTTATTTCCACTGTAAATAGGCCATGATTGGCAATGATAAAGATACTTGAAACCCGCAGGTAAGGGTTCCTAGGGAAACTAGAGGGGTTAGAAAAGCCCACATGCGGAGGCAGTGGAAAACGTTCAAGCAGCGAAGGAACGGTGCGCTGTGAAGAAAGGAGTTGCGCAGATGGAGCAGAGGAGAGAGAAAGAGCGGAAGGTGGATCAGTGTCCACTGATGGTTTGGTCTCGCAATATATTCAGAGATTGCTTCAAGTGTTTCAAAATTTCAGAGACGTCGTATGGGGGGACAATATTGGAAATGGTAGGGGGAGGATGAGTAAAGATTGGAACTGTATTGGACTGTACCAAGGTAGGGGGGGGGGCGAAAGGGTGGGAGGGAACTGGAGAAGCTTTGGGCAGGGGACAGAAGAGGCAGGAACCTGGGAGGTGGCAGAAGAGGAAGAAACTTGGGGGGGGAAACAGGGGAGGAAGGTACAGTACGAGGAGGGGGGTTTGAACCTCTACATTTGTAACTGAGCCAGTGAGAGGGGGAGAACCAGGGACAGGGGACAGGGAGGGTTAAAATGAGGAGGTGGAAGACGGGTAGGAGGTGTTAAGGGGACCTTTTTTTTGATTTTTGAGAAGTAGAGGGACGATTGGGAGGAGGTGTTGTACGAGGTCTCGTCGAAAATGAGGCTTGTGAGAGAGAACCGAAGAAGCGTGATCAGACTGAGGCGTTGAAGTAGGGACGTCTGAGCCGAGGACAGCAAAAGGATTTGATACAGGAGTGACTATGGGAGAGGTAAACCACAGAGGTGGGGGTAGAAGATGGGATACCAGAAGTGGGGGGACGTTTTGAAACACGGGAATAAGAAACACGTGGGGGTCTCCCTTGGAGACGGAGATGAGAAACTGCCAGGCATAAGGGAGACCTTCTGTCTCTTTGAGGTAACGGATTTCCCGCTCGTTTAAATAGACTTGGACAACGGCGAGAGTACGAAAGGGGGAGCCTCATGACAGTTAAGGCAAGAGGGAGATCGATTGCAAGACGTATTAGAATGGTCATCGGCACCACAGACTGGGCATTCGGCGATAGATCTGCAATAATTTCGCCCGGATGGCCAAATCGCCAGCAATTTCTACACTGTTGTGTGTAGGGATCACCTTTCGAACTTGTAACCGATGTCTGCTATATAAACTGAGGATGGGGATTCTCGGCTGTCAAAAGTTAAACGAGCCACATTGCTAGGGTATCGTCTCCGCCGGGGCAGGAAGAACGTAAGTGTCTCCTTGAGGATTGGGAGATCTTGGAGTTCCCGCTGTTCAAGAAAGGTCAGTGCCACATGTCTGGGAAATTTTGTTGAACTAAAGGTATGGGGGCAGAATGACGGTACCACTACAAGAATTGAGGGAATGTTTTTTTCAAGAGTGACAGGAACAGTATCGATATGGGAAAGACGAGAGAGCTCACGAGCCCGGGTAGCATTCTGTACGGTAATGATGGCATACCGCTCTTAAGAGCATGAAAAGAAATTCTTTACCAACATGGCGTAGGAGTGCCTTGCCCAAAACTGTGGTCAGAAAGATAGGCAGTAGAGGAAGTCGGTGTAAAGTGAAGAATTTAGTCCATTGTTCAGTCTGAAACTGAGCGTGGAAAGGTAGTGAAGGACGTGTCGATCGTTTCTGAGAAGAACGAGGAAGTGGGGAGGGAAGTAAAAATCAGCAGGTAATTGTCATTGGGCGTTTAGGCGTGGGACCAGAGTTGGTCCCACGTTTGGAACGGGTCGGGCGATTTGCAAATTGCCGCACCGTAGAGGAAAAGGGCCCGGAAGCCCTAGTCAGAGGAGAGCGAAGGTCCATAAATCGAAGGAGTCAGTCGAGGCCTCAGTACCTGAAGCGGGTGAGGAAACAGCACCGGTAATAGGTACAGAGGCATGAGGAGTGTCTGAAGAGTGGTCCAAAGACGAGGCGGGGTCAGAATGGGGTGCCCGGTTTTCAAGAAGGGGCCCGGGGGGGTAGTAGGTTCATGGGGTAGGGCTGCCATGGTTAGGTTACTTCTTTCTTTTTGTTTTTAAGAAAAAAAAAGATAGAAGAAAATAAAATAAAAATAAAAAAAAAAAAGAATAAAAAAGGGGGGATCGGGGAGGGACAGTTCCTAGGAGGAATGAAAGTGCCAGAAACCTCCCTCCGTGCCCAAGAGGACCTCAGCACCACAAGTAGCGCAGATGCAGCATGGAACCCGTGCCATACCCTACCCATCATGCTAGTAAACTAACAATCCGGGATAGCAACCTCACATCTGCCGAGCTACCTCGGTGGACAAAAGAGAGGGCGGCCGGATATCCGCCACAAAGCATACCTCCTTCGGCCACCACCCCCGGAATCCGAAAGGTGGCTTCCAGAGATACACCCATCGCCCGAAAGACACCCAAAGCTACTCCGGGATACCGGAGAGGGATCGGGACATCCCCAGGCGATCCAGATTCCACGGCAAACTACGCCACCGCCAAGAACCTCAACGGAATGGGATGGACCCCGGTATCCTTTCCCCTACCTAGGAACTAGCGCGCCTGTGGGAGAAATCCCAAAGGCCAAAAAGAGGAAGGGCAAAAGGGAGGGGTGGGGAGGAGGAGGAGGAAAGGAAAAAGGGGAGGATGGGGAGGAGGAGGAAAGGAAAAAGGGGAGGATGGGGAGGAGGAGGAAAGGAAAAAGGGGAGGATGGGGAGGATGGGATAGGGGAGGGGAGATTGGGGGGTAATTAGGTTCGGTCTGAGGAAGAAGACCGACAGGTCTAATTCCTCAGACCAAGAGCCTCTTCACCACGCCAAGGAGCCCCCCTTGAAGAGGGTCTTAAGCAGTAAAAACATAATATATCACAACAATGAACTACAATTACATATTACCTTTTATTTTTTGTAATATTTGTTGGTCTAAAAAAGTTGTTCGGCTTTTTGGAGGCTCCCAGGAACATAAACCTATTTTTCCCACAAGTTCTTCAGTAAAATAGGAAGCTGAAGCTTCGCATAGATGAGTTTGGGAGCGAGTGTGAGAAGGATTTAGCTGGTAAGGAAGGAATGGTCGCCAGCAGTGATAGTGGCAGCCGCACTAAGTGGCAAGTGGTTCACAGTTCAGGAAGAAGGAAGATGAGGAGAGTTAATAGAGAAGATGTGAAGGTAGGAAATCGATTCTCTGTTCTCCAAGACGAGTGTACTTCAGTGGTTAGTGAGGTTGAAGGTACCACTGATTCCACTGCTAATCAAGGTAAGAATATTTTAATAGTAGGCGATTCTCAGGTAAGATATATGGACCGTGCATTTTGTAACAGAGACAGAAAGGTCAGACAGAGAGTGTGTCTTCCTGGAGTTGGTGTTGGTGACATAGTCAGCAGGTTGGATAATATTATGGCAGGTAATGGGATCAAGCCCACTGTCTTAGTGCTGGGGGTAATGACATTGGGAAGGGCAGGAGAGAGGAGCTGCTGGATAAGTACAGGTCAGCCATAGAAGTAGTTAGGTCTAAGGGAGGGATCCCAGTCATATGTAGCATCTTGCCTAGAGAGGGAGTGGGCAATGAATGGATGTCTAGGGCAATTGGTATAAATTGCTGGCTAGGCAGGTACTGCAAAGAACTTGCAATCCCATTCATTGATAACTGGGACCTTTTCTTTGGCAAACGTGATATGTATGCAAGGGATGGGGTTCATCTCTCTGGGGATGGAGTGGCTGCATTAGCCAATTCAATTCAGAGGGTAATTGATGACTTGTCTAGGAATTTAAACTGATAGATTATAGAGGTATGGGTGTTTGTGGGAAACAATCAGGCTGCAGCATTAGGGTTAAAAACAGCAGTTATTACCGAGATACCTCAGGGATATGCTTAAAAGACAATATTCAAAATAAAGTTGCTAGTAATGGCAAATCAACTGATCAACAAACAAAGATAGATAGTAGAGGTCAACGAGTGACTAGCTCCCTTAAGGTTTACTATACAAATAGTAGGAGTCTAAGAAATAAGATAGATGAGCTAAAATTACTTGCAAGTGTAGGTAATATAGATATTATTGGTATAACAGAGACCTAGTTCAACCTGAAAGATAGAGAAATGCCTTCTGAATGCAACATACAGGGTTATAAACTATTCCACACTGATAGGGTCAACAGGAAGGGTGGTGGTGTGGAGATGTATGTCAGAGAAAATTTAAATTGTTGTCTTAGACATGATATAAGATTAGAAACATCGAACACAGAATCGGTTTGGCTACAGTTTCTCGAGGGATGTGACAAATTAATTTTGGGTGTGATTTATAGGCCCGCAAACCTTGGTAGGGAGTGCAATAAGCTGTTATAGGATGAAATTCATAAGGCATATAGATATGAAAATGTTGTGATAATGGGAGATTTTAACTTTAGACAAATTGATTGGAACAATATGACAGGAAATCTTGAGTCTAGTGACTTTCTTGATACGGTTCAGGATTGCTTTTTAGTCAGGTTGTGACAGAAATAACTAGAGGAAACAATCTGCTTGACTTGGTTCTTGCCAACAAAGATTCATTAATTAATAATCTTGAGGTTAATGATGAGCTTGGGGAAAGTGATCACAAATCACTTAGTTTCAATATATCATGGAATTACCCAGATAACTGCAATCAAATCTCTGTCCCAGATTTTCGCTTGGCTGACTTCACGGGACTGAAAAATTACTTGGGTGGGCTAAATTGGGATGTCCTGACTATTGGTCAGGTAGGTGATCTTGGTTGCCAATTTGACATTTTTCAGAGCATAGTTCTAGCTGCCCAGACAACTTTTGTTCCGAGATGTTTTAATCTATAGATTAAAACATCTCATTGGTCAAAAGAGAGGCATATATAGGCGTATCAAAAGAAGGGATGGGCAGTTAAGAAATCAATATATTCAATTAAAGAGAGAAATAAAGAAAGGAATAAGAAAAGCAAAAAGGGATTATGAGGCTAAGGTCGCAAGGGACTCAAAGACTAACCCAAAAGGGTTCTTTCAGGTATACAGAAGTAAGATTAGGGACAAGACTGGCCCACTTAAGAGTAACTCTGGTCAGATCACTGACAGTAATAAGGATGTGTGTGAAATTCTAAATACAGTGGACCCCCGCATAGCGAACGCCTTGCATAGCGAACAATCCGCATAGCGAACGCTTTGTTCGCTGAAATTTTGCCCCGCATAGTAGACAAAAACCCGCTCAGCGAACTTCGTCCGAGACGCGTCCAATGTGGGCCCTCAGCCAGCCTCACATGTGCCGCCCGTCCCATTGTTTACCAGCTAGCCTCCGCGGTAACATTCAAGCATACACTCGGAATATTTCGTATTATTACAGTGTTTTCGGTGCTGTTTCTGGAAAATAAGTGACCATGGGCCCCAAGAAAGCTTCTAGTGCCAACCCTGTGGTAAAAAGGGTGAGAATTAGTATGGAAATTAAGAAAGATTTTGAAGGGTTTGGGGCTAACCCTGAGAAGCCTATGCCAGTTGTGGAATCCATTGTGCCTACTTCAAAAATTAAGGAAATGTGTGCACAGTGGGTTGAACTGCAAACCTTTATGGATGAAAATCACTCTGACACAGCTGTTGCAAGCCGTGCTGGTGACTATTTCAATGACAATGTTATGGCCCATTTTAGGAAAGTCTTGAAGGAACGGGAGGTACAGAGCTCTATGGACAGATTTGTTGTGCGACAGAGGTCCAGTGACTCTCAAGCTGGTCCTAGTGGCATTAAAAGAAGAAGGGAAGTAACCCCAGAAAAGGACTTGCTACCTCAAGTCCTAATGGAAGGGGATTCCCCTTCTAAACAGTAAGAAGATAATGCTCTCCCCTCCTCCCATCCCATCAATCATCACCAGATCTTCAATAAAAGTAAGTGTCATGTAATTGTGCATGCCTTTTTCAGTTTGTGTGTACTAAAATTAACATTTTTTTGTGGTAAAAAAATTTTTTTTTCATACTTTTGGGTGTCTTGCACGGATTAATTTTATTTCCATTATTTCTTATGGGGAAAATTAATTCGCATAGCGAACATTTCGCATAACGACCAGCCCTCTTGCACGGATTAAGTTCGCTATGCGGGGGTCCACTGTACCTACTTCCTCTCAGTGAAAACTGAGAGGAAGTAGGAAAATACTAGTGATATTCCTGATTATTATTATAATCAAGGGGGAAGCGCTAAACCCGGAGGATTATACAGTGCCTGGGGGGGGGGGGGATGTGGAAGGCATTCAGGCTTAATTCAGGGAACTGGAGCACAGATCCAATTCCCTAAATCAAGAGCCCCTCACCAACATCAAGGAACCTTCCTTGAGGGGCGATATTCCAGAAATAATAGATTATGTAGAACAGGATGATAATAAACTATGTACGATTGCGGTAACTAGTGACATGGTCCTCAGACAAATAGAGAAACTAAAACCTAACAAATCCCCAGGTCCTGATGAACTGTTTGCAAGGGTGTTAAAGGAATGTAAAGAGGAACTTAGCATACCTTTGGCTAATCTTTTTAACATATGACTACAAACTGGCATAGTGCCTGATAAGTGGAAAATGGCAAATGTAATACCTATTTACAAGGCAGGTGACAGGTCCTTGGCTCCGAACTATAGACCAATAAGCCTTACCTCCATAGTGGGAAAATTTATGGAATCAATAATTGCCGAAGCAATTCGTAGCCATCTTGACAGGCACAGATTGATTAATGATTCTCAACACGGTTTTACAAAGGGGCGTTCCTGTCTTACGAATTTACTAACTTTTTTCACTAAGGTGTTTGAGGAGGTAGATCATGGTAATCAATATGATATTGTGTATATGGACTTCAGTAAGGCTTTCGATAGAGTTCCACACCAGAGGTTATTGAGGAAACTTAGGCACACGGAATAGGAGGAGAAATTTTTTCATGGGTAGAAGCATGGCTGATAAATAGACAGCAGAGAGTTTGCATAAATGGGGAGAAATCAGAATGGGGGCACGTCGCAAGTGGTGTTCCTCAGGGGTCAGTGTTGGGCCCGTTGTTGTTCACAATTTACATAAATGACATAGATGAGGGAATAAATAGTGACATAAGCAAATTTGCTGATGACACCAAAATAGGCCGTCCAATTCATTCTAATGAGGACATTAGAGCACTCCAGAATGATTTGAATAGACTGATGCAATGGTCGGAGAAGTGGCAGATGCAGTTTAATATTGACAAATGCAAAGTTCTATATGTTGGACAGTTAAATAACCATGCCACATATAAACTAAATAATGTAGATCTTAATACTACCGATTGCGAAAAGGACTTAGGAGTTCTGGTTAGCAGTAACCTAAAACCAAGACAACAGTGCATTAGTGTTCGCAATAAAGCTTCATATCTAGAAGTATAAATAATAGAAGTCCTCAGGTTGTTCTTCAACTCTATATATCCTTGGTTAGGCCTCATTTAGACTATGCTGCTCAGTTCTGGTCACCGTATTACAGAATGGATATAAATGCTCTGGAAAACGTACAAAGGAGGATGACAAAGATGATCCCATGAATCAGAAATCTTCCCTATGAGGATAGACTGAGGGCCCTGAATCTGCACTCTCTCGAAAGGCATAGAATTAGGGGTGTATAAATGGAAAACAGGAATAAATAAAGGGGATGTAAATAGTGTGCTGAAAATTTCCAGCCAAGACAGGACTTGCAGCAATGGTTTCAAGTTGGAAAAATTCAGATTTAGGAAGGATATAGGAGAGTACTGGTTTGGTAATAGAGTTGTGGATGAGTGGAACAAACTCCCGAGTACAGTTATTCAGGCTAAAACGTTGTGTAGTTTTAAAAATAGGTTAGATAAATACATGAGTGGGTGTGAGTTGGACCTGACTAGCTTGTGCTGCAGGGTCTGGTACAGTGCTCCATCCTTGAGTGGGGATGACCAGACTGGGTGGGTCATTGGGATAATCCGGGGGGTGGGTCATTGGTCTAATCCGGGGGGAGACATGGACCTGCTCCGCATGGGTCAGTAGGCCTGTTGCAGTGTTCCTTCTTTCTTATGTTCTTATGTTATCTAACACTGTTTTACCTAACACGGCATTTTTCAGGAGTGTAACTACCGTGTAATATAACAGTCTAATGCATTAAGTTCAAACTCTTGAAGAGAGGAGGGGTGTGTTGTCTTGTGCAGGAATTGGTCATCTGCACAGCAGCTGACCTCTCCAATTTTGGATAAGAGGAGGAGGTCAGTGGTTACTAAAAGTATTATCTACAGAACTAAAGAGGGGTTGTTGAGGTGGTTTGGACATTTAGAAAAAAATGGAGCAAAATAGGATGACTTGAATGGTGTATAAATCTGTAGTGGAGGAAACAGAAGCAAGGGTAATCCTAGGAAAGGTTGGGAGGAAGGGGTACAGGTTTTGTATGAGAGGGGCTTGGACATTCAGCAAGCATGTGAGTGTTAGAAGTGAATGGAGGCAAGTGGTTTTTATGACTTGACATGCTGTTGGAGTAAGAGCAAGGTAACATTTAAGAAAGGATTCAAGAAAACCAGTTAGCTGGACTTGAGTCCTGGAGGTGTGTTAACAAGTGCCTGCACTCTGAATGAAGGGAGGGGATATTTGCAGTTTGAAGGGGCATTCGAATTATAGTATCAGCTTGCCTCTGGCAAGACAGTGATGGAGTGATTGATGATAAAAGTGCTTCTTCTTTTTTGGGTCACCCTGACTCAGTTGCAGATGGCCAGTGCATTAACCGTTTCAGGGTTTCGGCCGTAATAGTACAGCTTACGCGCCAGGGTTTTTGACGTACTAGTACGCATAAATTCTAGCGCCTTCAAATCTCGCGGGAAAAGGCTGGTAGGCCTAGATTTGAGAGAATGCGTGTGTGGGGTCGGTGTGCGTGGTAGAAAAAATCTGGGACCCAGTGGCGCATTGTGGGAACGCCATTTTAGTAGACCTTGTTCACCATGCCTCGCTGTAAGAAATTCCTCACTCCTCAGCGAATTGGGACACTTTTTTGTTCCCCAGTGACAGTTCTAATGACAATAATATCAGTAATAGTGAGGAAAACCCAGACGACCCTCAGCCTTCCACCTTTGCTGCTGGGCCGTCTCGTTCACTTTCAGTTGTACCAGAATCAAAGAGGAAACTCCTATTTTCCCAAATCCCGAACTCAGATGTGAGCATTGGAGATGATATTGATAGTGAATATGAACTACAACCTCTTGAAACCAGTTCCAGTAGTGATAGTGAAGTGGAATATTCTCCAGTGAAGCATCAGTATACAGTGGTCCCTCACTTTTCGTAGTTCTCGGCAATCGTAAATTTCGCCAATCATAGGGGTATTTTCGTATAAACATGGACTCGCTTTTCATAGGTTGACTCGCGAATAGTAGTTCATCCGGGACGCGTACGCACGGTGTGAGCCGGGGCGGCCTTCCTACCCAGCCAGTCTGGCATTGTTTACCAGTGAGTGAAGGTCCCCTCAAGTGCTCCTACGAAATATTTCATAATATTCCACTCATTTTAGTGCTTGCAAGTACTAAATAAGCTACCATGGCTCCAAAGAAAGCTCCTAGTGCCAAGCCTGTGGTAAAGAAGGTGAGAAATATGTACAGTGACAAAGTCTTGGGCCATTTTAGGAAAGTGTTAAAGAGACGCCAGAAACAGAGCTCTCTCCACAGTTACTTTGCGAGACAGGACTAGAGTGACTCTCAAGGTGGTCCTAGTGGCATTAAGAAACAGAGAAGAGAAGCAACCCCAGAGAAGCAATTGGTACCTGAGGTGTTGCTGGAAGGGGATTCCCCTTCCAAACTGTAAACAATCTAATCTCTCTCCTCTTCCAGTCTCCCATACACTAAGAAGAATCTCCAATAAAGTTAAGTGTTATGCTGTTAATGTTTCATTCATCATTTCCCATTGTATTGTTTATGTACTACATGTATATTTCATGTAAAAAATTTTTTTGTTTTAATACTTCTGGGTGTCAGAAATGGATTAATTGTATTTACATTATTTCTTATGGGGTAAACTGATTCGCAAATCGTAAATTTCGTTTATAGTAGCTCCTCCAGGAACGGATTAATTACGAAAAACGAGGGACCACTGTATATGACAATACATGTGCTCTAGTAGCGTGCCATATGCTATTCCAAGGGAAAGGAGTACATCTCGGAGTACACCCCGTGGCTGTACAACAGGAACAGACAGTGAAAATGATGATGATATTGTTGCAATTGGGATCGAAAATGTGCATGGTGGTGGTAGTGGTGGTGCCAGCCATGAGGCACCAGCAGTGGGCTATGCTGCCACCCACGCCGCTGCCTCAGCTGATCTACAACAAAGGCCACCATCTCCCACCCACCCACCACACCAGCCTCCACAACCACAATCCCCATAACCACAACCACCTGTCAATGTCCAGTATCCACCAGCAGACCGCACCTAGGATTGGCAAGAAGTTGTCAATTTTGTTCCAAATCCCCACCAGTTTGATGAAAGCCAAAGTGGAATACAGCCATCTTGTACACTGGGGAACAATGCCAGTGAACTGGAATGTTTCGAGTTATTCTTTGACGGACCCGATGGAAATTTTTGTCAGGGAAAGAAACAGATACTACGAGTACACCATGGCAAACACAATACTTTCACCAAAATCACGCTTACACAATAATGCTTATGCCACATGTGTATAAGCACAGTGAAATCATACTGGTCGACCGACTGCCTGATTGCAACCCCAGGTTTCAGTGATATAATGCGAGTGAATCAATCACACAAAACCAGGCCTGACAGAAACAACAGGTTATATAAGATTAGGAATGTGTTTGTGTTTCTGAAAGAGAAATTCAATATTTTTATCCCTTCAGGAAGCTTGTAATTGATGAGTCTTTGATTCTGTTCAAAGGAAGACTCTCTTTCAAGCAGTACATACCAAGCAAGAGGAAACGCTTTGGTTTAAAGTTGTTTGTGCTTTGTGATTGTTACAGTGGTCTGGTATTGGATATTATTGTGTACACTGGAAGTTATACATTGCAAAATACCAGGAAGTTATTGGGCATCTCTGGTGATGTGGTTAGAACAATGAGAGAACCATACCTTGGTAAGGGGCATATATTATATACTGATAACTGGTACACAAGCCCCTCACTCAGTGATTTTTTGCAAGTGAACATGACAGATGTGTGGGGCACAGTGCGTGCAAATTGTAAATATATGCCCAGGTTTGATGCTGGCACTCATAGAGGTGAGGCGCAGGCGTTTGCTGCCAATGACATCATGGCATTTCGGTGGCATGACAAACGAGATGTCACACTGTTGTCATCAGTTCACCCTAACGAAATGACAAACACTGGCAGGCAGCATAGAGACAGCAATGAACCCATTCTAAAACCTGCAGCTGTGATTGATTACACCCTCAATATGTGCTCAGTGGACAAATGTGACATGCAGATTGGGTTTGCTGACTGTGTTCGCAAGAGTTGTAAGTGGTACATATAACTCTCTTTCCTTCTTCTGGCCATTTCCACGCTCAATGCTTATAATATGTATAAGATGAGGACCAGAAACAAACCATCATATGGCAAATTCTGTTTGTCATCAGACAAATAGTATTCAAGTACCAAGGAACAACACATGCAATAGACCGCCCACTAAATTATCAACTACCTTCTCGTCTGAAGCATGGTGATCACTTCCTAGTAAAACTGCCTGCTAAGCTTTCAAGAAAAAGGCTCAGAAGAGGTGTTACGTCTGTGCACATACAAAAAAACATCCACAACAACACAGACACTCGTTTTATGTGTAAGGAGTGCAAAACACCACTGTGCATGACACCATGTTTTAAAGACTTCCACAGGCTGCAGAACTTCTAGAAACATTCCCTGTGACTGTATTTTTTTTTTTAACAAGTCAGCCGTCTCCCACCGAGACAGGGTGACCCTAAAAAAGAAAGAAAATCCCCAAAAAGAAAATACTTTCATCATCATTCAACACTTTCACCTCACTCACACAATCACTGTTTTTGCAGAGGTGCTCAGAACACAACAGCTTAGAAGCATATACCTATGAAGATACACAACATATCCCTCCAAACTGTTAATATCCTGAACCCCTCATTTAGAGTGCAGGCATTGCACTTCCCATTTCCAAGATTGAAGTCCAGCTATATAAAATAACCAGTTTCCCTGAATTATTTTTTTTTTTTTTTTTTTATTATCACACTGGCCGATTCCCACCAAGGCAGGGTGGCCCGAAAAAGAAAAACTTTCACCATCATTCACTCCATCACTGTCTTGCCAGAAGGGTGCTTTACACTACAGTTTTTAAACTGCAACATTAACACCCCTCCTTCAGTGAAACATATAAGTGAACAGTATTTAGATAAGGCTAAAGAGGTCTTTGTGGCATTTATGGATTTGGAAAAGGCGTATGACAGGGTGGATAGGGGGGCAATGTGGCAGATGTTGCAAGTGTATGGTGTAGGAGGTAGGTTACTGAAAGCAGTGAAGAGTTTTTACGAGGATAGTGAGGCTCAAGTTAGAGTATGTAGGAAAGAGGGAAATTTTTTCCCAGTAAAAGTAGGCCTTAGACAAGGATGTGTGATGTCACCGTGGTTGTTTAATATATTTATAGATGGGGTTGTAAGAGAAGTAAATGCGAGGGTCTTGGCAAGAGGCGTGGAGTTAAAAGATAAAGAATCACACACAAAGTGGGAGTTGTCACAGCTGCTCTTTGCTGATGACACTGTGCTCTTGGGAGATTCTGAAGAGAAGTTGCAGAGATTGGTGGATGAATTTGGTAGGGTGTGCAAAAGAAGAAAATTAAAGGTGAATACAGGAAAGAGTAAGGTTATGAGGATAACAAAAAGATTAGGTGATGAAAGATTGAATGTCAGATTGGAGGGAGAGAGTATGGAGGAGGTGAACGTATTCAGATATTTGGGAGTGGACATGTCAGCGGATGGGTCTATGAAAGATGAGGTGAATCATAGAATTGATGAGGGAAAAAGAGTGAGTGGTGCACTTAGGAGTCTGTGAGACAAAGAACTTTGTCCTTGGAGGCAAAGAGGGGAATGTATGAGAGTATAGTTTTACCAACGCTCTTATATGGGTGTGAAGCGTGGGTGATGAATGTTGCAGCGAGGAGAAGGCTGGAGGCAGTGGAGATGTCATGTCTGAGGGCAATGTGTGGTGTAATATAATGCAGAGAATTCGTAGTTTGGAAGTTAGGAGGAGGTGCGGGATTACCAAAACTGTTGTCCAGAGGGCTGAGGAAGGGTTGTTGAGGTGGTTCGGACATGTAGAGAGAATGGAGCGAAACAGAATGACTTCAAGAGTGTATCAGTCTGTAGTGGAAGGAAGGCGGGGTAGGGGTTGGCCTAGGAAAGGTTGGAGGGAGGGGGTAAAGGAGGTTTTGTGTGCGAGGGGCTTGGACTTCCAGCAGGCATGCATGAGCGTGTTTGATAGGAGTGAATGGAGACAAATGGTTTTTAATACTTGACGTGCTGTTGGAGTGTGAGCAAAGTAACATTTATGAAGGGATTCAGGGAAACCGGCAGGCTGGACTTGAGTCATGGAGATGGGAAGTACAGTGCCTGCACTCTGAAGGAGGGGTGTTTCCCTGAATCCCTTCACTAAATATTACCCTGCTCACACTCCAACAGATCGTCAGGTCATAAATACCATTCGTCTCCATTCACTCCTATCTAACACGCTCACGCACGCTTGCTGGATGTCCAAGCCCCTCGCCCACAAAACCTCCTTTACCCCCTCCCTCCAACCTTATCGAGGACGACCCCTACCCCGCCTTCCTTCCCCTACAGATTTATACGCTCTCCATGTCATTCTAGTTTGATCCATTCTCTCTAAATGACCAAACCACCTCAACAACCCCTCTTCAGCCCTCTGACTAATACTTTTATTAACTCCACACCTCCTAATTTCCACACTCCGAATTTTCTGCACAATATTTACACCACACATTGCCCTTAGACAGGACATCTCCACTGCCTCCAACAGCCTCCTCGCTGCTGCATTCACAACCCAGGCTTCATACCAATATAAGAGTGTTGGTACTACTATACTTTCATACATTCCCTTCTTTGCCTCCATAGATAATGTTTTTTGTCTCCACATATACCTCAATGCGCCACTCACCTTTTTTCCCTCATCAATTCTATGATTAACCTCATCCTTCATAAATCTATCCGCTGACATGTCAACTCCCAAGTACTACCTGAAAACATTCACTTCTTCCATACTCCTCCTCCCCAATTTGATATCAAATTTTTCTTTATCTAAATCATTTGATACCCTTATCACCTTACTCTTTTCTATGTTCACTTTCAACTTTCTACCTTTACACACTCTCCCAAAGTTATCCACTAACCTTTGCAATTTTTCTTTAGAATCTCCCATGAGCACAGTATCATCAGCAAAAAGCAACTGTGTCAATTCCCATTTTGTATTTGATTCCCCATAATTTAATCCCACCCCTCTCCCGAACACCCTAGCATTTACTTCTTTTACAACCCCATCTATAAATATATTAAACAACCATGGTGACATTACACATCCCTGTCTAAGACCTACTTTTGCTGGGAAGTAGTCTCCCTCTCTTCTACACACCCTAACCTGAGCCTCACTATCCTCATAAAAACTCTTTACAGCATTTAGTAACTTACCACCTATTCATTATACTTGCAACATCTGCCACATTGCTCACCTATCCACTCTATCATATGCCTTTTCTAAATCCATAAATGCAATAAAAACTTCCCTACCTTTATCTAAATACTGTTCACATATATGCTTCAATGTAAACACTTGATCTACACATCTCCTACCCACTCTGAAACCTCCTTGCTCATTCGCAATCCTACATTCTGTCTTACTTCAAATTCTTTCAATTATAACCCTACCATACATTTTCCTGGTATACTCCAGACTTATTCCTCTATAATTTTTACAATCTCTTTTGTCCCCCTTCCCTTTATATAAAGGGACTATACATGCTCTCTGCCAATCCCTAGGTACCTTCCCCTCTTTCATACATTTATTAAACAAAAATACCAACCACTCCAACACTATATTCCCCCCTGCTTTTAACATTTCTGTCATGATCCCATCAGTTCCATCTGCTTTACCCCCTTTCATTCTATGTAATGCCTCACGTACCTCCCCCACACTCACATCCTGTTCTTCTTCACTCCTAAAAGATGGTATACCTCCCTGGCCAGTGCATAAAATTACGGCTTCCCTTTCTTTGTCGACATTTAAAAGTTCCTCAAAATATTCTCGTTATCTACCCAAAACCTCCATCTCCCCATCTACTAACTTCCCTATTCTGTTTTTAACTGACAAATCCATTTGTTCTCTAGGCTTTCTTAACTTGTTTAACTCCAAAATTTTTTCTTATTTTCATAAAAATTTCTTGACAGTGCCTCTCCCAGTCTATCATCTATCATCATCTGTCAATCATCTGTGACTGTATATGTGTATATAAAATATAGAAAAATAGTAATAAACAACATTTTATATCATTTGTGTAAATATTTTTTGTAAACAAAACAGTGACAACAGCGTTTATGCAGTTATTGTATAGTAAATAGAGAAAAAACTTACAAAATATTGCTCATGTTGTTCTCACAGGCCATAAAATTTAGGTGGAAAAAAAAAATAATATTCAAATGGTATAAAATACCGACAGGTTGTTAGGTAAGACACATATGCAACAGTTGGGTATCTTTATTTCGAAACGTTTCGCCTACACAGTAGGCTTCTTCAGTCTAGTACAGAGAAGTTGATAGAAGCTGAAGATACTTGAAGACGATGTAATCAGTCCATCACCCTTGAAGTTTCTTGGTACAGACCTGAAATCAACTTTGTCAATTTCTACTAGTGAGAATGGATTTGAGAGGGACCTGACCTTCCAACGACAACATTCTTACCTCTACTAGTGGCCTACATCTCACCTCCTGGCGGTATATAGGCTCCATCCTGTCACTTCAACTCCATATTGTTTCAGACTATGGAACAATACTCTTCTCCAGACTGAGGGACTGACCACCTCAAAACTTCAAGGGTGATGGACTGATTACATCGTCTTCAAGTATCTTCAGCTTCTATCAACTTCTCTGTACTAGACTGAAGAAGCCTACTGTGTAGGCGAAACGTTTCGAAATAAAGATACCTAACTGTTGCATATGTGACTTACCTAACAAAAAAATAATAGAAAATAGTACCTAAAAAACTAAATAAAGTAGTACTGGGTGATGGCAGTTGGCAATGTTACCGTATGCAGGTCATTTTCTGTGAACTTCAAGCCTCCATATCTCGGTAAGTATTGATGGTAAAATTTTTTTGTTTAGCCTATGATGTTAAAAAAAAAAAAACTTTTTTCATTAGAAAAAATAATTTTTTTTTTTTTGAAATTTTGGCAACCCTGAGAGGGCCTGGCAACCCTGAAAGAGTTAAAAAAAAAAGGTGTAGGATATAGGCATGACATAATGGGCAAGATAAAGATGTGACATAATGGGCAAGATAAAGATGAGATGAACAGTAGGGAACTGCTTTACGGCGTTTTGCTTTATGGCATTCTGCTAATACGGATATTTCAAATTATGACCAAAACTAGCTACAGGGCTCACCCCACCCAGTTTGTTTACATTCTCCATGAGCTCTGTAAGCACCACGTCTCTCCATTATGTTTGGAAACTTCAAAATTTCAAGTGTTTTTAAAACTTATTTTATATATATTCTGATAATTATACTTGTGTATACCTGTAGTGAT
>NC_069485.1:273140-365640 GCF_026875155.1 Cherax quadricarinatus | reverse complement strand
TTCATTTAGTAGACTAGTACATGCACAATATATACTGTGCATGTACTACTCTACTATTGTGCATGTATCCTTCTCTTTGTGTGTGGGAAAATGTATATTTCATGTGGTAAAATTTTTTTTTTCATACTTTTGGGTGTCTTGCACGGATTAATTTGATTTCCATTATTTCTTATGGGGAAAATTCATTCACATACCGATTATTTCGCATAACAATTACCCCTCTTGCACGGATTAAAATCGTTATGCGGGGGTCTACTGTATATATATATATAATATATATATATATATATATATATATATATATATATATTATATATATATATATATATATATATATATATATATATATATAATATATATATATATATATATATATATATATATATATATATATATATATATATATATATATATATATATATATATATATATATATATATATATTTTTTTTTTTTTTTATTATCACACTGGCCGATTCCCACCAAGGCAGGGTGGCCCGAAAAAGAAAAACTTTCACCATCATTCACTCCATCACTGTCTTGCCAGAAGGGTGCTTTACACTACAGTTTTTAAACTGCAACATTAACACCCCTCCTTCAGAGTGCAGGCACTGTACTTCCCATCTCCAGGACTCAAGTCCAGCCTGCCGGTTTCCCTGAATCCCTTCATAAATGTTACTTTGCTCACACTCCAACAGCACGTCAAGTATTAAAAACCATTTGTCTCCATTCACTCCTATCAAACACGCTCACGCATGCCTGCTGGAAGTCCAAACCCCTCGCACACAAAACCTCCTTTACCCCCTCCCTCCAAACCCTTCCTAGGCCGACCCCTACCCCGCCTTCCTTCCACTACAGACTGATACACTCTTGAAGTCATTCTGTTTCGATCCATTCTCTCTACATGTCCGAAACCACTCAACAACCCTTCCTCAGCCCTCTGGACAACAGTTTTGGTAATCCCACACCTCCTCCTAACTTCCAAACTACGAATTCTCTGCATTATATTCACACCACACATTGCCCTCAGACATGACATCTCCACTGCCTCCAGCCTTCTCCTCGCTGCAACATTCATCACCCACGCTTCACACCCATATAAGAGCGTTGGTAAAACTATACTCTCATACATTCCCCTCTTTGCCTCCAAGGACAAAGTTCTTTGTCTCCACAGACTCCTAAGTGCACCACTCACTCTTTTTCCCTCATCAATTCTATGATTCACCTCATCTTTCATTGACCCATCCGCTGACACGTCCACTCCCAAATATCTGAATACGTTCACCTCCTCCATACTCTCTCCCTCCAATCTGACATTCAATCTTTCATCACCTAATCTTTTTGTTATCCTCATAACCTTACTCTTTCCTGTATTCACCTTTAATTTTCTTCTTTTGCACACCCTACCAAATTCATCCACCAATCTCTGCAGCTTCTCTTCAGAATCTCCCAAGAGCACAGTGTCATCAGCAAAGAGCAGCTGTGACAACTCCCACTTTGTGTGTGATTCTTTATCTTTTAACTCCACGCCTCTTGCCAAGACCCTCGCATTTACTTCTCTTACAACCCCGTCTATAAATATATTAAACAACCACGGTGACATCACACATCCTTGTCTAAGGCCTACTTTTACTGGGAAAAAATTTCCCTCTTTCCTACATACTCTAACTTGAGCCTCACTACGATTGAATTTAAGAAAACTATCACTGAACAATATGAAAGTGGTACAAGTGTGGCCGAACTGTCCAGGATGTATAAGAAACCCTACACAACCTTATGTTCCATAGTGGCCAAGAAAAAGGAAATAAAGGACGCTGTTGTTGCAAAGGGAGTAACTATGCTGACAAAAATGAGATCACCAGTACTTGAAGAGGTTGAGAAGTTATTATTGGTGTGGATAAATGAGAAACAATTAGCAGGAGATACTCTTATGACTTCGATTATTTGTGAAAAGGCTAGGCAGTTGCATGAAGATTTGGTAAAGAAATTGCCTGCAAATAGTGGTGAAGTGAGTGAATTTAAGGCCAGCAAAGGCTGGTTTGAGAGATTTAAGAACCGTACTGGCATACACAGTGTGGTAAGGCATAGTGAGGCTGCCAGTTCGGACCATAAGGCGGCTGAAAAATATGTGCATGAATTCCAGTACATAGAGGCTGAAGGACTGAAACCTGAACAAGTGTTCAATTGTGACGAAACAGGCCTCTTTTGGAAGAAAATGCCAAAGAGGACCTTCATTACACAAGAGGAAAAGGCAATGCCAGGACACAAGCCTATGAAAGACAGGCTGATGCTAATGTTCTGTGCTAATGCTAGTGGGGATTTCAAAGTGAAGCCATTACTAGTGTACCATTCTGAAAATCCCAGAGTGTTCAGGAAAAACAATGTTTTTATTATTTTTTTTTATTATAACACCGGCCGATTCCCACCAAGGCAGGGTGGCCCGAAAAAGAAAAACTTTCACCATCATTCACTCCATCACTGTCTTGCCAGAAGGGTGCTTTACACTACAGTTTTTAAACTGCAACATTAACACCCCTCCTTCAGAGTGCAGGCACTGTACTTCCCATCTCCAGGACTCAAGTCCAGCCTGCCGGTTTCCCTGAATCCCTTCATAAATGTTACTTTGCTCACACTCCAACAGCACGTCAAGTATTAAAAACCATTTGTCTCCATTCACTCCTATCAAAAACGCTCACGCATGCCTGCTGGAAGTCCAAGCCCCTCGCACACAAAACCTCCTTTACCCCCTCCCTCCAACCCTTCCTAGGCCGACCCCTACCCCGCCTTCCTTCCACTACAGACTGATACACTCTTGAAGTCATTCTGTTTCGCTCCATTCTCTCTACATGTCCGAACCACCTCAACAACCCTTCCTCAGCCCTCTGGACAACAGTTTTGGTAATCCCGCACCTCCTCCTAACTTCCAAACTACGAATTCTCTGCATTATATTCACACCACACATTGCCCTCAGACATGACATCTCCACTGCCTCCAGCCTTCTCCTCGCTGCAACATTCATCACCCACGCTTCACACCCATATAAGAGCGTTGGTAAAACTATACTCTCATACATTCCCCTCTTTGCCTCCAAGGACAAAGTTCTTTGTCTCCACAGACTCCTAAGTGCACCACTCACTCTTTTTCCCTCATCAATTCTATGATTCACCTCATCTTTCATAGACCCATCCGCTGACACGTCCACTCCCAATATCTGAATACGTTCACCTCCTCCATACTCTCTCCCTCCAATCTGATATTCAATCTTTCATCACCTAATCTTTTTGTTATCCTCATAACCTTACTCTTTCCTGTATTCACCTTTAATTTTCTTCTTTTGCACACCCTACCAAATTCATCCACCAATCTCTGCAACTTCTCTTCAGAATCTCCCAAGAGCACAGTGTCATCAGCAAAGAGCAGCTGTGACAACTCCCACTTTGTGTGTGATTCTTTATCTTTTAACTCCACACCTCTTGCCAAGACCCTCGCATTTACTTCTCTTACAACCCCATCTATAAATATATTAAACAACCACGGTGACATCACACATCCTTGTCTAAGGCCTACTTTTACTGGGAAAAAATTTCCCTCTTTCCTACATACTCTAACTTGAGCCTCACTATCCTCGTAAAAACTCTTCACTGCTTTCAGTAACCTACCTCCTACACCATACACTTGCAACATCTGCCACATTGCCCCCCTATCCACCCTGTCATACGCCTTTTCCAAATCCATAAATGCCACAAAGACCTCTTTAGCCTTATCTAAATACTGTTCACTTATATGTTTCACTGTAAACACCTGGTCCACACACCCCCTACCTTTCCTAAAGCCTCCTTGTTCATCTGCTATCCTATTCTCCTTTCTTACTCTTAATTCTTTCAATTATAACTCTACCATACACTTTACCAGGTACACTCAACAGACTTATCCCCCTATAATTTTTGCACTCTCTTTTATCCCCTTTGCCTTTATACAAAGGAACTATGCATGCTCTCTGCCAATCCCTAGGTACCTTACCCTCTTCCATACATTTATTAAATAATTGCACCAACCACTCCAAAACTATATCCCCACCTGCTTTTAACATTTCTACCTTTATCCCATCAATCCGGCTGCCTTACCCCCTTTCATTTTACCTACTGCCTCACGAATTTCCCCCCACACTCACAACTGGCTCTTCCTCACTCCTACAAGATGTTATTCCTCCTTGCCCTACACACGAAATCACAGCTTCCCTATCTTCATCAACATTTAACAATTCCTCAAAATATTCCTTCCATCTTCCCAATACCTCTAACTCTCCATTTAATAACTCTCCTCTCCTATTTTTAACTGACAAATCCATTTGTTCTCTAGGCTTTCTTAACTTGTTAATCTCACTCCAAAACTTTTTCTTATTTTCAACAAAATTTGTTGATAACATCTCACCCACTCTCTCATTTGCTCTCTTTTTACATTGCTTCACCACTCTCTTAACTTCTCTCTTTTTCTCCATATACTCTTCCCTCCTTGCATCACTTCTACTTTGTAAAAAAATTCTCATATGCTAACTTTTTCTCCCTTACTACTCTCTTTACATCATCATTCCACCAATCGCTCCTCTTCCCTCCTGCACCCACTTTCCTGTAACCACAAACTTCTGCTGAACACTCTAACACTACATTTTAAACCTACCCCATACCTCTTCGACCCATTGCCTATGCTCTCATTAGCCCATCTATCCTCCAATAGCTGTTTATATCTTACCCTAACTGCCTCCTCTTTTAGTTTATAAACCTTCACCTCTCTCTTCCCTGATGCTTCTATTCTCCTTGTATCCCATCTACCTTTTACTCTCAGTGTATCTACAACTAGAAAGTGATCAGATATATCTGTGGCCCCTCTATAAACATGTACATCCTGAAGTCTACTCAACAGTCTTTTATCTACCAATACATAATCCAACAAACTACTGTCATTTCGCCCTACATCATATCGTGTATACTTATTTATCCTCTTTTTCTTAAAATATGTATTACCTATAACTAAACCCCTTTCTATACAAAGTTCAATCAAAGGGCTCCCCTTATCATTTACACCTGGCACCCCAAACTTACCTACCACACCCTCTCTAAAAGTTTCTCCTACTTTAGCATTCAAGTCCCCTACCACAATTACTCTCTCACTTGGTTCAAAGGCTCCTATACATTCACTTAACATCTCCCAAAATCTCTCTCTCTCCTCTGCATTCCTCTCTTCTCCAGGTGCATACACGCTTATTATGACCCACTTCTCGCATCCAACCTTTACTTTAATCCACACAATTCTTGAATTTACACATTCATATTCTCTTTTCTCCTTCCATAACTGATCATTTAACATTACTGCTACCCCTTCCTTTGCTCTAACTCTCTCAGATACTCCAGATTTAATCCCAGATTTAATCCCAATCTTCATAACAATGTTATGAAGAGTAAATTGTGTGTGTTTTGGAAATCTAATAGTAAGGCATGGGTCACGAGGGAAATTTTCGTCTAGTGGTTCAATGAAGTGTTTGGCCCTAGTGTGAAGGAGTATCTCCTGGAAAAGAAATTGGATCTCAAGTGCATGCTAGTAATGGACAATGCACCTGCTCATCCTCCAAACTTGGATGACCTAATTTTCGAGGAGTTTGGGTTCATCACAGTAAAGTTCTTGCCCCCGAATACCACTCCTCTCCTCCAACCCATGGACCAGCAGGTTATTGCAAACTCTACACAAAAGCAATGTTTCACAGGTGCTTGACTGTGACCACAGACACTCACTTGACCCTAAGGGAATTTTGGAGAGAACACTTCAGCATCCTCCACTGTATAACCCTTATAGGTATGGCTTGGGAGGGAGTGACTACCAGGACTTTGAACTCTGCCTGGAGAAAATTGTGGCCAGATTGTGTCGACAAGAGAGACTTTGATGGATTTGGGACTGACCCTAATGAGCCTATGTCTGTTGTAAAATCAATTGTGGCACTGGGGAGTTCCATGGGGTTGGATGTGAGTTTGGAGGATGTGGAAGAATTGGTGGAAGACCACAATGAAGAGCTCACCACTGAGGAGCTGCAAGAGCTTCAGCAGGAAGAGCAACACATCGCAGCTCAGAATCTTGCTGCAGAGGAGGAGGAAGAGAGATGGAAGAAGGTGCCTTCTCTAGAAATTAGAGAGATTTTTACTATGTGGGGTAAGATGGAAAGCTTTATGGAGAAACATCACCCTAACAAGGTTGTTGCAAGCCAGGTTGGCAACATGTACAGTGACAAAGTCTTGGGCCATTTTAGGGAAGTGTTAAAGAGATGCCAGAAACAGAGCTCTCTCCACAGTTATTTTGTGAGACAGGACTCCAGTGACTCTCAAGGTGGTCCTAGTGGCATTAAGAAACAGAGAAGAGAAGCAACCCCAGAAAAGCAAATGGTACCTGAGGTGTTGATGGAAGGGGATTCCCCTTCCAAACTATAAACAATCCACTCTCTCTCCTCCTCCAGTCTCCCATACACTAAGAAGAATCTCCAATAAAGGTAAGTGTTATGCTGTTAATGTTTCATTCATCATTTCCCATTGTATTGTTTATGTACTACATGTATATTTCATGTTAAAATTTTGTTTGTTTTAATACTTCTGGGTGTCAGGAATGGATTAATTGTATTTACATTATTTCTTATGGGGAAAATTGATTCGTAAATCGTAAATTTCGTTTACGGTAACGGCTCCAGGAACGGATTAATTACGAAAAACGAGGGACCACTGTATCAACAAGATGGAAAAAAAGTTTTATATACCACTTATAACAATTGCGTACACAATCAGCAAACCCAATCTGCATGTCACATTTGTCCACTAAGCGCATATTGAGGTTGTAGTCCATGACATCTGCAGGTTTTAGAATGGGTTCATTGGTCTCTCTGTTGTGCCTGCCACTGTTTGCCATTTCGTTTTGGTGAACTGATGTCAACAATGTGACATCACGTTTGTCATGCCACCAAAATGCCATGATGTCATTGGCAGCAAAGGCTTGCACCTCACCTCTGCGAGTGCCAGCATTGAACCTTGGCATATGTTTACGATTACCACACAATGTGCCACACACGTCTGTCAAGTTCACTCGCAAGAAATCACTGAGTAAGGGGCTTGTGTACCAGTTATCAGTAAATAACATATGCCCCTTACCAAGATATGGTTCCATCATTGTTCTAACCACATCACCAGAGATACCCAATAACTTCATGATATCTCTCAAAGTATTACTGCCAGTGTACACAATGATATCCAAAACTAGACCACTTCTGCAATCACACAGTACAAATAACTTTATACCAAAGCGTTTCCTCTTGCTTGGTATATATTGCTTGAATGAGAGCCTTCCTTTGAATAAAATCAAGGACTCATCAATAACAAGCTTCCTGAAGGGATAAAAATACATGCAGCACGACTCAAGAAATCGTAATGACACGATTGCAAACAAACCATACCCCCGGCCGGGATTGAACCCGCGGTCATAGAGTCTCAAAACTCCAGCCCGTCGCGTTAGCCACTAGACCAGCTAGCCACAATAAGATTCATCCAACTAGGTATATTTCTACACCATAGGAAGGTTAGCACAGGCACCACTGTGACCACAAATGCAAGCACTTTTGTTTCATGTACATAAACACATTTCTGATCTTATATAACCTGTTGGTTCTGTCAGGCCTGGTTTTGTCTGAAAAGTGTAACATACGTAACAGTATCAGGAAACAATGACACCTATCAAATGTCACTAAAACCTGGAGTTGAAATCAGGCGTTCTGTTGCCCAGTATGTGGTGACAGTGTGCTTATACACATGTGGCATAAGCATTATTGTGGCAAAAAACAGGTACATCTCTGCCACAGTTGTCTCTTTCCACTGGTGTAGCCGTGATCTTGGTGAGAGAATTGTATTTGCCATGGTGTATTCATAGTATGTGTTGGTTTCCCTGACAATGATGTCCATCAGGGGTTCATCGAAGAATAACTCAAAGCATTGCAGTTCACTAGCATTGTTCTCAAGTGGACATGATGGCTTTATTCCACTTTGTGTTTCATCAAAGTCATGGGGACTGGGAACAAACTCGTCACCCTTTCCCGCCAACCCCGATGCGGTCTGCTGGTGGGTTCTGGATATTGTAACGTGGTTGTGGTTGTGTAGGTTGTGGGAGTGTGGGGTTGGGTGAGGCTGGTTGTTGCTATGCAGAGTCAACAGCGTGGGTAGAGCGTGACCGCTGTGGTGCCATGGGGTCATGCCACCTCACTATCACCACACTGCCTGACTCCTCAGTAATCATTCATAACCATCGGAACAATATCGCCATCTTCACTTTCAGGTCGTGGTGTAGGGGGGTGGGGGGGGCAAGGATGTGCTCCCAGAGTTATCCTTTCCCTTGAAACAGCATCTTACTATTGCACACTTACCAGGGACACAGCTACGTCGTACATTATGCTGCTTCACTTGGGAATATTCACCCTCCAATGTCACAATAGAAAACATTCCTTTTCAATAACCTTGAAATAATTCACTATCACATTCACTGTAAACCTCTGGGTTCTTGTACACGCAAATCGTTTCCTCTTTCATCCTGGTAAGGTGATGTGAACGTGAACGTGAACAAGGACGGCCAGCACCAGAGGTGGAAGGTTGTGGGTCATCTGGGTTTTTTCATCACTATTAGTTATCCTGGGCACTTTTTTCGGTCACACTCACTTCAAAACCATTGGAATTCATGTCATGACATTTTCATCGCTGTTAGAGCTATCATTGGGAACAAAAGACCTCCAATCCACCGAGGAGTGAGGTACTTCTTACTGCGAGGCATGGTGAAAATGGACTACCAAGATGGCGTTCTCACAATGCACCGCTGAGTCCCAGATTTTTTCACAGGGTGCACACCCACCACTGAGACCCATTCTCTCGCATGTAGGCCTTCCAGGCCTTTCACGCTTGATTGAAGCCGCTAGAATGTATGGTATAAAACATCAGAAACAGTGGCACGTAAGACGTATTTATACGGCGTAAACAGTCAAAGGGTTAAATGTCATATATTACGTTAATATACACATTTTCATTATTCCATCTATGATATTTTTTTCAAAATTATACAATAAACATGATATGTAATATATAAACATGATAAATACACCCCACAGTAGAATAAATTAACATAAAATTTGGAGCTGTGGTAGCCAGACGACTTGTATGAGTGATGGCAAGAATAACGGTTTCTCTAGTCCAACATCAGAGAAAATGTGTTACTGGGGGTAACTGTACAAAATTATTCCTTTTATATGCCTTCACTCTGAGCGTCATTTCTTCTAAAAATGATGTTACATGAGAACTGGAGTGTTTCTTTTTATTTATTCTATTGTATCAATGTAGATACAACTTGTACACAATGTAACTTGTACACAAACCAGACATGTTCACCTGGTTTGTTTACAAAACTCGTGTATGCCTGGTTTGTTTACATAACTTTGCGCCTGTCCTCTCTCATGTACTCATTCTCTCTCTCTCTCTCTCTCTCTCTCTCTCTCATTTATTCATTTTATCTCATTTACTCACCTCTGACCCTACATTAAGACTACAAATATTTTAAGGTAAGTAATGAGTGTATATGTGTATTTTACTTTCTTTTTGTTTTTTAATGCCTAGTTCTATTGCTAACTTAATATAAGCTAGTGTAAATTTGTTATCTAGTATTTATATGCATTTATAAGTGGAAAAAAAAAGGGTGTTCCACTTTACGGCAATTTCCGCTTTATGGCGGGAGCCTGGAACCTAACCAGCCGTATAAGTGGAGCCCTACTGTAATGGGCAGGATAAAGATGTGACATAATTGGTAGGATCAAGGTGTGACATAATAGGTAGGATCAGAGTGTGACATAATGGGTAGGATCAAGGTGTGACATTTCACATATGCCCCCCAGAGCAATACAACAAAAAAAATATTTATACAGTACTATACATTAGTCACTTCAATGCTTATTTTAATATTATACCATGTTATTACCCCATGTTATAACAATGCAACTGACCTCGATCAAGGCTGCCAACACTACCAGTTTCAGCAGCATCTAGCACCGTTTCCTCTTCATCAGCCACGCGACGCCGCTCATCAATGTGACGACGTGATGTTCTTGGTGCTAAAGATGGTTCACCCTCATCCCAATCTGGAGTTCCCTGGCGTGACCACTGACCTGAAAACATTTAAAAATTTGGCCTTTTGCAAATTGTTTTGTGGCAGCATTATCTTAGGTGACAGTGTAAGCCCGTAAAAGTTATACAGGCACTCCTCATTTAACAACCTACCTGTTTAATGACCACTCAGACTTACGACCAGCTCTCCAACCATTCAGTGTACTATATACAGGCACACACACACACACACGAGAACACATCTATGTGGTAAGTGTGCATTACATAAAACAAATCCTGCCGCACGTGCGCAGTGCATAATGAGAGAAAAAAAACTGCGACCGTAATTTTGGATTAAAACAGACTTTGCTGTATTTTTTCATATGTTTTACACAGTTGTATTCACGATTTCTTGGTCTCATTTGATAGAATGGAATATATATTACAGAAATAGAGATGATTTTGATTGGTTATAGTACTGAAAATGGCTTGAAACTGAGCTCAATGTAGTGGAAATGTTAAATTTTTGCTGATGTTCAAAAGTAAACAAATGTCATCGTGAATCTAATACGCATCAGCTGGTGGGTCTAATATGCATTCACAAATGTGCTGATATTATTTGTACAATTATTACAACATTGCATAACAATAAATCTTCTATTTTTAGTGTCAATAAAAATTCATTATGTGAATAAAAAATCAAAATGGAATTCGTCTGTAAAGCCTGAAAACGTAAGTAATGAACAGAGGAAATGTTAATTTAGTGCCAGGAATGTCTGCATTGTTTATTCTGGATCCTATTTTGAAATTGGAATACTTTGAACTTTGTGTTAAATTGGCCAAATTACCAATTTCCGATCACTTTATTGGGTAGTTGAAATGGTTGACTGGGCGATTTCTTGTGCTCAATTGAGAAAACAGAAGTAATACTAACAAAATAACTAAGAATTTGGTCGACTGGAATAATGTAATTGGCCTAAATTGGGAGTCAAATTTGGCAAAATCGCTGATACGTAAATATCACTGATGCATCAAACTTCGCGAGTGTTATTTCGTCAATTTTTCATCAAATTTTGTACTTTTTGCTTTATTACCTTCAGAAAAAGATTCTCTACCATTTTATAAGGAATTTTTTTTTTTTTTTTTTAAATTCTTGGACCCTGGCTGAGATTTGGCCTCTGGACCCTGAAAGGGTTAATTCATTCCAATGAGTGCGACGAAAACCAAATTCAACAAAAACTGAAGCAATATTTCCTATAAGAAATTATGTAAATCTAATTAATCCCTTACAGACACCCAATAACTATAGTTTTTCATACAGAAAACAATGAGAAATAAATATAAAGCACTAATGAAATGAATAAATGATAATTTAAACCACTTTTACCTTTATTGAAGACACTTGTTGGCATATGGAAGATGGCGAGTAGGGGAGAGGGAGGAGAGGTTATCTCTACCACCATCATTACCACCCTCTACCACCATCATTACCACCCTCTACCACCATCATTACCATCCTCTACCACCATCACTACCACCCTGTACTGCCATCACTACCACCCTGTACCACCATCACAACCACTACCACCATCACAACCACTACTACCCTCTACCACCATCCCTACCACCCTCTACCACCATCACTACCACCATCACTACCACCATCACTACCACCATCACAACCAGTACCACCTTCTACCACCATTGAATTCTATCATGTTTCTTGCCTTCTTTATCAAAGGGCTGGCACTTGAAACTTTCTTTGGCCCCATGGTGGCTTATTTAGCAGTCGCACTCAATAAACAAGCACAATAAAAAATAGATTATTACAAAATGTTTCGCATGAATGCACAGGGTAATGTTCACTCGACGAGAAACAAAGCCAGACTGACTCAGAATGCGTGAGTGGGATGCTTTGTGTGGGTGCGGGCAGACGCACACGCTTGGTATGGCGGATGAAAACCGAGACAATATTTTGACGAAAAAAGTTGTTGAAAACTTAATTCAACGAAAACCAGGGCAAATGAAAACTGAGGTTCTACTGTACATTGGTCTTGATGGCACACACATTATGGGCACATAAAAATTTCATTATGCAAGTTTAACCCCTAAACTGTTCAAACATAGATCTACGTTCTCACACCCAGTGCTCCGAATGTTTTGATTTTTTTTTAACCCTTTGACTGTTTCGGTCGTATATACACGTCTTATGAGCCACCGTCTTCAACCCTTAAACGGTCCAAACAGATCGACATTCAAATTCATAGTGCTACAAAAGTAGATCTACCTTTTTTGTACATTTTTTCAAATACAGTGGACCCCCGGTTAACGATTTTAATCCGTGCAAGAGGGGTAATTGTTATGCGAAATAATCGCTATGTGAATGAATTTTCCCCATAAGAAATAATGGAAATCAAATTAATCCGTGCAAGACACCCAAAAGTATGAAAAAAAAAATTTTACCACATGAAATATACATTTTCCCACACACAAAGAGAAGGATACATGCACAATAGTAGAGTAGTACATGCACAGTATATATTGTGCATGTACTAGTCTACTAAATGAAGAATAAATGACACTTACCTTTATTGAAGATGCAGCAATGACTGATGAGACATGTGTCCTGGGGGTGCCTTTTCCTCCTGAGTACTGTAGGTCCTGTTTGGCATTTTCTTCCAGAACAGGCCTTATCACACTGTGTATGCCACTACGATTCTTAAATCTCTCAAACCAACCTTTGCTGGCTTTAAATTCACCAATATGAGCACTAGTTCCAGGCATTTCTCCCTGTTCACCTGGGTGTTAGTCGACTTGTGTGGGTTGCATCCTGGGAGACAAGATTAAGGACCCCAATGGAAATAAGTTAGACAGTCTTCGATGACACTGACTTTTTTGGGTTACCTGGGTGGCAAATCCTCTGGGGTTAATTGTTTCTTGGTATTCTCAATAAGCCACACCAACAACGGTGCTACAGCAGCAGCAGCAGCTGACAGTGCAGCAGCAGCAGCTGACAGTGCAGCAGCAGCAGCAGCTGTACCACCAATAGTAGCGATGGTTGATTGGGGTTTATTATACAACCTGGCCAGCTCGGAGACATGCACTCCACTTTCATACTTATCAATGATCTTTTTTTCATCTCTATTGTAATTCTCACCTTATTGCTGTAGGGTTGGCACTAGAAGCTTTCTTGGGGCCCATGGTCACTTATTTTCCAGAAAAAGCACCGAAAACACTGTAATAATACGAAATATTCCGATTGTATGCTTGGATGTTACCGCGGAGGCTGGCTGGTAAACAATGCCACCGGCGGAACATGTGAGCGTGGCTCAGGCCGCACAATTGGACGCGTCTCGGACGAAAATCGGTAAGCGGGTTTTTAAGCGGTATGTGAGGCAAAATTTTTGCAATTAAAGTAAGCGGTATGCAAAATAATCGCTATGTGATAAAAACATTATGCGGGGGCCCACTGTCATGGTCCCTCGTTTTTTCGTATTTTCCGGGCCCAAATCGTAGATTTTTGGCCAATCATGGGGGGTATTTTCGTAAAAAACATGGATTTGGGTTTTTTCATAGGTTATCCGAATAGTAGTTCATCGGGGACGCGAAATGAACGGTGGGAGGGGGCGGCCTCCCTCCCCAGCCATTTTGGGGCCATTTTTTTACCGGGGAGTAAAGGGCCCCCTCAAGTGCCCCTACGAAATATTTTTTTAATTTTCCCACTAATTTATGTTGAAATATTAAATAATGCCATGGTCCAAAGAAAACCCCTGTGCCAAGCCTTGGTAAAGAAGGTGAGAATATGTACGTGAAAAAGTTTTGGGGCCCCATTTTGGGGAAGTGTTAAAGAAAACCCCAGAAACAAAAGCTTCTCCCACTTTTTGGAATTTGAGAGTAAGATCACATTGAAAACCCCCCCCTTTCCACATTTTACTTTGGGAAGGAAAAAGTACTCAAGGTGGTTAGTGGCTTTTAAGAAAAAGAAGAGAAAAACCCCCCAGAAAAACAATTGGTACCTAGGTGTTGCTGGATAGGGTTTTCCCCTTTTCCAAACTGAAAAAACAATTAATCTCACCCCTCCCCCAGTCTCCTATACACAAAAGAAGAATCTTAATAAAGGTAATTTTGTTATGCTGTTAATTTTTCATCATTTTTTCCCATTGTATTGTTTAGTATTAAATTTTATATTTCATGAAAACCCAATTTTTTTTTTTTAATACTTCTGGGTGTCGGTAAAAAAATTAAATTGAAATTTACATTATTTTTTAGGGAAAAAATTTTGATTCACAAATCTTAAATTTGAAAAATGAAAAGCTCCGGGAAACCCGGGTTTTTAAATTTAAAACGAAAAAGGGGGAGGGGACGTATAAAAAAAAAAAAAAAATGTAGATACTGTTTTTTCTAAAACTTTTTCCACATGTAAAAAAAAAAAAAAAGGATTTTCATTTTTTTACTTATTTAATGTTAAAAAAAACATTTATTACTTTTGGGGAACCATTTAAGGGTTAAAAAAATTATAGTCAAAAAACCCAGCGGCTTCAAATCAAGCAGGAAAAAAAAAGCGGTAGGCCCCCAAAGTGAAGGGAAAGGGTCTTTGTGGTCAGTGTGCACCATATAAAAAAAAAACCGCAGGGAACCCCAGTGGGGATAATAGAAAAAAAAAAACCCGAAAGTTTTTTTTTTAAATTTAAAAAGCCAACTTTGTGGCCTAAAATGTATAGTATTTTTTTTGGGGGAAAACCATTTTTTGGTCTTTATTTGATAGAATGGAAAAAAATTAAAAGGGAAAAAGAGGTATTTTGGGCTGGTTTTTTCTATGAAAAAAAACCTTGAAATGGGAGCCAAAGGGGAAAAGTTTGATTTTTTCTGATGTTCAAAAAATAAAAAAAAATGATGTCATTTTTCCTTTAAAATTTTCCAAGTACCATTCTAATATGCGGCTTTAAAGGGTTGACTTTATTTGTTTCAATTATTACAATATTTTCAGTATTGTAACAGTAAATCTTTTTGTTTTTTGTTTTTAATAAAAATTCCAAAAAAAGAAAGCAAGGGGTAATATCAGAGGGGCCGGAGGGTGGTGATGATGAACAAAAAAAAATGTTAATTTTTGAGCCAGGAAGTCCCGTTGTTCTTCTGGACCCTATTTTTTTAAATTGTCCTATTTTTTAATTTTTGTGAAATTGGCCAAAATTTCAAATTTTTGACCATGTTATTGGGCATTGAAAAAAAAATTTAAAAGGGGAGTTTCTTGTCTCGTTGATAGAAAAAAGGGGGTTCTAAAGGGAAAAAGCCTTGGAAAAAGGCGACTGGAACAAAGGGAATTTTGGGCCAAAAAAAGGGCTCAAGTGGGTGAAAAAACGCCCAATTTTGTAAATATCACCCAAATTTGCTAACCACAAAAAGAGCAAAAACCAAAAGTTTTCCATTAAAAATTTTGTTCTTTTTGGTGGGCCCTTACAATCGGAAAAAATTCCCCTATTTATTTGATAAGAATTTTTTTTTTTTAAATTTTTGTGACCCAAAGACACCTCAGGATTTTGGGGGTTTTTACAGTTTAAAGGGTTAAACTTAAAAAAAGGGGGAATTTTTGTGTTAAAAATAAACAAAAAAAAAAAAATTAGGGGCCTACTTTCCCAAATCAAGACCCGCCAATTTTGGTTTCAGGATGTCACCTGATGGCAAAAGGAGTCCCAAACCCCTTGCAGAAGTGTTGCCAATATACCTTTTTTCTTGTTTTTGTTTTAATTTATATAATTTTTATGTTCTGATAATTACAATCTGTAGCAGTTCTTGTGATTTCATAACCAATGCTTGTTCTGACACTAATATTAGGTACTGAAATAGTACTCACATAGTCATAATCCTTATAGAGAATAAACTTGATTGACTGATTGATTGATTGATAAACACACTGACAGGTGAACATTTTCACCTGCCTTGGTCACATACTATTGTCTAGAAATACAGTATATACAAAGTATTTATAGGTCCCAGCAAAATATTTTAGACATGCTGGAGTATATGTGAAACTCCTTGATGCATGGTTTAAGACAAGTGTCACTCCACTGCTGACATTGCAGCAGTGGAGTGACACTTGATGATTATGCACTGCCTTGGCTTTATTTGTTTTCACTGTTATATATAAACATGTCTGTCTGTCTAGCCCTGTCTCTGTTTATCTCTTTCTCTACTTATCTGTCTTTCTGTCTGCCTGTGAGTCTGTCTGAGTTATCCTAGGTAATTTACACTATGTATAATTGTGTTTGTGTGTACCTGTGAGACTGAGACAGAGATAGAGACAGCCAAAGCCAATCTGCCACCCAGCCAACTAACCTGCCGAACATGTATTACACATTCCAGAACTGTTTCTCTTTACTTAGGGCATAGGTTATAGGACATTCTGGCAGAATGACACTACCAGTGGTATAAAAAATGACAGGATGTTGCACAAATGTTGCACACGGGTTATTATTGAGGTTTTGGATACTTCCTCGACGACTTGTGGCAACATCCATCTCAAAGTCACTAAACTCAGGATCAGCATCACTTTCCTCTTAAAAGGGGAGTGTTAATACAACATGACATCAGTGAATCCCTGGTGTTTACCACGCTGTTTGCTCTAGCTGGCGCTCAATTGAACTGGTGCTCTCACAAGATACTAAGTGGTCCCAGATTTTTTTAATACTGCGCACACTGAGTGCTAAGACCCATTCTATACCAACCAGACATCTCAGGCCATTCGTGCCAAATTTGGGGGCAGGAAAAATAAAAAGCTGATCTACATTTGGAGCGCTAGCAGTAACAACATAGATCTACGTTTGGACAGTTAAGGGGTTAATCTTGGATAACTTATATACATCAAACACTGTACAGTGTTTGAGGGTCTAAACTTTGCTACAGCCAACTAGGTACAGTATGGCAACATGAGCCCTCTAAAAATATTTCTAGATCAAGAAACATCTTTAATATGGTAGTCAAAAACAACATTAACCCCTTGACTGTCGCAACCCGCAATCCTGAGATTATTATTATTATTATAATCAAAAAGAAGCGCTAAGCCACAAGGGCTATACAGCGCTGCAGGGTAGGGAAGGAAGCAAGGGAATTGGATGGCAGAAGGGAGGGGGGATGATCAGCAGGTTACAGAAAACAGCGGGGCAGGGGATAGTACGGGGGTAGAGGGTAGCAAGAGATACAAGTAGAAAGGGCTGAACGTATCAAAATTTGTGGAGTAAGTCAGTCGTTGTCAAAAAGTCAATGAGAGAGTCCGGATGAAAGGTGGGTCCATCAGCAAGAAGGGAAGGTAAAGAGAGAGCAGCGGGGCGAAAGACGACGACATGAGTTAAATTCTGCGTGCTCGTTATAAAGAGTGCAGTCCCAACAGAATGTGGCTTGACTTGATAATGGAGCTTGGCAATTCTCACAGAGAGTAGCAAGACGCCACTCCATGAGATATCCATTAGTAAGACGATTATGGCCAATGCGAAACGGGAGAGAGTAGTCGCCCGTCAACCTCGACACTGGTGATAAGAAGACGTCCAGATAACCTATACTCGTTTAATAGACTGACGTTTGTTGCCGAGCATAGTAGACCAACGTTTTTTGCCAACGGGAGTGAAGGTGGGAAGATATTACAGCAAAATAGTCCGTACATGGAATACCTCTATAAGAAACTGGTAGGTCATGTACTGCAGACCGCTCAGCAGTGTCTGCCTGTTCATTGCCCTGTACTCAACATGACAGGACCCAACAAAAACAATATCTTTATGCTTAAGTAAAGATGCGGCGTAGCCAAAGTTTGGATACGGAGGAGCTAAGGGGTGATGTGTATCAATTTTTGTAATAACCTGTAAAAGCACTAAGGAGTCTGTAGACAACCACAAATGATGACACATGCATAATGCATTACGGATAAGTGCTGTAAGGATGGCATATAATTCAGCAGTAAAAATACAAGCTGAAGATAGTAAATCCCTTTGTAACGACGCATGTCACGGAAAACACTGCTGCGAATCGCTACGCCGTCAGAAGACTTAGAGCCATCTGTGTACACAGCAATGGCATGAGAATGAGAGTGAAAGTGGTTCAAGTAAAAAGAAGCGGTGAAGCGACCCGTAGACAGTTGGGCATTCCGAGCAAGGGAGGGAGAAAGAACAGACTCGAACAGCTGGACTTCCCGAGGGGGGTAGGGGAAAAGTGTGATGCTACATGTACATAGAAAGGTGGTAGTTGAAGAGAAGACAATAGCGAATGAAGGCGAAAGAGAAGGGACGGAGTAAGCAGGGGCCCGTCGAACAAAATAAAGAATTTCTACAAATATCAGTGACCATTCTGAAAATGGAAGGATTTGCGGAGACAGAGAGCGTCATAGTAGCGCAGGCAAGGGGCATCACCGGCGATCGGATAAGATGGAACGTTCGCTTCTGCATAGAGGCTTTCGACAGGGGAAGAGACGAAAAGCACCAAGGCATAAACTTAATCCTTGGTGATGAATGGGGTTATAAGGCTAGAGAAGTAGCATGAGATGCCGCTGAATGATCTGGTCCACCATAAAACAAGTTTCGATAAAAAAAAGGGTGGAATGTAGGTGAAGGCGGGTACGACGATCAGCACCCCACGAAAGATTGAGCAAGGGTTTTTTAAAGAAGGTCAGCCGGCTGTGACAATTTCCTTCAAGAGGTAATGTGAGTTTCCAGATAACCTACATTCAAAAGAGGAGGGCCCAGAAACTTACTGTATCACTTTTCAGTGGATACGGAGCCATAGATGTAGCACAGTATGATCAGAGTATGACAGAGCGTCTAGTGAAAGAGATTTGGTGGGTTTTTAGTGCTGGAAAATTTAAACCCATGTGTGGTGGCCCCAAATAGGAAACACGGCGACTGCAGCTGGAGAGAAACTGTAAGTGAGGAGACAGACAGCGCCTGCACAGGCAATAGGTCGACGTCATCACATAGAGTGATGTCCAAATATTTGTGGAAGACTAGAGGCCAAATCATTATAGCAAGGAGAAAAAGTGTTGTCTCAGAACACATCCATGGGGGACAACCTTCAGCTTGATAAAGTCGGGGAGAGTCACATTATTAACCCAACACGGAAATGCCCTGTCAGTTTAAAAAAGTCTTAAGGAATGATGGTAGATTGCCTCGAAGGCCTAAGGAGTGGGCTTGGGCTAAAATATTATAACTCCAGTTGTGACTTATGCCTTCTCGAAGATCAAAAAAAAATGGCAATACTGAGTGGTTATTCGCAAAGCATTACGAAACATACGTATCCAGCGCAGTAAGGGGTCAATGGTAGAACGTCCCTTACGAAAGCCATATTGACGAGTGGAGAGACGTTGTGTGTCCTAATACCACACAAAACGTCTATTTACTAGACGTTCCAATTACATTGCAAACTGCACTGGTAGAACAGGGACGATAGTGGGGGTTTCATTTCCCGAAGTGCCTGGTTGCGGAAATGGAGAACAAATGGGCGGATTTTCTCAACAGCTGTGGAAGAACTCCTTTGTACCAAATAAGATTGTAAAGGCGTAATGGACTGCAAGGGCTGACTGAATGTAAATGTTGTAGTCATACGAATATGAATGTCTCGGCCCAGCTGCCGATGATCACAAGCTGAGAGTGTTGCCTCCATTTTTCTAGAAGGTGTAAAAGGCACATTATACTGTTCTTCACTGAGAGAAGAAAAGTCCAATGGTGCTAACACTCTGCAGCCTTTGAGAAAGAAAATGAGGGCATAGATGGAGTCCCTGAGAAAATACGACGCAAATGATTGCCAATTTTTCATTGGCAACATCTAGTGGGTCTGCTATAACAACTCCGGCATCCCGCAGAACAGAGCCGGGTCAGGAGAATATTTACCACTTCAGTTTTCGTACTTTTTTCCAGACTGCACTCCTAGAAAGCAGAGGTGATGGAGGAGACATAATCTTCGCCAGCAAGTGCGTTTAGCTCACGGATGACACGGCGAAACGATCGCACCTATCTGTTTAAAAAAAATCAAGGAGTGCTCTGTGGTTCTAATGTACCGAACTGCCCGAAGGGGAACTTGCAGCGCGTTTAAACTACTGCACTAGCACAAGCAGGAGACCACCAAGGCACCATTTCTGAGAATGCCTGCTCGAAGTTTTGGGGTAATAGAATGAGAAGCTTCGGGTGAAAACGGAGGATGAGAAGAGGTGTAAAAGCTCATCGATGAGGACAAGAAGGAACCTCTTTAAAAACAGTCAGCGTGTGAGTAAAGGTTCCAATTTGGCCCGATTAAATTGCCAGCCTGGTGTGCTAAGAGTGATGCGAATATGAAGGGGGAAAGTAAGAATGATTGGGAATGATCAACTGTCAAGTAATCCGGTAGAACAACCAAGTAAATTCAAATTTCGGCGGAGAAGAGCAAACTGAGAGATCGATGCAACAGAGAGTAAGAGTCCGAGGATCAAAAATGGGTGTGAGTACCTGTATTTAAAACATGGAGGGGGTGGGTGGCAAGAAAGCCTCTAACTGAATTCCACGGGAATCACAGTTGAGACCCTCCCCAGAAGGAAATGGTGGGCAATAAAAATCACCAAGTACAGAATTTGAGGCGGTACTGACGAAACCAAGGAAGGCAAAATCCGGAATAGATAACGCCCGAGAAGGAGAGAGAATATAAATAACAGACGTATACCAACCTATGTAGTTGGATACGGCTGCGGTGTAATGCAGCGAAGTATGAAACAAAAAGCTGATGGTACGGAATAATCATTGCGGAGAAGAAGGGCACATTCATTAAAGGTCCCATCCAGGAAAAGGATCTGAAGAAAACAATAAATTATAGCCTGAAGATGTGAGAAATAACAGGCAAGTGAAATTTTGGTTCCTGTAAGCAAACACCAACAGGGGCAAACTGGAGAGTAACATCTGAAGCTCACCCCGATTACCCCTGAGCCACGAATATTTCCAACAGTAAAAAGGCCAGAATGGCAATGATAAAGATACTTGAAATCCGCAGGTAAGGTTCCTACGGACAAGAGGGTTAGAAAAGTCCACATGCGGAGGCAGGGAAAATGTTCAAGCAGCGAAGGAACGGTGCGCTGAGAAGGAAAGGAGCTGCGCAGATGGAGCAGGAGAGAGAGAAAGAGCGAAGGTGGATCCAGTGTCCATTGATGGTTTGGTCTCTGCAATATATTCAGAAGATTGCTTCAAGTTTTCAGAATTCAGAGATGTTGTATGGGAGACAATATTGGGAATGGTCGGGGGAGGGAAGATAAAGATGGAACTGTAATGGACTGTACCAAGGTAGGGGGGGGCAAAGGGTGGAGGGAACTGGAGAAGCCGTGCAGGGAAAGAAAGAGACAGGGAACCTGGGAGTTAGCAGAAGAGGAAGAAACTGGGAGGGAACAGGGGAGGAAGGTACATTACGAGAGGAGGGTGAACCTCTTGCACTGTAAAATACTGAGCCAGTGAGAGGGGAAGAACTAGGGACAGAGACAGGGAGGGTAAAATGAGAGGTGAAGAAGGGTAGGAGGTGTTACCCGGACCATTTTTTGACTTTTGAGGAGTAGAGGGGACGATTGTGGAAGAGGATGTCGTACGAGGTCTCGTCGATACTCTGTAGGCTTGTAAGAGAGAACTCGAAACGCGAGATTAAGACAGGGCTTGAATTAGGGACGTCTGAGCCGAGACCAGCAAAAGGAATAATACAGGAGTGATTATGGGAGAGGTAACCACAGAGTGGTGTAGAAGATGGGATAACCAGAAAGTGGGGGACGTTTTGAAACACGGGAATAAGCAACACTGGGAGTCTCCCTTGGAGGCGAGATGATAAACTGCCGTGGCATAAGGGAGACTTGCAGTCTCATTTGAGGTAACGTATTTCCCGCTCGTTTAAATAGGACCTACAACGGCGAGAGTACGAAAGGGTAGCCCTCATGACATTAAGGCAGAGGGAGATCGATTGCAAGACTAGATTAGAATGGTCCTCGGCACCACAGCTGGGCATTCGGCGATAAAACTGCAATAATTCGCTGGATGGCCAAAATACGCCAGAGCAATTTTCTACACTGCTGTGGTGTAGGGATCACTTTCCGCAACTTGTAACCGATGACCTGCTATATAAACTGAGGATGGGTAGATTCTCGGCTGTCAAAAGTATTTAAACGAGCCACATTGCTAGGGTATCGTCTCCGCCCACGTGGCAGGAGACACGAAGTGTTCTACCTTGAGGAATTGGAGATCTTGGAGTTCCAGCTGTTCTAGAATGTGGGTGCACATGTCTGGAAATTTTGTTTTGCAGAACAATGGATGGGGCAGAATAACGGTACCAACTACAATACCATAGAGGGAATGAAATGTTTTTTTCAAGTGAAGAACATAATCTATATGGGAAAGACGAGAGAGCTCACAGCCAGGTAGCAAATCTGTAACGGTAATTAGCGCGTAACCGCTCTTAAGAGGCATGAAAAGAAATATCCTTTACCAACATGGCGTAGGATGCCTTGCCATACGAATTGTCCAGAAAGATAGGCATAGAGGAAGTTGGTCTTAAATGAAGAATTTATCCACTGTCAGTCTGAAACTGAGTCGTGAAATAGTGAATGACTGTCGATCCTTTTCTGAGAAGACCGAGAAGGTGAAGGTGAGAAGTATCATCACAGGTATTTGTCGTTGAACGTTTAAGGCGTGGGAACCAAGTGTCCACGTGGAACGGTACGGGCGATTTTGAAAATTGCCGACACCGTAGAGGAGAGGCCGGAGCATAGACAAAGGAGAGAGCGAAGGTCTAGGTAAATCGAAGGAGTCAGTCTAGGCCGTCCATACCTGAAGGCATGTGAGGAGAACAGCACCGGAATAGGTAACAGAGCATGAGGAATGTCTGAAGAGTGGTCCAAAGACGAGGCGGGGTCCAGAACGGGGTGCGTATCAAGAAGGGGGCCCGGGGTACCAGGTACATGGACTAGGGCTGCCATGGTAGGTTACTTCTTCCTTTTATGTTATAAGAAAAAAAAAGAAAGAAGAAAAAATATAAAAATAAAATAAAGAAAAAAAAAGGGGGGAACCGGGGAGGGAATAGTTCCTAGGAGGAATGAAAGGCCAGAAATCTCCCTCCGCGCCCAAAGGATCCGACACACACGCTAGTATCGTCAGATGCAGAAATGGAACCCGTGCCATACCCAAACCCTTCATGCCAGTAAAACCAGCAATCTGGGATAGCAACTCACAATCTGCCGAGCTAACTCGGTGGACAAAAGAGAGGCTAGCGCCGGATAACCGCCACAAAGCATACCACCTTCAGCCAACACCGCCCCTGAATCCGAAAGTGGCTTCCAGAGGATACACCCTCGCCCAAAGACAACCCATAAGCTACTCCGGGACATACCGAGAGGGATCGGGACACATCCCTAGCCAATCCAGATTTCCACCGCAAACTATACGCCACCGCAAGAAACCTCAACGGAAAGTGGACGACCACCCCGGTGTCCTTTCCTCTACCTAGGAACTAGCGAGCCTGGGGAGGAAATCCCCAAAGGACAAAAAAGAGGAAGGGCAAAAAGGGAGGAGTTGGGAGGGAGGAGAGGAAAGGAAAAGGGGAGGAAGGGAGGATGGGATAGGGGAGGAGATAGGGGGGTAATTAGGTTCTGTCCTGAGGAAGAAAGACCGATGGTCTAAATTCCTCAGACCAAGATCCTCTTCACACCACGCCAAGGAGCCACCCCTGAAGAGCAAATCCCTGAGAGTCTCCTGGTGTCGCAAAATTTAAAAAAAAAAAAATTATTTCTTATGAAAGATAGAGAATCTTTTTCCCCCGATTGTAATGACACACAAAAAAAAAAACGAAAATAAATGGAAAACTGACAGAATTACTACTCTCCTTCACGAAGTTAGCGACCTCGGCAATATATTACCAAACGTCGATTTCGCCCACTTATGAGGAGCCCTAATTTTCGACTAATCGATTGTCCCAGTACAGCCAAACTCATAGAGCTATTTTTTAGAACTCATCTTTCCATTTTTTCTATCGATTGATTACAAGAAAACTGCCATTTACCAATTTCGAACTACCCAATAACGTGGCCAAATTTGCAATTTGGCCAATTTCACAAAAATTAAAAATATGACAATATCAAAAATAAGGTCCAGAATGTAACATTGCAGACATTCCTGCTCTAAAATAACATTTTTCTTTGTTCATCAGTCATGTCTCCAGGCCCCTCTGGATAATACTCATGCTTTCTAATTTGAAATTTTGTACACCACAAAAATAGAAAGATTACTATTAGTAACTACTCAAATGCTGTAATAATGTATAAAAAACAACAACCCATCAATGACTGCAAATTAGAATGCAGTTGGACATTAAATGGACCATGAACAATCATTTGTTTACTTTTGAACATCGGCAAAATTCAAACATTTCCCCTACTTTGAGCTCCATTTTTCCAGGTTCTTTTTATAGTTAAAAATAATCAAAATCACCTCTATTTCTATGTGTTTTTCCAATCTATCAAATGAGTACCAAGAAAACAGAATACAACCCATAAATACTATACTAAAATAGACGCACAAAGGTTGGCATTTTTAATTAAAAAAAATGCGGGTAAGATTTTTTTTTCATCATTATGCACTCCGCCGTGCTCTAGATTTCTTTTATATGTGCCACTGACCACACCGACCCATTCACTCACATGTGGGCCAACCAGCTTACTCCTCCTTGATTTAGAAGCCACTAGAATTTAGAGTATATATACGTCAAAACTGTACCTCGTAAGACGTAATACATTATCGGTCGGACAGTCAAAGGGTTAATGGTGAAAAATTTAAAATTTTTAAAAAAAATTTTTGTACTTTGAGGTTCAAGCCACTTTCCCAATTTTTCCCATACGTGTTCATCCCACCCCTTTCACTTTTTCCTTAAGCTTTCCGTTTTCTGGAACCCAATGGCACAAAAGATGCTTTTTTTAACTGTATATACTAAGCACATAATTGGGGGTATTATCCAAACATATGAAAATGTTAAAAAATAAAAAATTATTAAAAACAATTTATACACACACGAGGTGCAACCAAAAAATTTCCAAACTTGAATTTTTTTCAGCACTTCCTGGGTGAAATTTGGTGGCATAGATCAAAACTATGTATTCACTCCTTTGGAAGTAGCATGGAGGTTTTTTATAAAGTTGATCTTTCCATTTTTTTCATGTCAGTTGAATGTTGAAATTTTTTTTTGGTCTAACAGAATAAAAATTTTTTTAAAGAAAAGCATGTTGTTTGTGCGGTGAAATTCCATTTTTAAGATCAGTAAAAAAAAGCTAGTGAAATCGCCAAAAAAATTCGCAGTGTTCATGTGAACAATGGGTTGGACAGTTTTTTGAATAAACAAAAATGATATTTATTTTATGAGCTATAAAAAAACAAATACGTGGGCCCCCGGTTAACGATATTTTTTTTACTCCAAAGATGTTCAGGTGCCAGTACTGACCGTTTGTTTCCCTAAGAAATTTGGGGAAGTAGATTAGTTCATTCAGACCCCCAAACATACAATACAAACACACTTTCTTAAATTACATACATAATTTGGTCGCTTTTGGAGGGAATCGTTATGCGGGGGTCCACTGTATTGTTTAAAAGAATTGTACTGTTACACCAAAAAAAATAATATGTAATGCAAAATTTTGGGAACAACATAAAACTTACATGTTACCTAGGAACTAATAAGTAGGACTTCTTGTGCAGTTAACCCTTTGAGGGTTGAGACCCCTACTTTCAAACTTGCTCCCAGGAACGAAGAATTTAAAAAAAAAAATTGAAATGATAATCTTTTTTCTGAAGGTAATGAAACCAAAAGCAAGAAATTTGATGGAAAACTTACAGAATTACTCTCTCATGAAGTTAGCAGTCTCGGTGATATTTACGCATCAGTGATTTTGCCCAATTTGAGCCCTATTTTGGGTCAATTCCATTGTTCCAGTTGACCAAACTCATAGTTATTTAGCTAGAACTCCTTTTATTCTATCAACTGAGTACAAGAAACTGCCCATTTACCTATTTCAACTATCCAATAAAGTGACCAGAAATTACTAATACGTATGACCAATTTCACACAAAATTCAAGAAAGGCTGAGTTCAAAATAGGGTCCAGAACAAATAATGCAGACATTCTTGGCACTAAAATAACATTTGCTCTGTTCATTAGTCAAGTCTCCAAGCCCCTCTTATATTACGCTTGCTTTTCATTTAGAAATTTTTGTTCACACACAAAGAGATTTACTGTTATTCAGACTACTGCATAATGTTAATAATTGTATAAATAATGTTAGTGCATTCGTGAGTGCATATTAGACCAGCCAGTTGACGTGTATTAGACTTATGATGTGATTTGTTTACTCTTGAACATCGGCAAAAATCAAACATTTCCGCTACTTTGAGCTCAATTTCAAACTACTTTTATTCTGCAAACCATTCAAAATCATCTCTATTTTTGTAATACATCTAAAATTCTATCAAATGAGACCACGAAACAGAGAATACAACCATATAAACCATATGAAAATACATCACAAAATCACTGTTTTACACCAAAAACATGGTCAGTTTTTTTTTTTCTCATTATGTAATGTGTGCTGCAGAATTTTTTTTTATACTGTGTACACTGACCATGCATACCGTACATTCTCTCTCATGTAGGCACACCAGCTTTCTCTCGCAGACTGGAAGCCGCTAGAATTTTGGTGTAGTATTACAGGACTGACCCTGGCTTCAAAGCCGCAATATTACAGAACCGACCCTGAAAGAGTTAACTACAATCATAAGTACAATAAGAAAGGTAGCTAATAACACAAGGTCAATTACAAAAGAATTACGTATTAATTAACCCTTTGAGGGTCGGTGCCATACATGTACAGTTTGAGAGCCAGGGTCAGTGCCGTACTTATACGCCAAAATTCTAGCACCTTCAAATCGAGCGGGAGAAAGCTGGTAGGCCTACATGTGAGAGAATGGGTCTACGTGGCAAGTGCGACCGGTAGGAAAAAAAATCGTGGCACCTGCACTGCATTGTGGGAATGCCATTTCAGTATACCTTGTTTACCATGCCTTGTGGTAAGAAACTCCTCACTCACCAGCGAACTGGGACTTGTTTGTTCCCAAGTGATAGTTCAAACACAGATGTAAATGTCAGTGAAGATGAATTTCGTGGTTTTGAGGAGTTTGTGGCCGAAAGTAATGAACATAATACTGGTAATAGCGATGAAAACCCAGACGACCCTCAACCTTCCACCTCAGTGTGCTGGGCCATCTTGTTCAGTTGTCCCCAGAACAATGAGGTAACTCGCACTTTCCCGTCTCCAGGACTCAGATGTAAGCACTGATGATGATAGTTCCAGAAAACGAGAGTTAAGTGGAATATTCTCCAGTGAAGCGTCAGTATTATACAACACTACATGCACTCTGGTAGTGTGCCATATGCCATTCCAAGGGGAAGGAGTACATCTCAGAGTACATCCCATGGCTGTACAACAAAACAGATAGTGAAAATGAAGATGATATAGTTTACAACTGGGATGGATAATGTGCATGCATCATCAGATGGTGGTGGTGCCATGTGCTTTTGAGGCACCAGCAGGGGCCCAGGGCTGGTACTCCTGCTGCTGACTCAGCTCAGCTACAACTAAGTCCACCCTCACCCACCCACCACACCAACCTGTACAACCACAACCACCTGTCAGTACCCCAGTACCCACCAGCAGACAGCATCTGGGACTGGCAACAAGGTGCCAATTTTGTTTCCAATCCACATCACTTTGATGAAAGTCAAAGTGGAATATGGCCATCTTGTACACTTGGGAACAATGCCACTGAACTGGTGCTTCAAGTTATTTTTTTGATGAACCTGATGGAAATTTTTTGTCAGGGAATCCAACACATACAGGGTACCTCGGGATAAGAATTTACTTGTTCCAAAAGGCTGTTTGAGTGCTGATACGAATGAATTTGTTCCATAAGAAATAATGTAAATTAGATTAATCAGTTTCAGACCCCAAAAATACACTTACAAAAGCACTTACATAAATACACTATATAATCGTTTAAATTTTTGGGGCTGTTCGTATCCCGAGGTACCACTGTACTTCGATTTAACCATGGCAAACAATTCTTTCACCAAGATCATGCCTTACACCAGTGGCAGGAGACAACTGTGGCTGAGATGAAATCTTTTGGTTTACCACAATAATGCTATGCCACATGTGTACAAGCAGTGTCAAATCATACTGATAAAGAGACTGCCTGATTTCAACCCCATCTTTCAGTGATAAAAATACCAGTGAATCGATTGTGCTACTATTATGTGTGCTACACTTCTTGGACAAAACCAGGTCTGACAGAAAATACAGGTTTATAAGATTAGGAATGTATTTTGTATCCAAAACAGAAATTCTCGATGCATTTTTATCCCTTCAGGAAGCTAGTTATTGACGAGTCTTTGATTTTGTTTCAAAGGTAGACTGTTGTTCAAGCAGTATAAAACCAAGCAAGAGGAAACGATTTGGTATAAAGTTGTTTGTATTTTATGATTGCTACAGTGGTTAGTATTGGATATTACTGTGTACACTAAAAAGTAATGCATTGCAAGATACCAGGAAGTTATTGGGTTTTCTCTGGTGATTTGGTTAGAACAATGATGGAACCATATCTTGGTAAGAGGCATAAAATTATTACTGATAACGGGTTACACAAGCCCCTTACTCAGTGTTTTTTTGCAAGTGAACATGAAGATGTGTGCAGTACAGTGCATGCAAATCATAAGCATATGCCTAGGTTTGATGCAGGCACTCATAGAGGTGAGGTGCAGGCATTTGCTGCCAATGATGACATGGCATTTTAGTGGCATGACAAACGAGATGTCACACTGTTGACATAAATTCATTGAAACGAAATGAAGACAGTGGCAGGCAGAATAGAGACAATGAACCATCCAAAACCTGCATCTGTGATGGACTACACCCTCAATAGTATTCAGTGGACAAACATGACATGCAGTTTGGGGTTTTTGCTGACTGTTTGCAAGAGTTATAAGTGGCACATAAAACTCTTTTTCCATCTTCTGAACATTTCCATGCTCAAAAGCTCATAATATGTATAAGATGAGGACTAGAAACAAACCACCATATGGCCCATTTTGTCTGTCATCAGACAAAATAATATTCAAGTACCAAATAACAAGACTTGCAATAGAAAACCGCCCACAAAATTATCGCCAAATACCCCTCGAAAGAGGCCTGGTGATCACTACCCTAATACAGCTGCCTCCTACTATACGAAGAAAAATGCTCAGAAGAGGGGTTCTGTCTGTGCACTTACAAGAAAACCCGACAAAAATGCAAAGACATTCGTTTTTACGAGTGAAGAGTGTAAAACAACCACTGAGCATGACACTATGTTTCAAAGATTCCACAAGCTGCAGCACTTCTAGGAACATTCCAGTGCTATGTATACACCTACCATCCGACTTACGACCGAGTTCGGTTCCGAGAAACTGGTCTAAGTTCGAAAAAGGACGTAAGTCGAACTTTACTACTGAATATCAACATCACATTTTTTTTTAATTTACTTTATTTTATTTTGGTATTTCATGTTTTACTTTACTTTTTATGCTGTTAGTACTTGTATTTTATACTGTAAGGGTTTTGGATAAAAGCGTGTACAACCAAATAGTTGTTTATTTCCCAAAATTTGGCAAAAAAAAAAAAAAAAAAAAAAACACGGTCGTAAGTCGAGTGGTCATAAGTCGAGTGGTCGTAAGTCGAGCAGGTTGTTAAGTCGGATGGTAGGTGTATATGATAGAAAAATAGTAATAAACAAAAATTTTTTCTTGTTGGTTTTGTGTAAACATGTTTTGTAAACAATATAATGACAACAATGTTTGTGCGGTTATTGTGTAGCATACAGTGAATATATATATAAAATATGTCTTATACTAGTCTCACAAACCATAAAAGTTACTTGAAAAAATAAATGTTAAAAAGTAAAAGAAAAAAGAAAAAAAAAAAAAAAAAGAAAATATACGATTACCACATGATCAGCAGTTGGCAAATGTTGCCATAAGCGGTTTTGCTTTCTGTCAACTTCACGCCTCTAATCTCAGTAAGTATTTATCACAATTTTTTCCTTTTTTGTCCTATATCACAGAAATATTTTAAGATTTTGGTAAGAAAAAATAATTTTTTTTTTTTAAATATTTTTCAACCCTCAGAATGAGTTCAGGATGAGGGGTCTCAACCCTGAAAGGGTTAAACTGGTTCAATAGTCTTTAGTTTTATGGAATGACTGAACAGAGATGAAGATACAGCAAGTTACTTTGGTTACAAAACAAATAAAATGGGATAAGTGAGTTACCAATTAAGTACGGGAGTTTTAAGGAAGGTTGGGGAAGAAGAACAGGAACAGAACTGGATGAAAGCTGGTTTTGTGTGATACAGCATATTGCTGTCAACTGGCAAATAGGGGGGTCTTTCAATGCTTCAGGCAGGGAATTCCAGATCTCAGGACCTCTTATGTGTACGACTTTTATATAGGTTGAGCAGATACAAGGGATGTCAGAAGGTTTTAGTTTTTTGTTAGCCTGTGAGCTCTGTTGCAGGTATCAAGGAAGAGATTCAAAGGAGGGTTTATACTGGAACTGACTGTCCTATATATGCATACTGTAGGCACAGTAGATGAGTGCATATTGTGTATAAGTAAAAGGGTTTGGTTTTTGAACAATGGGGGAGTTGTGTTGTCATGCACTGGATTGGGTAATCATTTGTACTGCACATTTTTGTTTTTCTTTTTAGTTATTACTGGTTATAGGTGATTTTTTTTTAATACAAAGCAGGAAATATGTCAGTTGAGTGACAGTGTTCTGGTCATCCACAGTGCCAAAAACAGAAGGCAACACTGAAAAAAATGAGGGGAAAGGTAAATAGCATTCCTCATCATCAGGGTATCCAGGCATTGAAAGTTTTTGTGATAATTTCTAATGGACTGTGTCAAAGCATTTTGACTGAAAATTTGAACATAAGGCAAGTGACTGCAGAATCTGTGACCTGCTTGCTGAATATACTCCAGAAAGACCACCATTTTCTATCCAAGAACAACATAGCAATTGTCCCCACCCTTCCTGTTCCCCACATCTAGCTCCTCTGTGACTTCCTTCTCTTCCCAAAAGTAAAAATGGCACATGAAGAGAAGCAAGGAGAACTGCAAATCATTTTAGATACCATTAGGAAAGAAGAGACCCAGAAATTCTTTGAGAAGTGGCAGAGGTGCTGCAATCAGTGTAGAGCCCCCCAAGGAGGGTACTTTGAGAAGTAAACTTCAACTAGGTGACTATATATATTTTTTTCATGGTTTGTCCAGGGAAATTATTTGACAGCACCTCATAAATACAGATTTTGCATACAAGCCTTTGCCCTATGGCATTCCTCAGGGTTCTATTCTTGGACTGGTATTACTTACATTTTATGTTAGTCTTACTGTTGGATGCACACAGGCAGCGGCAGCAGCGACCTCCAAGCTCCGTACTTTTCTCCAACTATCAGAGCCACCAATGCTCCTATGATGACCTAGTTACAAGCAAAACTGCACTACCCAACGTAGCACCCAGAATGACCAAAGATTACCAACAGTGAAACCTACAAATCGAAAATAATAGAGATCAAAGGAAGACTGCCCACAAACTGAAAGCAACACCCCGCTGCCAGCCGAACAACGTAACCCTACGCTTTGTATACTACAACTTCTTAATTACAAGAATTCCTGTAGTATTATGAGGCGCAATCTAAGAGGAAACAGCACCAAGGCCAGCAAGAAAACTCCGAAAAATCAACTCGCCGGCCCAGCAACCACCCCACTCACCACCGCTCAAGGCGACACCACAACAATAACAACAAACATGGCTGCCACCAGCCCATCCTCCCCTCTCTTCCCCGGATTCAACCTACCAAGTAGTCTCTCAGGTATGACCAATGATCCAGATACCCTAAAGACATGCATCTCCACCTTAGTTATTGAAAATATGAATCTTCGAGAGACACTAACAAAACAAGACACCAGGATGACAACTCGAGAACAAAATCCTCAGTCTTGAACAAAAGTTATCAACACCAGGAATGACTAAAATGTAACAAAGACCATCCAAACAGTCATAAGATAGCCATACTCAACAAATAATATCTCTTAATACAAAGGTTGAAGAAGCAGTAAAAGAATGGAAGAACAACTTAGATAACCAGTTCAGTGACTACTTTGCTCTCCAAGAAGATAAAACTGAGCAAGATAAACTATCGGACGCAGTTTAAAAGTTAACAGTCCACTTTTTCCCAGTGATATGAACCAAACGAACAGTAAAAAAATTACTCTGCAGAATCATAAAGGACCAAACAAGTGTTTTTTGTACCAGAGTCAGAAATAAAAGAAGCCAGGTTACAAGGATCCCATGGTAGAAAAAGTGTTATGCTTAGATTCCACTCACTGACAGAAAAGAGACTTAATTATTGCATGTATTAAAGTAAAGAAAGAGGTATACATAACGAGTGTCTTACCAAAAAACGTCAGAGGGCCTCCTGTATAGAGTCAGAAAACTTAGGCGGAGAATAATAACACAATACACCAATGGCTTCACACGGGATGGGAAAATTCTAGTTAGGAAAACAAATGTAGGTCAACCTGTACACAATCCACGAACGAGAATGATCTATCACGATTTCTCAGGGATATGATCTTACAGAGAATAACTAAATGTCTAACCTAAAAGCCTACATAATGTAGTGTATGTTTTGCTCCATTATTGTTCAAATTTCGTAGTACAATCTCTTAGTAACTAAATAATCAACTACCTCATTTTGTGATTTTACTAGTAAGCATAAGTCACCTTATCTAATTTTCTTATTTACTATTGTTTGCTTAAAATATTAGCTAAATTTGGGATACTTTCTCTGTCCATATTACTACCTCATATTTTTTTAAATACTATCAATTGATATTACTTACTAAAATTAATAATTACCATTTTTACTATCAATACAATTTACTCTAACATTTTTGACATCATTTAATAACCATTACTTGTCTAATTACCTTAACCTGTTTTAATACCACATTTACTATCTTAGAGTACTCTTAATTACCTTGTACTGCCAAATAACCTCAAGTATAACTACCAGTGCAATATTGAATGAAATAAACATTACTTTTTCACTTGTTTTGTAATCATTATTACTAACTAAAATTTTATTAAACACCATATTTACTACCAGTCAATTTTACTTTTGTACATTAATCATTATTTTATACTTCCCATAACATTTTGTTGCCAAATTTCCAAGTTTGTATATTCAACTCCAACCTTTATATTATCCTTGTACCTGTCTACCATCTTACTATCATATTATAACCAAGACATTGCCATTGTTATTTTTTTACTTATTATTCTTTTGGTACTTAATTGTGAATTTATTTGTCAATTAAATCTAGTTATACTCTTGATCTTGTCAACAACCTATACCAGACCCTATGCAATTCAAGTACCAATTTCAATTTGTATTTTTATATTATAATTATATTATAAGTCCTACTCTAAGATTGTTTTCATTATCTTAGTGACTATATTGTGTGTGGAATTAGTGTATATTTCAATTATATTAGTGTCAAGGCCCTTAATATCTTTTGCTAATATACCAACTACCTCAATATATTTTTTTTTCTACTTTTTTTATTTTTTTGCTACCTTAACTTGTATTTTTATCATGTCCAATTTAAATTAGTTATACTTAATTTTGTAAAACACTTATATAACACCTTAGTGAAATTACAATTGAGAGTCTTGTGCCTTTTTTATATTTATTAGATTAAACTCAGTTGACTATAGTCATTCTAGCTCAATACATAGTCAATACAAATTATTAATTTAAACCTGTGAATTACATGAAGTCTGTGGTTTTTTAATTTGTATTTTCTAAAATTTTACAGGGGAACCCCCTTTTTAACGTTTTTTTTCACTCCAGAAGTATTTTCCCAGGTCCCAGTCCTGCCCGGGTTTTTTTTCCCTTAAGAAATTTGGGTTAAGAAAGATTATTTTCTTTTTCCAGACCCCGAAACATAAAAATTTACAAACACACTTATTTAAAATTTACATTACAAAATTTGGTCGCTTTTGGAGGAAAATCTTTTATGCGGGGGTCCACTGAATTTTTTAAAGGGAATCGTACTGTGTAAAACACAAAAAACCCTACTATAAAAATGCATTTTGGGAAAACAATAAATAAACCCTTCATGTTACCTGGGAACTAATAAGTAGGACTTTTTTGCATTTTAACCCTTTGGGGGTTAAAGACCCCTATTTTCAAACTTGCCCCCCGGAACCCGAAAAATTTTATAAAAAAAAAAATTAAAAATGAAAATCTTTTTTCTAAAAGGTTTAATAAAAACCCAAAAGCAAAAAATTTTTGAAAAAAAAATTACAGAATTACTCTCTCAGGGAAGTTAGCATCTCGGTAAATTTTTTACCCCATCAGTGATTTTCCCCAAATTTTGAGCCCTATTTTGGGTAAAATTCCATTGTTCCATTTGCCCAAAAAACCATAGTTTTTACTAGAACCCCTTTTTAATTCTATCAACTGAGTACAAGAAACTGCCCATTTACCTTTTTAAACTACCCAAATAAAGTGCCAGAAATTATTTAATACGTATGCCCAAATTTTCCCCACAAAATTCAAGAAAGGCTGAGTTAAAAAAATGGGGGTCCAAAACCAAATAATCAGAATTCTTGGCACTTAAAAAAACCTTTTTGCTCTTTTTCATTTTTTCAAGTCTCCAAGCCCCCCTTATTTTTACGCTTGCTTTTAAATTTGAATTTTTGTTCACACACAAAGAGTTTTTACTGTTATTCGGGACTACTGCAAAATGTTAAAAATTTGAAATAAATAATTTTAGGGGAATCGGGGAGTGCATTTTAAGACCACCGGGTTGACGTGTTTTTAGCCCTTATGATGTGATTTTTTTACTTTTTGAACATCGGCAAAAATCAAACATTTCCGCTACTTTGAGCTAAATTTTTCAAACAAACTTTTATTCTGCAAACCATTAAAAATTTCATCTCTATTTTTTTTTTAATAAAATCTAAAATTCTACCCAAATAAAACCCCAGGAAACAGAGAAATTAACAACCTTTTAAAACCCATAGGGAAAATACATCAAAAAATTCACTGTTTTCCACCAAAAACATGGTAAAGTTTTTTTTTTTCTTTTTAAAGAAATTTGGTGCGGGCCAAAAATTTTTTTTTTACGTGTACATGCCATGAAAACCCGATTTCTTTTTCTCATGTAGGCCACCAGCTTTCTCCCCGCAACGGGAAAGCCGCTAAAAATTTTGGGTTTTTAGTATTACGGGACGACCCTGGCTTCAAACCGCAATTTTTACAAAAACCGACCCGAAAGAGTTAAACTACAATCAAAAGAAACAATAAAAAAGGGTCCCAAATAACAAAAGGGTCAATTACAAAAGAATTAGTTTTAAATTTTAACCCTTTGAGGGTGGGTTGCCTTTAAAAGAAACATTTTGGAGCCAGGGTCAGTGCCGTATTTTAAACCCCAAAAATTTAGCCCCTTTTAAAAATTTCGAGGGGAGAAAGTGGAGGCCTACTTTGTGAGAAAATGGGTTACGTGGCAATGCGCCCGGGGTGGGAAAAAAAAAAAAATCTTTGGAACCGGCACTGCTTTGGGGGAATGCCATTTCAGTTTTACCTTGTTTACCATGCCTTTTTGGGTAAGAAACTCCCCCATCACCACGAACTGGGACTTGTTTGTTCCCAAGTGAATTTTCAAACAAAGATTTTAAATGTCAGTAAAGATGAATTTCGTGGTTTTGAGGAGTTTGTGGCCCGGAAAGTAATGAAAAATACGGAAATAGGGGATAAAAAACCCAGCAAACCCTAAACCTTCCCCTCAGGTGCGGGGCCATCTTTTTTTCATTTTTTGTCCCCAGAAAAAATGGGGTTTAAATTCGCACTTTCCCGTCCCCAAAGGGCTCAGATGTAAGCACTGTTTGATGATAGTTCCAAAACGAGGGGGTTAATTTGGAAAAAATTCTCCAGGGGAAGCGTCAGTAATATAAAACACTACATGCACTCGGGTAGGTGCCATATGCCCCCCCAAAAGGGGAAGGAGAAACATCCAAAAGGTACACCCCATGGCTGTACAACAAAACAGATAGTGAAAATGAAGTAAATATAGTTTAAAAACTGGGATGGATAATGTGCAGGGCATCATCAATGGTGGTGGGGGCCATGGGGCTTTTGAGGCCCCCACAGGGCCCAGGGCTGGTACCCCCTGCTGGGGACTAGCTCACTACAACTAAGTCCCCCCCCTTCCCCCCAAACCCACCACACCCCCTTAAAACCCACAACCCCCCTGTCAGTATCCAGTACCCCACCAGACAGCATCGGGGGAACTGGGCCAACAAGGTCCCCAATTTTTTTTCCCAAATTTTCCACTTCACTTTAAAGAAAGTCAAATTTGGAAATTTAGGGCCTTTATTGTACACTTGGGAAAAATTCCCACTAAAATTTTGGGTGCTTCAAGTTATTGTTTTGATAAAACCCTGAGGGAAAAAATTTTTTGTCAGGGAACCAACACATACGGGGTTACCTGGGGGGGGGGGGAAAAAAGGGAATTTACTTTTTTTTCCAAAAAGGGCCCTTTTTGGGAGTGCTGAACTGAATGAATTTTTTTTCCCCATAAGAAAAAATTTAAAATTTAGATTAATCATTTTCCCAACCCCCCAAAAATAAAATTACAAAAGCATTTTACATAAATAAAATTTTATATAATCGTTTAAATTTTGGGGCTTTTTCGTATCCCGAGGTACCACGGGTACTTGGGTTTTATACCATGGCAAAAAATTTTTCCTTTCCCAAGACCCATGCCTTACACCAGTGGCAGAGACAACTTTTTGGTGAATGAAATTTTTTGGGTTTCCCAAAATTTAATTTTTTATGCCACAGGGTTTTCCCAAGAGTGTCAAATCATATGATAAAGGGGACTGCCTGATTTCAACCCCTTTTTTTTCAGGGATAAAAATACCAGTGAACGATTGTGCTACTATTATGTGTGCTACCTTCTTGGACAAACCAGGTCTGACAGAAAATACGGGGTTATTTTAAGATTAGGAATGTTTTAAATTGTACCCGAACAAAAATTTTCTCGATGCATTTTTACCCCTTTTCAGGAAGCTAGTTTTTGACGAGTCTTTATTTTTTTTAAAAGGGTAGACTGTTGTTCAAGCAGTAAAAAAACCAAGCAAGGGGAAAACTTTTGGGTAAAAAAGTTGTTTGAAATTTTTGATTGCTACATTGGTAGTATTGGAATTCCCTTTTGTACACTAAAAATTTAATTCCCTTGCAAGATACCAGGAAGTTATTGGGTTTTCTCGGGTTTTTTTTGGGTTTTAGAACAATGATGGAACCATATCTTGGTAAGAGGCATCATTTTTTTATATAACGGGTTCCCACAACCCCCTTACCCCATTTTTTTTTTGCAAGTGAACATGACAGTGTGTGCATACATTTGCATGAAAAATCATAACCCATATGCCTAGGTTTGATCCCAGGCACTCATAGAGGTGGGGTTTGGCAGGCTTTTTGCTGCCAATATGACAGGGCTTTTTTAGTGGATGACAAACAGATGTCACACTGTTGACATAAATTCATTGAAACGAAATAAAGACAGTGGAAGGCAGAATAGAGACAATAAACCCAAATTCCAAAAACCTGCTTTTGTGATGGACTAAAAACCCCAAATTTAGTATTCAGGGGACAAACTTTGACTTTGCAGTTTGGGGTTTTTGCTGACTGTTTGCAAGATTTTATAAGGGGCACAAAAAAACCCTTTTTCCATTTTTCTGAACTTTTCCAGGCTAAAATGCTCATAATATTATAAGATGGGACTAAAAAACAAACCACCAAAAGGGCCCCAAAATTTTGTCTGTCATCAGACAAATAATTTTTAAAGGGACCAAATAACAAACTTGCAATAAAAAACCCGCCCAAAAAATTTTATCCCCAAAATTCCCCCGCCGTTTTTGGGGCCCTGGTGATCACTCCCCTAATACACCCTCCCCCTACAAATACGAAAAAAAAATGCTCGGGAAGGGGGTTTTTTCTGCCCTTTTCACTTACAAAAAAAAAGCCGGCCCCAAAAATCCCCAAAGAAAATTCGTTTTAAAAACGAGGGGAAGAGTGAAAAAACCCAGACCCATGACACTATGTTTCAAAAAAATTTTCCCAAGTTTGCGGGAAATTTTCTGGGGAAACATTCCGTAACTATTATACACCTACCACCCGACTTAGGGACCGAGTTCGGTTCCGAAAAAATGGTCAAATTTCGAAAGGGAAACTTTTAATTTCGAATTTTTATACTAAATTTAACATCACATTTTTGAAAATTGATTTATTTTTTTTTTGGTTTTATTTCATGTTTTACTTTATTTTTTTTATGCTGTTATACTTTATTTTATACTGAAAGGGTTTAGGAAAAAAAGCGTGTAAAACCCAAAAATTTGGTTTTTTTAATTTCCCAAAATTTGGAAAAAAAAAAAAAAAAAAAAAAAAAAAACAGGGTCGTAAGTCGAGGGGTCAAAAGGGTGAGTGGTCGTAAGTCGAGCGGGTTTTGTTAAGTCGGATGGTAGGTGTTTAAAAAATAGAAAAATAGTAAAAAACAAACTTTTTTTCTTTTTGGGTTTTTTTGAAAACATTTTTTTTGAAAACCCAATATAATAAACAAAAAAGGTTTGTGCGGTTATTGTGTAGCATACATTTGAATATATTTTATTAAAATATGTCTTATACTAGTCTCAAAAACCATAAAAGTTATTTTGAAAAAAAAAAATGTTAAAAAAAAGTAAAAGAAAAAAAAAATAAAAAAAAAAAAAAAATTTTACGATTACCACATGATCAGCATTTGGGGGAAAAGTTGCCATAAGGGGTTTTCGCTTTCTGTCACTTCACGCCTCTAAATCTCAGTAAGAAATTTGATCAAAATTTTTTTCCTTTTTTTGTCCATATCACAAAATATTTTAAGTTTTTGGGTAAAAAAAAAAAATTTTTTTTTTTTAAATTTTTTTAAAAACCCCTCAAAATGAGTTCAGGATGGGGGGGGGCCCTAAACCCCTTAAAAGGGGTTTAAAAAACTGGTTCAATAGTCTTTATTTTAAAAAGGGGGGGGAAAAAACCCCTGAAAAAGAGATGAAGATAAAGCAACCCCCTTTTGGTTCAAAAAAAAATTAAAAATGGGATAAGGGGGATTTTAACCTTTTTTAAGAAACGGGATTTTAAAGGGAAAGGGTTTGGGGAAGGGAAAAAACCCGGAAAACAGAACGGGTGAAAAAGGCGGGTTTTTGGGTTTTGTTAAAAGAATATTGCGTCAAATGGCAAATGGGGGGATCTTTAAAATGTTTTCGGGGCGGGGAAATTCCGGGTTCAGGCCCCTCTTATGTGAACGACTTTTAAAAAGGGGTTGAGCAGTTTAAAAGGGGGAGGGTCAAAAGGGTTTTATTTTTGTGTTACCCTTTGGGAAGCCTGTTGCAGGTATAAAGGGAAAAGGATTCAAAGGGGGGTTTATACGGGAACGGGACTTTTCCTTTTTAATATCCCAATACTGTAGGCACAGTGGGGAAATGAGGGGAAATATTGGTATAAGTAAAGGTTAGGTTTTTGAACAATGGGGGATTGTTGTTTTTTTTGCATCTATTGGGTAATTTTTTTGGAACTGCACATTTTTTGTTTTCTTTTTATTTTATTACGGGTTTATAGGTTTTTTTTTTTAATTCAAAAGCAGGAAATATGTCAGTTATTTTGGGACAGTTTTTGGGTCATCCACATTTCCCAAAAAAAACAAAAGGAAAACCACTAAAAAAAGTGGGGGAAGGAAAAATTTGCTTTTCCCATCATCAGGGTTCCAGGATTGAAATTGTTGTGAAAATTTTTCTAATGGACTGTGTCAAAGCTTTTGATAAAAAAATTTGAACATAAGGAAAGGGTGACTCAGAAATCTGGCCCTGCTTCCCGGGAATTACCCCAAAAGCCCAAACCATTTTTTTCCCCAAAAACCCAACATAGCAATTGTCCCCCCCCACCCTTCCTTTTTCCCCACCCTAGCTCCTCTGGGGTTTCCTTCTTTTCCCCCAAAAATTTAAAAATGGCACATGAAGAGAACCCAAGGAGAACTGCAAATTTTTTTAGTTCCCATTAGGAAAGAAGAAAACCCAGAAATTTTTTGGGAAAGTGGAAAGAGGTGCTGCAATCAGTGTAAAAGCTCCCAAGGAGGGTATTTTTGAGAAAAAAACCCTTAAAACAGGTGACTTTTATATATTTTTTTCAGGGTTTACCCGGGAATTTTTTTAAACACCTCAAAATACAGATTTTGCATACAACCCTTTTGCCCTTTTGGACCTCAGGGTTCTTTTCTTGGACTGGTATTACTTCTTTTTTATGTTAGTTTTACTTTTGGATGCACACCCGGGCAGGGGGGCAGCAGCGACCCCCAAAGTCCTTATTTTTTCTCCAACTTTCAGAGCCCCCAAATGTCCTTTTATACCGGGGTTAAAGGGCAAAACTGCACTACCCAACGTGGGCACCCAAAAATTGCCCCAAAGTTTAACCCAACATAAAACCTAAAAAACAAAAATAATAGAGAAAAAAGGGAAAGACTGCCCACAAACTGAAAGCAAAAAACCCCGCTGCCCGGCGGAAAAACCCCGAAAAAACGAACCCCTACGTTTGTTTTACAAACAATTTTCCCAAAATTACAAAAATTTCCCCTTGTAGTTTTTATGGGGGCGAACCCTAAGAGGAAAACAGCCCCCAAGGCCACCCAAGGGAAAAAAACTCCAAAAAAAATCAACCCCGCCGGCCCAGCAACCACCCCACTCACCACCGCCCCAAGGCGACACCACAACAAAAACAAAAAACATGGCTGCCCCCACCCCTTTCCTCCCCCCCTCTTCCCCGGATTAAAACCACCAAGAAAGTCTCTCGGGTTATGACCAATGATCCGTTTAACCCCAAAGACATGCATCCCCCACCTTAGTTTTTGGGAAAAAATAAATTTCTTCGAGAGACAAAACCCAAAACAAGACACCAGGATACAACTCGAAAACCCAAAATCCTCAGTTTTGAACAAAAGTTATCAACAAGGAATGCCCCTAACTGTAAAAAAGACCACCCAAAAACAGCCCAATAAGATAGCCTTTAACCAACAAATTAATATCTCTTAATAAAAAAGGTTTTAAGAACATTTTTAAAAGAAGGGAAAAAGAAAAATTTTGATAACCAGTTAAATTTACTATTTGCCCCCCAAGAAATAAAACTGAGCAAGAAAAAACTATCGGAGCATTAAAAGTTAACAGTCCATTTTTTCCCCAGTGATTTTAAAACCAAACGAACAGTAAAAAAAATTTACCCCGGGCAAAATCAAAAAGGAAACCAAAAAAAGTGTTTTTTTGTACCAGAAGTCAAAAATTTAAAAGAAGAAAGGTTACAAGGACCCCCAGGTTTAAAAAAAAAAAAGTTTTATGCTTAGTTTCCACTCACTTGACAGAAAAAAAGGACTTAATTTTGGGCATGTATTAAAGTAAAGAAAGAGGTAAAACATAACAGGGGCTTACCAAAAAAGGCAGAGCCTCCGGTAAGAGCCCAAAAACTTAGGGGGGGAAGAAAAAAAAAACAAAATTTACACCAAGGCTTCCACGGGAAGGGGGGAAAATTTCCCTAGTTAGGAAAACAAATGTAGGTAAACCCTGAACACAACCCACGAACGGAATGATCTATCCCCGTTTTCCTGGGGATATAAACTTACAGAAAAATAACTAAATGTCAAAACCAAAAAGCCTACAAAAAGGTGAAATGTTTTGCTCCATTATTGTTCAAATTTCGTATTACAACCCTTTTTTAGAAACCCTAAAAAATAAACCCAAAAACCCCTCTTTTTGTGATTTTACAAGTAAGCAAAAAAGTCCCTTATCAAAATTTTTTATTTACTATTTTTGTTTAAAAATTAGCTAAATTGGGATACTTTCTCTGTCCTTTTTAATCCCCTAAATTTTTTTTAAATCCTATAAATTTGGGATATTACTTACAAATTTTTAATAATTACCTTTTTTTACTACCCAATACAATTTACTCTAACTTTTTGACATCATTTAATAACCATTACTTGCCCTAATTACCTTAACCTGTTTTTAATCCCAAAATTTACTTCTTAGAGTACTCTTAATTCCCTTTGTACTGCCAAAAAACCTCAATTTATAATACCTTTCAATATTGAATGAAATAAACAAAAAAATTTTTTACTTGGTTTTTTAATCTTTTTTACTAACTAAAATTTTTTTAAACACCAATTTACTTTCCAGTCAATTTTACTTTTTTTACATTAATCATTATTTTTAAAACTTCCCATAACATTTTGTTGCCCAAAAATTCCCCAAATTTGTAATTCAAATCCAAAAAAAAAGAAGAAAAAAAAATTATAAAAAAGAAAAATTTTTAAAAAACTTAAAGTTTTTTCTTTTAAAAAAAAAAATTTTTTGGAAAAAAAACCGAAAAAAAAACCCTAAAAAACCCAAAACCCCAAAAAAAAAGGTCCCCCAAAAATTTGCAATTTTCCAAATTTCCAAAAATTTGTTTTTTTTTTTTATTTTTTTTTAAAGGTTTTTTTATAAATTTTATAAGTTCCCCTTAACTCCCTTTTAAGAAAAATTGAATTTTTCCAAATTTTTTTTAGTGCCTATATTTTTGTGTGGAATTAGTGAAAATTTTCAATTATATTAGGTTAAAAGGCCCTTAAAATATCTTTTTCCCAAATAGTACCAACAACCCCCATATTTTTTTTTTTTACTTTTTTTTTTTTCTTTTGCCCACCTTTTAAAATTTTATATTTTATCATGTCAATTTAAAAAATTTGTTTTACCTTTTCTTGTAAAAAAACTTATTAAACCCCTAGTGAAATTACAATTGAGGGGTCCCTTTTGCCTTTTTTATATTTATTAGATTAAACTAGTTGACTATAACCCTTCTAGCTCAATAAAATATCCCAAAAACCCAAAATTTATTATAATTTGACCCCTAGTGTTTAAATTTCAGTGGAGTCCCGGGGGTTAAATTTTAAAAATTTTTATTTTTATATTTTTAGATTAAACCTAGTTTTATATAGCCTCTTTTAATTTAATTCATTGAAACCCATTAAACCAAAATCATTTTCATTAGACCTTTGTGCAATTACAAGTGGGGAGTCCCCTTTTGCTATTTTTAATTTTTTATTTTTAAAAATTTTTAGTTTTTACCTTGTTTTTACTTTTCCTTATTCCGCACAAAAACCCTAGACAAAACCAACTTCCCCTTATGTTTTATTTGTTTACTATACCCTAAAATGACCAAAATGCTTCCCCCCACTACAACACAGTACCCAAAGCTCAAAAAACCCAAACCCGGGTAAAAAAAAACCATAATTTTTTAAAAAGGGAAAATGATTGATCACGTTGACCCTGATTAAACCTCCATAATTTTGTCCCCACCCAAAAAACCCATTGGAAAGAACTGCATTTACTTCACAGCATCAAAAGCCAGCACTATCCTAAAAATGCTAAAAGTCTATCAATACTTTTAAATAAACAAAAGGTCCTTAAGGAAAAAAAAATTGAGCCTTTCCCGGGGAATCCTTGAATCACTAAAGACACCCTTCTCCTGCATTATTCTTAAATTTAGACCTGGCTTAAGCAGGGGGACAATAGGTAATTTTAAAAAATCCCACCAGGATACACAGCAATTCACAACTGCAGACCATACCAATTGGGGGGGGTATTGCAATCTAAAAAACTCCCAACCAATTATCTTGTATTTTGGGACCACTTGCTTTAGGATGGAAAATGGGGGACTCATTTTTGCTAATTTTAAATGTAAAAAAACCCTTAAAAAAAGGGCCCATAACAATCGGGGCCCTTTTCCGGAATTTCCCCAAAAAACATCCCCAAAAAACAGTTTTTAAAATTTAAAAGGGACTAATAACAAACAGACAAATGAAAAAGCACCACCTTCTCTTAGCTGGAGACTTCAACATCAACCTTTGGGCCCACTAATGATCAGCCCCCGTAAAATGATTTCCCTCAACAAAATTTTTTCAAAAACATTCTCATACCCCCAATAAATAAAACCAAACCCGGGTCACTGAAACAAGTGCAACCATAATAGACCCCCATATGGACCAATATTTTCTAAACCCCCCTTTAAAACAGGGGATAATCACAGATAGCACCCACAGACAACCCACCCTACCCTTCCTCTTGACAAAAATTAGTTTTAAAACCCTCAAATTGAATACAACAAAACTTCATTTTTGAATCCTTGATGAGGCCTCAATAAGGAATTCCAGCTGACCCCAAAAAGAAAGTTTAATTTTCCTTTCGAATTCCCCCAAGGCCCAAAGGGATTTATGAACTGGGACGACATTTTTCTTAAAAAATTACTTAGACTATACAAAAAAACCCTTGTCCATAAAACGAAACAGAAACACAAAAAAAACGGCTTGGTTTTTCCATGGGGGAAACCCGCACCATTCTGAAATCCATTTTAAAAAAACAAACCCAAAAATTTAAAAAACAATATAGAAGGGGTTTTTAAAACACAAAAATAAATTTTTTAAAAAAACTATTCATCAGTCCTCACCAAAGTAATAAAGAAAATTTAAACAACTTACTACTTCCCCGTAGATTCACGACACAAGAGGGAGATATAAAAAAAGACCTGGAAAAAAACTCTCTCAGATTCCCAGGGACCCACAAACTGAAAAAAAAAAAAGAATATTGTCCTAAATTTAAAAAAATGAAAACACCACTGCATTCCCCCTGAAAACAGCTAACAAGATAAACCCACTTTTCTCAACCCTAGGTTTTAACTCGCCAATTTAAAAACCCACTAAAAAATGGGCCCCTGCCGGGGACTTTCCTAATTTGGGGAAATTTTCCCCAAAATTCCCTTTTATCTTTCTTTCCAAAATGAGGCCCCCCAGAAATCACCGAGATTATAAAATCACTTTTAAAAAAAACTCAGGGAATCTGTCTCATGTCCCACCAAATATTTTACAAGAGAGCAAACCCAAGCCTCTCCCTGCTCTTTTCCCTTTTCCTTTTTTTCCCAATTTACTAGAAAAAAATAGCACCTTCCCAAAAAATACTTTAAGACGGCAAGGGTTTACCCAACACATTTAAAAGGGGGGGCGACCCAACCCGAATTTTTAAACCCAATATAGGCCAATATTAAAAATTACCTTTTCTTTTCCAAAAAACTTTGAGAAACTCGTGCACAAAAGGGGGTTTAAAATTTATTTATAACGGCACAAAAAATTTCTCAAAAACCCCCGCCAATTTGGATTCAAAGGAAAAAAAAAAAAGCACTAACGAAGCAAACATAAAAAATGCTTTGATCTGCTTTTTTCAGCATTGGAAAATAAGGAAAATCCCTAGGAAATTTTTTTTTGACCTAAGAAAAAAACTTTTGACAAAAGTAGGGCCACGGCACCTATCCCCAAACTTACCTTTAAAGGTTAAAAAAGGCCATGCGCTTGCATATTTCAAAAACTTTCCCTTAAATAATAGGTATCAGTAGGTCACCCATTAAAGACACAGCATCAACAACCCCAGCCATTGATACTGGATTCCACAGGGGAAATGTCCTTGGTCCCCCCCCCTCTTCCTCATTTACTTTTAAAGATCTTCCAAACGATCCCCAAAAACCTGAACCCCCTTTTTCTTTTTCTGACGACAGAATTTTTGTAAACCCCTCACCCTAATCTTCCACCCTCAACACCATTGGGTTTTTGAGGAGCTGATCAAAATATGACTTTGGGGTGGGCAGCCAATAAGCCCTTTCGCTTAACACTAACAAAAACCCACACGTACATTTTGGGTTTTGGTTTGCAAAAGGGAGGAGATGCGCAAATTAAAATTTTAAAATCGACAAAAACTCTAATTTTCCAGGGATAATGAGGGCAAATTCCCAGGCCTTTACCTCGACAAAAAAACCCGAACTTTAAACAACCCCTAAACCAAAAACATTAAAACCCAAAAAAAATATCCAAAAAAAGGGTTGGGGTCCTCTCCAAATACAAAACTACGTGCCCCCAAACTGCCCTTTCCCCCCACTAACCCTTCACTTATATATCCATACCCCCCTATGCTATCTTGCTTGGGGTTCCAAAATGCAGCAACACAACCCCAAAGCCCAAAATTAAAACCCCAACCAAAAAACCAAAAGTTTAAGGGAAAAATTCAAATAAAAAACCCTCCCTGGGAACACACCCCCCCACTCTTCATAGATCTAAAATTATTCCCCCTTTTGTACATTCCCCCACTTACTACTGTGCAAACTACATCTACGGACCTTAAAAATTTCCCAAAATTAACCTTGACCTTTAAAAACTTTTTTTATAGTTTTGACAGGGGGGGCCCACCCGGCAAAAAAACAACCAAACAAACATCTCTATGACATTACCCCTGTCCACTAAACCTTTACAAAAATTCAATGTTTGTCAAAGGCCCTAAAATCTGGGAAAAACCCTACCGAAAATTTTTTTAAAAATGAAAAACATTCATCACCTTCCCAAAAATACCATCAAAAACTTTTTATCTTTCCCCGATACACCCTGCAAATAATTACACGAAAACCACCCCGGTGGGTTTAAAAATTACACTCACTCACCCCATTTGACCATAAAAAGGAAAAATCAATCTCAATCTCAAAATAAAGAATCTTTTCTTTAGTCATAAGTTGGGGCCCCGTGGGTATCCAAACTGAAACTATGTTTAGTGCCAAAAAAAAAAGCATTTACAAATTTCTAAAATCACAAACTAGTAAATTTTTCAATTAGCCATAATACCCAAATTACCTCATAATTTTTTTAATATTTTAAAAAATTAAGATTTAATTTAAGTTCTGCCCGAAATGCCTAGCCCCTGCTAGGTGTTCTAGGGGTACATCTGTAAATTTTTATTTTACTACATGTAAACTACCCAAAAAAACCAAATTCTGTAAATCACATTGTAATCCTTTTAGAAATTAAACTTTTTAAATTGAAATTATTTTTTGACACTGATGATACAAAAACTACATTTGGGGGGCTACAAGTAGAAAAAAGAAAAGTTTTTGGGTTTTCTCTCACTGGCTTTTTCAAACCCCCTTTGGAAAGGCAAATAGAAAAAATTAAAATTAATGAATTTAAAAACAGAAATTTTTAAAGTCAGGGGGAAAACCCCAGGAATTTTGCAGATTGAAAATTTTTGGTGCCTTTTATTGAGTTTTTGGGCAGTTTAAAAACAAATTTGGGGTCAATGTGGAATCTAATGGGCCACTTGGATTCTTCACACTATTTGTTGGGGCCCCATCAAACAAATTACAATCTTTGGGAAATTTTTTATTAGTAATTTTCTAAGCAGTCAGAAAAAAATTCTGACAAACAGAGTATCTTGGTCTTCAACCCCCTTTTTTGTCACCCCTTTAAACTGATTTTTGCAATTGTTTTAAATTTTGGGGTTTTCGTAACAACTTGTTAAAAAAAAACTTTTGTCTGTACTGCACTATGCAGCTTAGACTGGTATTTTTACTCCCAACCCGGGATTCCCCCTTACCTCTACTTGTATGACTGAAAATGGCTTCCAAACAAGAGAAAAATTTTTAAAATCTGTTCATTAACATTTAAGCAAAATTTAAACTTTAAACCCCTTTTAGGGTTTTTTCCCAAAGTAAAAGTGGCCCCTGGTTTACGATCAGCTCCCCAAAAAGCGACAAAATTTTGTAAGTGGGATTTATGCAAGTGCATTTTTTATGTGTTTTTGTTTGGGGGGCTGAAATGGGGCAATCCCAATTCCCCAATATTCCCTTTTGGGAACCCAAATTTTAGTCAGTACTGGGACCCGAACAAACTTTTCCCCGGGGAAAGAAATAATATCGTAAACCGGGGGGGCCCAAATGTACTAGTACGGCTTATGGACCAGGGTTATTGATTTCACTAGGGGAAAGCCTAAATTCTAAACGCCTTCAAAAACTATTTTAGGGAAAAAACTTGGTAGGCCCCATTAAAGAATGGGGATATTTTTATTTAGGGGGTGCACAGTATTTAAAAAAAAACCCGCAACCCACAGTGCAAATGGAAAAAAAAAAAAATCCGGGCCCTTTTTTTTTTTTTTAAAAAAAGCGACTTTGCAAATGTTTTTTTTCATATGGTTTTTTAAAGGGTTTTTTTTAGTTTTTTCCCCCGGTCTCATTTTTTTGAATGGAAGAATATTACAGAAATTGAGATGATTTTTATTTGTTTTTACAAAGGAAAAAATACCTTGAAAAAAAGCTCAAAATACAGAAAATGTTCGATTTTTAAACCCAAAATTCAAAAGTAAACAAAACATTCCAAGGGGGCCCAAAAAACATCAAATGGTGAGGGCTAAACCCCCCCCTTTCCAAAAAGTGCCATGTTTTTATTTAAACCAAATTTTTACACTAATGCAGTAGTCTTTCATAACAGTAAAACTTCTATTTTTTTTGGAAAAAAAAAATTCCCAAAATGGGAAAACAAACGAAAAGTAAGAAGGGGGGGGGGGACAAAGACTAATTAAAAAATAAAATTTTTTTTAGTGCCAGGAATGTCGTCTTTTTTATTCTGGACCCTATTTTTTGGAAAAATTTGGGATCTTCCCGGGGGTTTAGGGAAAAATTTGGGGGAAAAAATTCCCAAAATTTTTTTGACCCTTTATTTTTAAAAGTTGAAATAGGTTTAAAGAGTGGGGTTTTTTTGGGCTCATTTTGATAAAAAAAATGGAGTTCCCAGCGAAAAAAAGTTTTTTTTTGTAAATTGTTTCAAAAGGAATTGGCTGAAAATTTGGGGTCAAATTTTGGGGGAAAAAATTTAGTGAAAAAAAAGAACCCCTAAATTTTGAGACATAATTCCATGAGTTTTCCATCAAATTTCCCTACTTTTGGGGTCAAATGACAGGGAAAAAAATTCTCAATTTATTTTAAAGAAAAAAAAAATTTTTTTTTTTCCCAAAAAAATTTTTTGACCCGGGGAAAGGTTTAGGAGAGGGCCCTTTTCGACCCCGAAAGGGTTTAATTTTGCTCATATATTTTACTGAAAGCCGTAAGGAAACCACCCCAAAAATGGGGGCCCACTGTACAATTTCACCCCCAAAATGCAATGGAAATTTTACAAATATATGAAATGTAGCGGGCGGGGGGGAAAGAAATTTCGTTTTCCAGGGGCCCCGCACCAAAGAATTTTTAAAATTTTAAACAATTTCCCCATTTGGGCCCCCTTATTATTTTAATTTAAAAAAAGAAAGCCCCCTAAAAACCCCAAGGTCTATACATTTCTGCAGGGGAGGAAAAGGGAAACGAGGGGACCAGGTGGGAAAAAGGGGATGGATTTTTAAAAAAGGGTTTTGGAAAAACAGCGGGGGAGTGGTGGTTGGGGGAAAAGGGGAGAGGGCAGCAAAAAAGATTGAGGTTTAAAAAGGGCCGAGGGGAGGGTGAAAAAAGGGAACCTCATCAGAGTTTGTGGAGTAAATCAGTCCCTTGTCAAGAAGCAAAAGGGGGGAGAGTAGGATTTTAAAAGGGGGGCCATCAGCAAAAAAAGGGAAGGTAAAGAGAGAGTAGGAAGGCGGGGGACGACGGGTTTGAGGTAAATTCTGTGGCCCGGTTGATTTGAGGGGGGCAATTCCCAAAGAAAAAGTGGCTAAACGATTTCTGGGGAAATTGACACTGTCACAGAGAGGAACAGGGTGCCTCTCCATGAATACTCATGAGTTTTAAAACGAATTTTGTCCAATGCGGGGAAAGGGGGGGGGAGAGAGGGAGTCTCCCAAAACCCCGGCACTGAAAGACAAAAAAAGACGGGCCGTAACCTAATGCTCAGTTTTTAAAAGAATGAAGTTTTTTACCAGTAGAGTTGACCAAAAGTTGTTGCCAAAGGGTGTGAAGGTGGGTTTGCTATTACAAACAAAAAAAGCCCCGGGAAAAGGGAAACCCCCTGTATTTTGAAATTGGGAGGTCAGTACTGCTGGGCCCCCAGCCCTGTCTGCCTGTTCATTGCCCCCGACGTCGACATGACCAGGGACCCAACAAAAAACAATATCTTTATGCTTGGTAGAGATACGGCGTAGCCAAAGTTGGATACGGAGAACTTGGGGGTGAGGTGTATCAAATTTCCGTATAGCCTGTAGAGCACTAAGGGAGTCTGAGACAACCACAAATGATGACACAGGCATAGATGCGATACGAATAAGTGCTGCAAGAATGGCATACAATTCAGCAGTAAAAATGTTAGCCGAAGATAGTAAATGCCCTCGCATGATGCTGTCCGGAAACACTGCTGCGAATCCGACGCCGTCAGAAGACTTAGAGCCATCTGTGCACACAGCGATGGCATAAGAATGAGAGTGGAAGTGGTCAAGAAAAAGAGAGCGGGAAGCCACCATAGGCAGTTGGGCTTTCAAGCAGGGGAGTGAGAAAGAACAGACCCGAACAGCTGGAACTTCCCAGGGGGGTAGGGAAAAGTGAGATGCTACATGAACATTTAAAGGTGGTAACTGAAGGGAAGACAAGAGCGAATGTAGGTGAAGAGAAAAGGGATGGAGCAAACAGGGGCGCCGAACAAATAAAGAATGTTTACTAATATCGGTGACCATTCTATAAATGGAAGGGTTGCAGAGATCGTGAGTGTACATAGTAGCGAAGGCAATGGGCATCACGGCGATCAGACAAGGATGGAACATTCGCTTCTGCATAGAGTCTCTCAACAGGGAAAAAGCGAAAAGCACCAAGGCATACACGTAATCCTTGGTGATGGATGGGGTTAAGGCTAGAGAGAGTAGCAGGAGAGGCCGCTGAATAAATCTGGTCACCATAATCGAGTTTCAATAAAATGAGGGCTGAATGTAGGCGAAGCAGAGTTCGACGATCAGCTACGCAGGAAAGATGAGCAAGGGTTTTAAGAAGGTTCAGCCGGCTGTGACAAGTTGCCTTCAGAGAGGTAATGTGAGGTTTCCAGGATAACCTACAGTCAAAGAGAAGGCCTAGAAACCTGACTGTATCACGTTCAGGGATACGGGAGCCATAGAGGTACAAAGGATGATCGGAGATGACAGAGCATCTAGTGAAAGCAATTTGGCGAGTTTTGGTACTGGAAAATTTAAACCCGTGTGTGGTGGCCCAATTGGAAACATGGTCGAACGCATGCTCGAGAGAAACTGTAATGAGGTGACAGTCAGCGCCTGCATAGGCAATAGCGAAGTCATCAACATAAGAGTGATGACCAAATATTGGATGGAAGACTAGAGGCCATATCATTTATAGCAAGGACACCTTCAGCTTGGATAAAGTCCGGGGAGAGCACATTATTAACCCGAACATTAACCCGAAATGTCTGTCAGTTAAAAAGTTCTTAAGGAAGGATGGTAGATTGCCTCGAAGGCCTAAGGAGTGGGCTTGGGCCAAAACATTATACCTCCAAGTTGTGTCATATGCCTTCTCAAGGTCAAAAAATATGGCAAAAACTGAGTGATTATTTGCAAAGGCATTACGAACATATATATCCAAGTGCAGTAAGGGGTCTATGGTGGAGCGACCCTTACGAAAGCCATATTGACTAGTGGAGAGACTGTTGTGTCTCTCTAAATACCACATTAAACGTTGATTTACCAGACGTTCCATCACTTTGCAAACTGCACTAGTAAGAGCGATGGGATGATAGTGGGAGGTATCCTGTCCCGTAGTACCCGGCTTGCAGAAAGGGAGAACAATTTATTTATTTATTTATTTATTGAATAATTTGAACATACATACAGAGGTACAAAAAAATACAGGTAAGAGCAGCATGCCAAAGCCAATTGTATGCATAGCATTACAGGCAGGCTTAAAATTAACTTAAGATTAACTAAGCAATGATGTAATCAGTGATAAAACATTATTGTAAACAGATAACAATAAAGCACAAATGAGTATTACAAAGACACATCATATGGTTGCATGCATTGCTGTACATTCAGTAGAATGGAGTGTTCTGTTAGGTAGTGTATTTAAAAAATAACAAAGTTAGACTGGGTCTTAGGTTTAACATTTATGTGATATAATTGTGAGAAGCATTTAAGATATACAATTTATAAGGTTCAGTTATTCAGTATTTATTTGGTTTTGGGTGAGTAAGTGATCTTTGAGAAGAGACTTGAATTTATAACAGGTAGTGTTTCTTCTATATTTACAGGTAATGAATTCCAGATTTTAGGGCCTTTCATGTGCATTGAGTTTTTGCATAGCGTGAGATGGACACGAGGAACATCAAAGAGTGATCTGTGCCTTGTGTTATGGTCATGTGTTCTGTTGAGGTTGGCAAGATGTTTGAGGGGAGGGTTAATATCAAAGTTAAGTGTTCTATGTATGTAATAGGTGCAGTAATAAGTATGGATGTTTTGTATGGTGAGTAGGTTTAGTGTTTTGAATATTGGTGGTGTGTGCTGTCTGTAGTGGGAATTTATCATCATTCTGACTGCAGCCTTTTGTTGGGTAATTAGCGGTCTGAGATGGTTAATTGTTGTTGAGCCCCATGCACAAATTCCATAGGTGAGATAAGGGTAAATAAGAGAGTGATATAGGGCCAGGAGGGCTGACTGTGGAACATAGTACCGTATCTTCGATAGTATGCCTACGGTCTTGGAAATTTTCTTAGAAATTTGTTGTGTATGTGTATGAAATTTGAGTCTATCATCAAGGTGGATTCCTAAGAATTTTCCCTCTGCTAGCTTTGTGATAGGTGATCCATTTATCATTATGTTAAGAGGGATATCTGTAGCTCTGTTACCAAACTGAATGAAGTAGGTTTTGTCAATGTTTAGTGTAAGTTTGTTAGTCCTCAAACAGGTAGATATTTTCTGTAATTCGGTATTTACAGTATTGGCTAGCATGACTGGGCTCAGGTGAGAGAAGACGTATGTAGTGTCATCTGCAAATAGTGTGGGTTTGAGTAATTGCGAAGCATTTGGTAGGTCATTTATGTATAGGAGAAAGAGAAGAGGGCCAAGGACACTTCCCTGTGGGACACCAACTGTAATTGGTTGTGCAGAAGAGTTTGCCCCATTTGTGTACACATATTGGCTTCTGTTGCTGAGGTATGACTTGAGGTAGTTGAGGGAGTGCCCTCTTATACCATAGTGTGACAATTTTATGTGGAGCAAGTCATGGTCAACTGTATCAAAAGCTTTACGTAAGTCAATGAAGATCCCCAGTGGTACTTCTTTTTTCTCTATTGCAGTGTATATATGTTCTAGCATGTGCATAATAGCATCATTAGTATTTTTATTAGGCCTGAATACAAATTGGCAGGGGTTGAGTATGTTTTGAGAGATGAGGTAGGAGTAGATTCGTTTATGAATTAATTATTCAAAGATTTTTGAGAGAGGGTGTAAGTTGGATATTGGGCCTATAGTTATTCGACTCAGTTTGGTCTCCTCCTTTATGGATCGGGGTGACCCTTGCTATTTTGAGAACTGTAGGGAAGGTAGAGAATTCAATGGATTTGTTAGTGTTGCAATGATTGGTGATAGCACTTGTGACACTTTTTAGTATATAAAGGGTGGTAAGGTATTTAAGGTATTTAGATTTCCACAGCTGGGGAAGAACTCCTTGTGACCAAATAAGATTGAAGAGGTATAAGAGGACTACAAGGGCTGACTGATGTAAATGTTGCAAAATACGAATATGAATGTCGTCAGGCCCAGCTGCCGATGATCGGCAAGCTCAGAGTGTTGCCTCCAGTTCCTGAAGTGTAAAAGGCACATTATACTGCTCTTCTCTGAGAGAAGAAAAGTCCAAGGGTATTAACTCTCTGGCAGACTTTGAGGAAAGAAACAAGGGGCATAGATGGCGCCCCTGGGAAATACGGACCAGATGAGTGCCTATTTCAATGGCAACGTCAAGAGGGTTTGCTACATCAACACTGGCAACCCGTAGAACAGGAGCCGGGTCAGTAGAGTATTTACCACTCAATTTCCTCACTTTTTTCCAGACTGCACTCATAGAGGAAGTAGTGGTGATGGTGGAAACAATCTCGCCAGCAAGTGCGTTTAGCATCACGGATGACACGGCGAGAGATCGCACACTTCTGCGTGCGATCTGGAACTACCTGCCAGAAATCTCCAGAACCACTGACTCAACTAGTATTTTCAAAACTACTGTTAAAAAACACCTTAACACATCCTGGCATCAGCTAAATGCATATTCTCAATGTCAAGAACATATGTAAAACATTATAAACAATATATACTTACTCTCACTATCTGTAATCCTCCTAATCATTAAACAAATGATTGTACCCCCTCTAGGTAAATAATCAAACCTCTAATTACTCTCAATTAAACTTTTTAAAGCCACATAACATGAACTAACAGAATAATCAGTTCTGTTGTATTCATTGTAAACTCCTAAATTTACACCTTACTCTTGCTGCCTTATTAATCTTACATGAGTCTTAAGTTTGCCTGAAATACTCTGTATATATAGGGGCTTTCAGCATGTACACCCAAATGTCATTCTCCTCTATACAAATATAGTGGAACCTCTACTTACGAGTGCATCCACATGCGAGTTTTTCCAGATACGAGCAGTTGCTCTGTCAATTTTTTCCTTCCAGACGTGAGCGAAATTTCCAGGTGTGAGCAGGCCTCAAGGGAGGGTCCTTGATGCTGGTGAGGGGCTCTTGCTCTTGATCTAAGGAACTGGATCTCAGTTGTTTGTGGGACTATCTTATTGAAACTTGGGCAATGTATGATGGAAAGATGCTTCTTAACATACACCAAAAATGAAGAAATTGGACCATAAATAACGGAGTTCACTTCTCAGCCATTAGCCTCCCTTAGCGGAATATTTTCACATGGTTTTAATGTTTTTTTTTTTTTTGGGGGGGGGGGTCATTTTTGATAGAATGGAAGATATACTACAGAAATAGATGTGGTTTTGATTGGTTTCACAATGAAAAGTACCTCGAAATTGAGCTCAAAGAGCAGAAATGTTTGATTCTTTGGCGATGTTCACCAGTAAACAAATGACGTCACCGTCCAATACCTGTCCGATTGGCACTGCCCCTCAACCTTCACATATTGGAAAGCCCTTCAACACACTAGCAAAAGTGGGAGCAGACTTCATGAGGTAGCAGTGGCAGACAACATGAAGCAGCAGTGGCAGACAACATGAAGCAGCAGTGGCAGATAACATGAAGCAGCAGTGGCAGACAACATGAAGCAGCAGTGGCAGACAACATGAAGCAGCAGTGGCAGACAACATGAAGCAGCAGTGGCAGACAACATGAAGCAGCAGTGGCAGACAACATGAAGGAGCAGTGGCAGACAACATGAAGGAGCAGTGGCAGACAACATGAAGCAGCAGTGGCAGACAACATGAAGCAGCAGTGGCAGACAACATGAAACAGCAGTGGCAGACAACATGAAACAGCAGTGGCAGACAACATGAAACAGCAGTGGCAGACAACATGAAGCAGCAGTGGCAGACAACATGAAACAGCAGTGGCAGACAACATGAAACAGCAGTGGCAGACAACATGAAACAGCAGTGGCAGACAACATGAAACAGCAGTGGCAGACAACATGAAACAGCAGTGGCAGACAACATGAAACAGCAGTGGCAGACAACATGAAACAGCAGTGGCAGACAACATGAAGCAGCAGTGGCAGACAACATGAAGCAGCAGTGGCAGACAACATGAAGCAGCAGTGGCAGACAACATGAAGCAGCAGTGGCAGACAACATGAAGCAGCAGTGGCAGACAACATGAAGCAGCAGTGGCAGACAACATGAAACAGCAGTGGCAGACAACATGAAACAGCAGTGGCAGACAACATGAAACAGCAGTGTCTGACTTTTTTGGGTTATCCTAGGTTCTCTACACATGTAGCCAGGAGCAGGAATGGCCACTGTGGTGTCCCTATAAACCCCAACAACAACAATGGCTGGTGTCACCACCACTAGCCACATATGTAATGACATGTATTTTATTCATTCTAGTGTATACATCATGTTTCTATGTTATTAATATTGTTTAATGTATCATATTAGATGAATTGTGATAAACAAGCCAGAGTTGATATTAGGGAAATTATTGAAGTATTTTGTTGTGCCTGGAATTCCACTGGAATTCAATTAAATTAAATTCAATTCAAGTTTATTCTCTATAAGGGTTACAAAGTAGGGTTTACAGGTTTTGAGTATTGTGTGGTTTACATGTTATAAAATACTAATTACAGAGGGGGCCACTAGGACACCTAGCATGGCTAGGCATTTCGAGCAGACTTAGATTAATTCTTAACATTAAATCCTTACAGATTATGGTATTAAGGCTAAGTGACTACATCATAATTTGTGAGTTTAGCAGTGTGAATGCTTTTGTTTTGGCACAATACAAGGTGTCTATATTGGAGTATCATAGGCAAACTTATGACTAGTTAAGATTTATTATTTTAGGATTAAGATTAGTATTTCTGGATTTATAGTCAGTGGGTGAGTGAGTAATTGTGAACCACCAGGTGGTTATCATGTAGTTAGTTGTCGGGGTGGATCAGGGAGATAAGATGTTTTCTAACTGTAGTTTTGAAAGTGATGAATGCATCTGCAGTTCCAGAGTTTTCAGGTAGGGTGTTCCAGATTTTAGGTCCTTTGAAATACATTGAATTTTTGTAAAGGTTTAGTCGAACACGGGGAATGTCATAGAGATGTTTGTGTCTGGTGTTATGCCTGTGGATCCTGTCACAACTATCAATAAAGCATTTTAGGTCAAGGTTAATATTGGAATTTAAGGTCATGTAGATATAGATTGCACAGTAATAAGAGTGGATGTTCTGAACAGGGAGTAAGTTTAGATCTATGAAGAGTGGGAGGGTGTGTTGCCAGGGATGGGATTTAGTGATTATTCTTACTGCGGCTTTTTGTTGGGTTATTATTGGCTTTAAGTGTGTTGCTGCAGTTGAACCCCAAGCAGATAGCATAGGTGAGGTATGGATATATAAGTGAATGGTATAGTGTGAGAAGGGCAGTTTGCGGTACGTAGTATCGTATCTTGGAGAGGATCCCCACCATCTTGGATACTTTTTTTATGTGTTGGATATGGGTGCTGAAATTTAGGTTGTTGTCGAGGTATATGTCTGGCAACTAGAGTGTTGTCTATCTTAATGTTAAGTTGTGCAACACCTGCTCTGCTACCAAACATAATACAGTGGACCCCCGGTTTACGATATTTTTTCATTCCAGAAGTATGTTCAGGTGCCAGTACTGACCGAATTTGTTCCCATAAGGAATATTGTGAAGTAGATTCGTCCATTTCAGACCCCCAAACATACATACATAAAATACACTTACATAATTGGTCGCATTGGGAGGTGATCGTTAAGCGGGGGTCCACTGTATAGTAGGTTTTGCCAGTGTTAAGTGTAAGTTTATTGGCTGTCATCCAAGTCAACGTTTTGAGCAGTTCCTCGTTAACAATGGTGTTGAGGGTGGCAAGATTAGGGTGAGAGATGACATAAGTCATGTCGTCAGCAAAGAGAATGGGTTTCAGGTGTTGGGATATGTTTGGAAGATCACTGATGTAAATGAGGAAGAGCAGGGGTCCAAGGACACTTCCCTGCGGAACTCCAGTATCAAGTGGCCGTACTGATGAGGCTGTGTCTTTAATGGTGACATACTGATACCTATTAGAAAGGTAGGATTTAAAATATGCAAGCGCATGGCCTCTTATACCATAGTGGTCAAGTTTGTGGAGTAGGATGCCGTGGTCTACTGTGTCAAACGCTTTTCTTAGGTCAATAAAAATTCTTAGCGGATATTCCTTATTTTCCAATTCTGTGTAAAGCAGGTCTAGCATTTTTATAATTGCATCATTAGTGCTTTTGTTTTTCCTGAATCCAAATTGGCAGGGGTTGAGTATTTTTGTGACGTTATAAATGAATATAGTCTCCTGTGCACGAGTTTCTCGAAGATTTTGGATAGCAATGGTAGGTTTGATATTGGCCTATAGTTGTTTACGTCTGTAGGGTCACCACCTTTATGTACTGGTGTAACCCTTGCTGTCTTGAGTAGTGTCGGAAAAGTGCTAGTTTCTAGTGACTTGTTAAAAGGTAATGCAATAGCATGCGAAAGGACATGGGCCACTCGCTTGTACAATAATGGAGGGACGTGAGACAGATTCCCTGAGTTATTTTTAAGCGACTTTATGATCGCAGTGACTTCCGTGGGCTCAGTTGGTACAAGATAGAAGGAATTTGGGAAATTCACATCTAGGTAGTCCCCGGCATGGGCACTGGTATGTGGGATTTTACTGGCGAGATTAGATCCTGTTTGAGAAGAAGTCGTTTATCTTGTTAGCTGTATTAGTGGGATGCAGTGGTGTTTCATGAGGTTTAGTTAGAACAATATTCTTGTTTTTTTTTCAGTTTGTGGGTCCCTAGAATCTGGGAAAGTCTTTTCCAGGTCTTTTTTATATCTCCTCTTGTGTCAGTGAATCTGCTGTAGTAGTACAGTTGTTTGGCATTCTTTATTAATTTGGTGAGAACTGTTGAATATTGTTCAAGAATATCTTTGTGTATTAAGCCCTGTCTATATTGCTTTTCATATTGGTGTTTCTTATCAATGGATTTCAGAATGGTGCTGGTTAGCCATGGGCAACCAAGCTGTTTATTCGTGATCTGTTTTATTTTTATAGGACAATGTTTGTTGTATAGTCTAAGTATTTTTTTAAGAAAAATGTCTGTCCAATCGTCAATACCATTTGCATTGGAGAATTCTGTAGGCCAGTCAACAGTCTCTAGGTCAGCTCTGAAATTCCTTATTGAGGCCTCGTCATGGAATCTAAATGAAACTTTGTTGTATTCGAGTGGTGGCTTACTAATGTTTGTTAAGAGGAAGGTTGGGTAGTGGTCAGTAGTGCTGTCTGTGATTATCCCTGATTTAAGGGGGGCTAGTACGTATATTGGTCCATATGTGGTCTATTATGGTTGCACTTGTTTCAGTGAGCCTGGTTGGTTTAGTTATTGTTGGTATGAGAAGTGTGTTGTTCATATTGTTGATGAAATCAGTTACAGTCTGATCATCTGGTAGGCCAAGGTTGATATTGAAGTCTCCAGCTAAGAGAAGGTGGTGCTTGTTTGTGTGTCTGTTTGTTATTAGTGACTTTAGATTCTCACTGAAGTTTGGGATGTTTGTGTGGGGTATCCGGTATACGGCACCGATTGTTATAGGCGTCTTGAGGTTTTTTACAGTAAAATTAGCAAAAATGTATTCCCCATATTCATCACTAAAGCAATTAGTGCTAATACAAGATAGTTGGTTAGAGTAATAGATTGCAGTACCACCCCCAACTTGGTATGGTCTGCAGTTGTGGATTGCTGTGTATCGTGGTAGTGGGTAGATATCAAGTGTGTCCTGCTTAAGCCAGGTCTCACTAAGAATAATGCAGGAGAAGGGTGTCTTTAGTGACTCAAGGAGTGCCAGGAGGTCATCATAGTGTTTGCTTAAGGACTTGATGTTGTAGTTAAGAACTGATAGACTTTGAGCAGTGTTCAGGATAGTGCTGGCTTGTGATGCTGTGTAATAAAGGCAGTTACTTTCCAGTAAGTTTTGATTGTGTGTTAGATTATGGAGGTTTAGATCAGGGTCAACATGATCATTCATTTTTTAGGTTTAAAAAGTGGTTGTTTATATCCTGTATTATGTGGTGAGTTCTAATACTGATTTCTGTAGTGGTGGGAGGTTTGGATAAGTATACCGCTAAAGCACTTTGGTCATATAGTGTATAGTCACTAATAAACATAATGAAATTGATATTGTCTGTGTGTTGTGCTAGAATGAGCTAAAGTACAACTAGGTATAAACTTATAATATAAAAATACAAATTAAAATGGTACTTGCAATTGCACTAGGGTCTGATATAGGTTGTTAACAAGATCAAGAGTATAACTAGATTTAAATTGACAAAATAAAATTCACAAATTCAAGTACCAAAAGAATAATAAGTAAAAAATAACAATGGCAATGGATTAATGGAATAGATTAATTCCATTTCAATTAATTTAAATGAGGAAAATTGTCTCTGCAAACGAGCAAATCCAGATACGAGCAAGGTCACAGAACGGATTAAACTCATAAGTAGAGGTTCCACTGTATTGTATCATGCTGAAATAAAATATTATTTTTATTATTTTTTTATTAACATGTCAGCTGTTTCCCACCAAGGCAGGGTGGCCCGAAAAAGAAAAACTTTCATCATCATTCACTCCAACACTGTCTTGCCAGAGGCACGCCTACACTACAGTTATGAAACTGCAATATCAACACCCCTGCTTCAAAGTGCAGACACTGTACTTCCCATCTCCAGGACTCAAGTCTGACCTGCCAGTTTCCCTGAATCCCTTCATAAATGTTACCTTCCTCACACTCCAACAGCACATCAAATTCTAAAAACCATTTGTCTCCACTCACTTCTAACATGCTCACCCATGCTGGCAGGAAGCCCAAGCCCCTCCTCCAACCTTTTCTATTATTATTATTATTATTATTTTTATTATTATTATTATTATAAGGGGGATTACCAACAGACCCTTGGCTGTTTTCAAGAAGGTGCTGGACAGGCACCTAAAATCAGTACCTGAGCAGTCAAGTTGTAGTTAGTACGTCGGTTTGTATGCGGCCAAACAAAAGCTTATAACAAAGGATCAGTTACAAAAGAATTACGTATTAATTGAACTGGTTCAATGGTCTTCAGTTTTGTGCAGTAACTGAACAGAGAAGGTGAAGATACAGTAAGTTACTTAGATTACAATACAAAGAAAATGGGACAAGCGTGTTACCAATTATGTATGGGAACTGAAGGAAAGCTGGAAAAGAGCAGGAAGAAAACTGGTTGAAAGCTGGTTTTGTGTGACAGAGTATTGCCATCTGGATTATGTTAAGGAGATGAGGTACCTTTTAACAATAACTCTGAATTGACTGGCAGGTCAATTCAGAGGGAATTCCAAATCTTAGAGTTTTTTACACAGGTTGAGTCAGACATGGGGGATGTCAGAGAGATTTTTGTGTCTTGTTATGCCTGTAAGTTTTGTTGCAGCTATCAAGAAAAAGTTTCAGAGAAACTCTCTACCTGAAAACTCAGGTCTCTATCTGCCACCCACTTAAAAGCTACTACAGGTCGGCCATCACTAATCTGGCAACATCAGGACCTGTAGGGTACCAGATCAATGACTGTTGGATTACAGAGATGTTAGGTTAGAATACACTTAACCCAACAGTGATATTTACACATAGGCGATTTCACCCAATTTATGCCATATTTTTGGCCCATTCCATTGTTCCAGTCTTCCAAACTCGTATTCCTTCTGTAGTGCTGTTTAAATTCAGCAAGTGTTGCACTGAACCTTCGCTTCAGTGTAACTCTTGTGAGAACAGATCTTGCAAGGGTTCTTGAAAGATCTGTTCTTGTTCTGGTTTATACAAAATGGCTAGCTAGTTTATTATGCATTAAAACCCATCAACTACACGATGGTCTTTAAGGATCTAACAGAAATAAGTCACTTTGTCTAACTTTTCTGGGTTATCCTTGGTTCTCTACATATATGCTGCTATGTGTGATACTCTATGTAACTGTATTTGTGTATACCTGAATAAACTTACTTATTTACTTACTTCTACTCTGTCGATTGAGTACAAGAAACCGTCCATTTAATTATTTCAACTACCCAATAAAGTGGTCAGAAATTGGCAATTTGGCCAATTTCACACAAATTTCAAAAGACACCAATTTCAAAAAAGGATCCACAATAAACAATGCAGACATTCCTGGCACTAAAATAACATTTTCTCTGTTCATTAGTCATGTCTCCAGGCCCCTCTTATATTACTCTTGCTTTCCATTTTGAAATTTTATTCACACAAAAATAGACGATTTACTCTTATGCAGACGACTGCATTATTATGATGACTGTATAATAATGTCAACTCATTCATGGCTGTGTATTAGACTGGCCAGCTGAACATGTATAGGTTGGTGATGTCATTTGTTTACTCTTGAAAATCAGCCAAAAATAGAACATTTCTCTTAATTTTACCTCAATTTCAATGTAATTTTCTTCATCAAACCAAACAAAATCATATCTATTTCTGTAATATATCTTCAATTCTATCAAATGAGACCAAAAAAATGAGAATACAACCATAAAAACCATACGAAAATATACCACTCGGGCGGCTAATGGCTGAGAAGTGAACTCCATTATTTATCATCCTATTTCTTACATTTTTAGTGTATGTTAAGAAGCATCTTTCCAACACACATTGCCCAAGTTTCAATAAGATAGCCCAACAAACAACAGAGAAAAAAAATATTTACCAAAAATCATATATGGCAAGCCCAAGCCAGGTACTGGAAATATGTCACTTAGAATTTTTTTAGGATTATCCTAGGTTCTCTACACATATGCTGCTATGTATGATAATCTATGAAAAGAAAATAGTTTTTTTTGTTTCAGTTTTATGGTGCATTACAAGTGTATATCACAGTTAGCCCTGTACTACACTCCATTTTCTCTAATATTATTATTATTATAATCAAAAAGAAGTGCTAAGCCACAAGGGCTATACAGCACTGCAGGGTAGGGAAGGAAGCGAGGGTATTGGGCGGCAGAAGGGGGGAGGGGCGATCAGTAGGTTACAGAAAACAGCGGGGCAGGGGATAGTGCAGGGTAGAGGGTAGCAAGAGATTGAGGTAGAAAGAGCTGAAGGTATCATCAGAGTTTGTGAAGTAAATCAGTTGTTCTCAAAAAGTCAATGAGAGAGTCCGGATGAAAGGTGGGTCCATCAGCGAGAAGGGAAGGTAAAGAGAGAGCAGCGGAGCGAAGACGACGTTGGAGGTAAATTCTGTGTGCTCGCTGATAAAGTGGGCAGTCTAACAGAATGCGGCTGACCGATAATGGAACCTGACAATTCTCACAGAGAGGAGCAGGGAGCCTCTCCATGAGATATCCATGAGTAAGACGAGTACGGCCAATGCAGAGACGGGAGAGAGTAGTCTCCCAACCTCGGCACTGGTGACAAGAAGACGGCCAGTAACCTATACTCAGTTTAATAGAATGAAGTTTGTTACCGAGTAGAGTAGACCAACGCTGTTGCCAACGGGTGTGAAGGTGGGTAGCTATTGCAGCAAAATAGTCCGTAAATGGAACACCTCTATATGAAACTGGTAGGTCATTTATTGCTGGCCGCACAGCAGTGTCTGCCTGTTCATTGCCCTGTACGTCAACATGACCAGGGACCCAACAAAAAACAATACTATCTTTATGCTTGGTAGAGATGCGGCGTAGCCAAAGTTGGATACGGAGGACTAAGGGGTGAGGTGTATCAAATTTCTGTATAGCCTGTAAAGCACTAAGGGAGTCTGAGACAACCACAAATGATGACACAGGCATAGATGCAATACGGATAAGTGCTGCAAGAATGACATACAATTCAGCAGTAAAGATACTAGCCGAAGATAGTAAATGCCCTCGTACGATGCTGTCCGGAAACACTGCTGCGAATCCTACGCTGTCAGAAGACTTAGAGCCATCTGTGTACACTGCAATGGCATGAGAATGAGAGTGAAAGTGGTCAAGAAAAAGAGCTTTCGAGCAAGGGAGTGAGAAAGAACAGACTCGAACAGCTGGAACTTCCCAGGGGGGTAAAGAAAAGTGAGATGCTACATGAACATAGAAAGGTGGAAACTGAAGAGAAGACAAGAGCGAATGTAAGCGAAGAGAGAAGGGACGGAGGAAACAGGGGCGACGAACAAATAAAGAATGTCTACTAATATCGGCAACCATTCTATAAATGGAAGGATTGCGGAGATCATGAGAGCGTACGTAGTAGCAAAGGCAATGGGCATCACGGCGATCGGATAAGGATGGAACGTTCGCTTCTGCATAGAGGCTTTCAACAGGGGAAGAGCGAAAAGCACCAAGGCATAAACGTAATCCTTGGTGATGAATAGGGTTGAGGCTAGATAGAGTAGCAGGAGAGGCAGCTGAATAGATCTGGTCACCATAATCAAGTTTCGATAAAATGAGGGTGGAATGCAGGCGTAGGAGAGTTCGACGATCAGCTCCCCGTGAAACATGAGCAAGGGTTTTAAGAAGGTTCAGCCGACTGTGACAAGTTGTCTTCAGAGAGGTAATGTGAGGTTTCCAGGATAACCTAAGGTCAAAGAGGAGGCCTAGAAACCTGACTGTATCACGTTCAGGGATACGGGTGCCACATAGGTATAAAGGATGATCGGAGATGACAGAGCATCTAGTGAAAGTAATTTGGTGAGTTTTGGTACTGAAAAATTTAAACCCATGTGTGGTGGCCCAATTAGAAACACGGTCGAACGCATGCTAGAGAGAAACTGTAATTAGGTGACAGTCAGCGCCTGCACAGGCAATAGCGAAGTCATCAACATAGAGTGATGACCAAATATTGGATGGAAGACTAGAGGCCAAATCATTTATAGCAAGAAGAAAAAGTGTTGTGCTCAGAACACATCCCTGGGGGACACCTTCAGCTTGGATAAAGTCCGGGGAGAGCACATTATTAACCCGAGCATGGAAATGTCTGTCAGTTAAAAAGTTCTTAAGGAAGGATGGTAGATTGCCTTGAAGGCCTAAGGACTGGGCTTGGGCCAAAATATTATACCTCCAAGTTGTGTCATATGCCTTCTCAAGGTCAAAAAGTATGGCAAAAACTGAGTGATTATTTGCAAAGGCATTACGAACATACGTATCCACGTGTAGTAAGGGGTCTATGGTAGAACGGCCCTTACGAAAGCCATATTGATGAGTGGAGAGACTGTTGTGCGTCTCTAAATACATGTACCACACTAAACGTCTATTTACCAGGCGTTCCATCACTTTGCAAACTGCACTGGTAAGAGCAATGGGACGATAGTGGGAGGCTTCATGTCCCATAGTACCCGGTTTGTGGAAAGGGAGAACAATGGCAGATTTCCACAGCTGTGGAAGAACTCCTTGTGACCAAATAAGATTGAAAAGGTGTAATAGGACTGCAAGGGCTGACTGATGTAAATGTTGTAGCATATGAATATGAATGTCGTCGGGCCCAGCTGCCGATGATCGGCAAGCTGAGAGTGTTACCTCCAGTTCCTGAAGTGTAACAGGCACATTATACTGTTCTTCTCTGAGAGAAGAAAAGTCCAAGGGTGCTAACTCTCTGGAAGACTTTGAGGAAAGAAATGAGGGGCATAGATGGAGCCCCTGAGAAATATGGAGCAGATGATTGCCAATTTCATTGGCAGCATCCAGTGGGTTTGCTACATCAACACCGGCAACCTGCAGAACAGGAGCCGGGTCAGGAGAATATTTACCACACAGTTTTCGTACTTTTTTCCAGACTGCACTCATAGAGGAAGCAGAGGTGATGGTGGAGACAATCTCGCCAGCAAGTGCATTTAGCATCACGGATGACACGGCGAGCGATGCACGCTTCTGCTTAAAATCAAAAAAGTCTCTCTGTGGTTTATTGTACGGTACCTCCCCCCATGCAGCACGTTTCAATGTACTGCACGAGCACAAGCGGGAGACCACCAAGGCACGCATTTCGAGAATGCCTGCCCAAAGTTTGGGGTATACAATTAGAAGCTGGGGTTTTAAAACGGAGGATGAGAAGAGGTGTAAAAGCTCATCGATGGAGGACGAAGAAGGAACCTCTCTAAAAACAGTTAGGTGTGAGTAAAGGTTCCAATTTGCCTGATCAAATTGCCAGCGTGTGTACGAAGAGGTGGTGAATATGAAGGGGAAGAAAGAATGATTGGGAAATGATCGCTGTCAAAGTAAGTCCGGGAGAACGACCAAGTGAAGTCAATTGCGGAGGAAGAGCAGACTGAGAGATCGATGTAAGGAGAGTGTGAGTCCGAGGATCCAAAAGGGTGTGAGTACCTTGTATTTAAAACATGGAGGGGGTGGGTGGCAAGAAAAGCCTCTAACTGAATGCCACGGGAATCACAGTGAGACACCCCCCCCCCCCCCCAGAGGAAATGGTGGGCATTAAAATCGCCAAGTAACCCGAATCGGTGGTGGTAATGACGAAACAAGAAAGGCAAATCCGGAATGTAATGCCCCAGAAGGAGAGAGAGATAAAGAAAAGAGCGTATACCACCTATGCAAGTGGATACGGGCTGCTGTGTAATGCAGCGAAGTACGAACAAATTGCCGATGGTATGGAATATCACTGCGTAGAAGAAGGGAACTTTCATTAAAGGTCCCATCAGGAAAAGGATCTGAAGAATACAATAAATTATAGCCTGAGATGGGAGAGATAACAGCAGAGTGTAATTTTGGTTCCTGTAAGCAAACACCAACAGAGGAAAACTGGGAGAGTAACATCTGAAGCTCACCCTGATTACCCCTGAGGCCGCGTATATTCCACTGTAAATAGGCCATGATTGGCAATGATAAAGATACCTGAAATCTGCAGGTAAGGGTTCCTACGGACTAGAGGGGTTAGAAAAGTCCACATGCGGAGGCAGTGGAAAACGTTCAAGCAGCGAAGGAACGGTGCGCTGTGAAGAAAGGAGTTGCGTAGATGGAGCAGAGGAGAGAAAAGGAGCGGAGGGTGGATCAGTGTCCATTGATGGTTTGGTCTCTGCAATATATTCAGAGATTGCTTCAAGTGTTTCGGAATTCAGAGACGTCGTATGGGAGACAATATTGGAAATGGAAGGGGGAGGATGAGTAAACATTGGAACTGTATTGGACTGTACCAAGGTAGGAAAGGGGGGCGAAAGGGTGCAGGGAACTGGAGAAGCGTGGAAGGGGACAGAAGAGGCAGAAACCTGGGAGGTGGCAGAAGAGGAAGAAACTTGGGAGGGAACAGGGGAGGAAGGTACAGTACGAGGAGGAGGGTGAACCTCTACACTTGTAACCGAGCCAGTGAGAGGGGGAGAACCAGGTACAGAGACAGGGAAGGGAAAATGAGGAGGTGGAAGATGGGTAGGAGGTGTTAACGGACCTTTTTTTGACTTTTGAGAAGTAGAGGGACAATTGGGAGGAGGTGTCATACGAGATCTCGTCGCTACTGAGGCTTGCGAGAGAGAACACAAAGAAGCGAGATCAGACCGAGGCATTGAAGTAGGGACATCTGAGCCCAGGACAGCAAAAGAATTAGATACAGGAGTGACTATGGGAGAGGTAACCACAGAGGTGGGTGCAGAAGATGGGATACCAGAAGTGGGGGGACGTTTTGAAACACGGGAATAAGAAACACGAGGTAGTCTCCCTTGGAGGTGGAGATGAGAAACTGCCATGGCATAAGGGAGACCTTCTGCCTCTTTGAGGTAACGGATTTCCCGCTCGTTTAAGTAGACTTGACAACGGCGAGAGTACGAAGGGTGAGCCTCATGACAATTAAGGCAAGAGGGAGGTCGATTGCAAGACGTATTAGAATGGTCATCGGCACCACAGACTGGGCATTCGGCGATAGATCTGCAATATTTCGCCGGATGGCCAAATCGCCAGCAATTTCTACACTGTTGCGGTGTAGGGATCACCTTTCGAACTTGTAACCGATGTCCTGCTACATAAACTGAGGATGGGAGTTCACGGCTGTCAAAAGTTAAACGAGCCACATTGCTAGGGTATCGTCTCCGCCCACGGGCAGGAAGAACGTAAGTGTCTACCTTGAGGAGTTCCAGCTGTTCAAGAATGTCAGTGCCACATGTCTGGAAATTTTGTTGAACTATGGTATGGGGCAGAATGACGGTACCACTACAAGAATTGAGGGAATGATGTTTTCAATAGTGACAGGAACAGTATCGATATGGGAAAGACGAGAAAGCTCATGAGCCTGGGTAGCATTCTGTACGGTGATGATGCGCGTACCGCTCTTAAGAGCATGAAAAGAAATATCTTTACCAACATGGCGTAGGAGTGCCTTGCCAATACTGTGGTCAGAAAGATAGGCAGTAGAGGAAGTGGGTCGTAAAGTGAAGAATTTAGTCCATTGTGCAGTCTAAAACTGAGCGGGGAAAAGGTAGTAAAGGACGTGTCGATCTTTTCTGAAGAAGGGAAAAGGTGGAGAAGTATTCAGCGGGTAATTGTCTTTGGCGTTTAGGCGTGGGCCAGAGTTGGTAAAACGTGGAACGGGCCAGCGATTCAAAAAATTGCCGCACCGGGGGGGAAGGGGCCCGGAAGCATATCAGAGGAGAGCAAAGGGTCATTTTAAATCCAAAGGGGGTCAGCCAAGGCCTAAAACCAAGGGGGTAGGCGAAGCGGGGAAAAATAATTCCCCCCCCCAAAATTTTTTCCGGGGGTGGGGTATCACAAAGGGGCCCGGGGTAGCGGGTTTTCATGGACTAGGGCTCCAGGTTATTTTTACTTCTTTCTTTTGTTTTTTAAGAAAAAAAAAAAAAAAGAAGAAAAAAAAAATAAAAAAGAAAAAAAAAAAAAAAAAGGGGGGCCGGGGGGGGGGATAGTTCCTGGGAGGAATAAAAGGGGCCCCAGAAACTCCCTCCCGCCCCCAAGAGGACCTCCACGCAATAGCGCAATGCAGCAGGGACCCGTGCCATACCCTACCCCTCATGCCAGTAAACCGGCAACCGGGATAGCAACCCCCACATCGCCACACCCCAGGGAAAAGAAGGGCGGCCGGAATGCCAAAACTACCTCCTTCGGCCCCCCACCCCCCCGAATCCGAAAGGTGGTTCCCGAGTAAAACCCTTTGCCCGAGAGACACCCAAAACCACCCCACGGGGTACCGGAAGGGATGGGACTCCCCAGGCGATCCAGATTCCAGGCAAACTAAAACCACCACCAAGAAAACCCCAACGGAATGGGAAAGGGGCCCCCCGGGACCCCCTTTCCCCTACCTAGGAACTAGTGTACCTGTGGGGAAAAAAATAAAAAAAAAAAAAAACCCAAAGGCCAAAAAGGAAGGGCAAAAGAGAGGGGTGGGGAGGAGGAGGAGGAAAGGAAAAAGGGGAGGATGGGATAGGGAACGGGGGATTGGGGGGTAATTAGGTTCGGTCTGAGGAAGGAGACCAACAGGTCTAATTCCTCAGACCAAGAGCCTCTTCACCATGCCAAGGAGCCCCCCTTGAAGAGGTAAGCTAGGTTAGGTTCAGCAAACAGTACAATTATGAACTAATGAGAAAGTGTTGAAGGAGATTAAAAAGTACTACACCAGTGAACACTAAAATTATAAGAAAATGTGAAAAAAATGGGATGGACAATTCCTCTTCCTTCTATCTAGGAGCTAAAAGTCACAAGGTAGGAAATATTCCTAAAATAATGAGGCAGAGAGGATAGGAAGGGTGGGGGTGGAGATTTAGATTTGATCCAAGGAGAAGAAGAGAAAAAAAAAATCCAATTCCTTGGATCAAGAGCCCATCATTGTAACAAGGGACCTCCTTTGAAGGGACAGCAATATTAACCCTTTGAGGGTCCATCCCATAGTTCTACAGATTTGAAGCCAGATTCCAAGCCATAGACCTATGCCATAATTCTAGCAGCTTCAAGTTTAGCATGAGAAGGCTCATAGGCCTACATCTAAGAGAATGGGTCTGCATAGTCAGTGTGCACAGTAAACAAAAAATTGGGGCACCTGCATTGCATTGTGGGAACGCCATCTCAGAACGCTTTGTTCATCATGCCTCACGGTAAGGAAGTTCTCACTCCCCAGTGAATTGGGAATTTCCTCTTTCCAGGCGATAGTTATAACACTGATGGAAGTGGATCTGAAGAGGAATTCTATGGTTTTGAACAATCTGTGACCAAAAGGAATGCTCAAAACATTGATATTAGTGCCAAAAATCCTGACAACCCTAAGTCACATTCAGTTGTACCTCGTCGCAAGAGAAAACTAATATTTTTGCATAGCCATGACTCGGATTTGAGTATTGGTGATGATAATGACGTGGACTTTGGATTTTAGTGCTCTTGATGACCTTTCGAGTAGCAATAGTGATGAATCATATTTACCAGTGAATTGTCAGTTTATATAACACCGCATAAGCTTGGGTAGTGTACCATAAGCAATTCCAAGGGGATGGAATACACCCTGGAATATATCCCATGGCCCTACACCTGGAATAGACAGTGAAAGTGACGATGATGTGGCTACAATTGGGACGGATAGACCACATGCGTCAGTAGGTGGTGGTGGTGCCATGGGAATGTGGCACCAGCCCAGGCTGGGACCCAAGCTGTTGACTCAGCAGGTCCAGGACAAAGGGCATTGTCAACTAGCCCCACACCACAACCAGCTTATGATGTCCAGTACTCACCAGCAAACCACATCTGGGATTGGCAGCAAAATCCCAATTTTGTTCCCAATCCCCATCAATTTGATAACACTCAAAGTGGATTCCTGCTATCTTATTCTCTTGGAAACACTGCAAGTGGAGTGCAATTCTTCGAACTATTCTTTGACCAGCCCTTGATGGAAAATATTGTCAGGGAAAGTAACAAGTATCTTGATTACACCATGGCAAATACAATGATTTCACCAGAGTCAAGACTACACCAGTGGAAGGAGACAACTGTAGCTGAAATGTATTTGTTTTTTGCAACAATAAGGCTTATACCTCATGTCTATAAGCATAGTATAAAATCATACTGGTCCACAGATGGGCTAATTTCTACTGCAGCCTTCAGTGATATCATCCCAGTGAACAGATTTACCCTACTGTTACGTATGTTGCACTTCTCTGACAAAAATCAGGCCTGACAGAAATGACAGGTTATACAAGATTAGAAATGTTTTTATGTATCTGAAACAAAAGATGAATTCATCTTGTAACTGATGAGTCATATATTTTGTTCAAAGGTAGACCATCATTCAAGCAGTATATACTGAGCAAGAGGAAATGTTTTCATATAAAACTGTTTGTGCTCTGTGACTTTGACAGTGGCCCAGTAATGGATATAATTGTGTACACAGAAAGTAAAACATTGGAAGATACGTACCTGGATGTTATTGGGTATCTAAGGTGACGTAGTGAGAATGATGATGGAACCATATCTTGGTAAAGGGCATACATTATATGCTGATAACTGGTACACAAGCCCCTTGCTCACTGATTTCTTGCAAGTGAACATGACAGACGTGTGTGGCACAGTGTGTTCTAATCATAAACATATGCCCAGGTTTAACACAGGCACTCATAGTGGTAAGGTGCAGGTGTTTGTTGCCAGTGACATCATGGCGTTATGGTGGCATGACAAATGAGATATCACATTGTTGACATCCATTCATCATAACGAAATGAAAGACAGTGGCAAGGTGGATAGTGAGACGAATGAACCTATTCTAAAACCAGTGAGTGACTATGCACAAAACATGCATTTGGTTGACAAATAAGACATGCAAATTGATTTTGCTGATTGTGTTCATAAAAGTTACAAGTGGTACATGAAACTTTTCTTCCATCTCATGGATATTTCAATGCTCAATGCATAACATATGTACCAAACGAAGACCGGCAACAGACCACCGTATGGTGAACTTTGTTTATCTGTCATAAAACAACTAATAATCAAGTACCAGGTCACAACACCTGTTATACAAAACCATCCACGAACTGATCACCGATTACCCAATTGTTTGAGGTGGGAAGGTGATCACTTCCTAATACAGCTTCCTTCAACTAAGAAGAAATGGGCTCAGAAGAGATGTATTGTCTGTTGACAAACAAAACAATGGCCACAAAGATTCAAAGACACTCGGTTTATGTGCAAGGTATGTAAGACACCACTGTGCATGACACCTTGCTTTAAAGACTTCCACAGACTGCAGCAGTTCTAGGAACATGTCCAGTAACTGTACATATGTAAATACATGTATATATAATAGAATATTACTAATATACAACATTTTTCCATGTTTTTTTGTTGTAAACACATTTTGTAAACAATATAATGATGAAAATATTCATGCAGTTATTGTGATGAATACAATGAGTGTACATATATACATTATGCATTATATTGTTCTCACAGGCCATATGTTACTGTTAAAAATATCAGATAAGAAAAAAGTAACAAAAAAGTAAAATAAAAAAATTGAGACTTTACATTATTATTATTATTATAATCAAAAAGAAGCGCTAAGCCACAAGGACTATACAGCGCTGCAGGGCAGGAAGGAAGCGAGGGCATCAGGTGGCAAAAGGGAGATGGATGAGCAACAGGTTACGGATAACAGCGGGGCAGTGGATGGTGAAAGGGTAAAGGGCAGCAAGAGACTGAACCAGAAAGGGCTGAGGGGAGTGCGAAAAGTATCATCAGAGTTTGTGGAGTAAATCAGTCGTTGTCAAGAAGTCAATGAGAGAGTCAGGATTAAAGGAGGGTCCATCAGCAAGAAGGGAAGGTAAAGAGAGAGTAGGAGAACGAAGACGACGTTGGAGGTAAATTCTGCGTGCTCGTTGATAGAGAGGGCAGTCTAACAGAATGTGGCTAATCGATACTGGAACTTGACACTGCTCACAGAGAGGAACAGGGTGCCTCTCCATGAGATACCCATGAGTAAGACGAGTGTGGCCAATGCGAAGGCGGGAGAGAGTGGTCTCCCAACCTCGGCACTGATGACAAGAAGACGGCCAGTAACCTATGCTCGGTTTAATAGAATGAAGTTTGTTACCGAGCAGAGTTGACCAACGTTGTTGCCAACGGGTGCGAAGGTGGGTAGCTATTGCAGCAAAATAGTCCAGAAATGGAACACCTCGATAGGAAATTGGTAGGTCATATACTGCTGACCGCGCAGCAGTGTCTGCCTGTTCATTGCCCTGTACGTCGACATGACCAGGGACCCAACAAAAAACAATATCTTTATGTTTGGTAGAGATACGGCGTAGCCAAAGTTGGATACGGAGAACTAGGGGATGAGATGTATCAAATTTTCGTATAGCCTGTAGAGCACTAAGGGAGTCTGAGACTACTACAAATGATGACACAGGCATAGATGCGATACGAATAAGTGCTGCAAGAATGGCATACAGTTCAGCAGTAAAAATGCTAGCTGAAGATAGTAAATGCCCTCGTACGACGCTGTCCGGAAACACTGCTGCGAATCCGACGCCGTCTGAAGACTTAGAGCCATCTGTGTACACAGCGGTGGCATGAGAATGAGAGTGGAAGTGATCAAGAAAAAGAGAGCGGGAAGCCACCGTAGGCAGTTGAGCTTTCGAGCAAGGGAGTGAGAAAGAACAGACCCGAACAGCTGGAACTTCCCAGGGGGGTAGGGAAAAGTGAGATGCTACATGAACATATAAAGGTGGTAACTGAAGGAAGACAAGAGTGAAAGTAGGCGAAGAGAAAAGGGACGGAGCAAACAGGGGCGGCGAACGAATAAAGAATGTCTACTAATATCGGTGACCATTCTATAAATGGAAGGATTGTGTAGATCGTGAGAGCGTACATAGTAACGAAGGCAATGGGCATCACGGCGATCAGACAAGGATGGAACATTTGCTTCTGTATAGAGGCTCTCAACAGGGGAAGAGCGAAAAGCACCAAGGCACAAACGTAAGCCTTGGTGATGGATAGAGTTAAGGCTAGAGAGAGTAGCAGGAGAGGCCGCGGAATAAATCTGGTCACCATAATCGAGTTTCGATAAAAACGAGGGCTGAATGTAGGCGAAGCAGAGTTCGACGATCAGCTCCCCAGGAAAGATGAGCAAGGGTTTTAAGAAGGTTTAGCCGGCTGTGACAAGTTCCCTTCAGAGAGGTAATGTGAGGTTTCCGGGTTTAACCCGAGGTCAAAGAAAAGGCTAGAAACCGACTGTTCCGTTCGGGGATACGGGAGGGCCATGGATAAAGGATGATGGAGATAAAAGGGGGTCTTAAAAGTTTTTTGGGTGAGTTTTGGTACTTGAAAATTTAAACCCTGTGTGGGGGCCCCAAGGGGAAAAACACGGTCGACCGCATGTGGAGAGAAACTGAATGGGTACAGTCGCGCCCTCACAAGCAATAGCAAAGTCAAAACTAGAGTGAGACCAAAATTGGGGGGAAAGAACGGGGCCCAAAAATATTTTTTTCAAGGAGGAAAAAGGTTTGCTGAACAATCCCTGGGGGGCCCCTTCAGTTGGACGAAGCCCGGGGAAAAAGAATTATTGACTCAAACCCGGAAATGTCTGTCGTTAAAAGTTTTTAAAGGGAAGGATGGTAGATTGTGGGGGCCCCAAAGGGAAATGGGGGGGGCCAAAAATTAACCCCCAAGTTGTTCAACCCTTCTCAAGGTCAAAAAATATGGCAATAACTGAGTGATTTTTCGCAAAGGCATTACGAACATAGTACCAAGGTATAAGGGGTTATGGTAGAACGCCCTTACGAAAGCCATATTGATAGCGGAGGAGTTGTGAGTCTTAAATCCCAATTAAACGTCGTTTACGGGGGTTCCATCACTTGAAAATATTGAAGAGCGAGGGGGGCGATAGTGGGCTCATTCCTGTAGTCCCCCGGTTTGGGAAGGGGGAAAACAATGGCAGTTTTCCCCAAGGGGGGAAAAACCCCTTGTCCCCAAAAAAGATTGAAGAGGGTAAGGGATACAAGGGCTGACGATTAAAGTTGTAAAACGAATAAAAGTATCAGGCCCAGCTCCCCGATGACGGCAACTAGGTTTTGCCCCCAGTTCTTGAAGTGAAAAAAGGCACTTTATATTTTTCTTCCCGAGAGAAGAAAAGCCAAGGGACTACTCTTGGAGCTTTGAGGAAAAAAACGGGGGATAGAGGGACCCCTGGGGAAATAGGGACCGATGTGTCCAAAGTTAAATGGAACGTGGGAAGGGGGTTTTTGCTATATAAACACCAGTGACCGTAGAAAGGGCGGGTCGGAAGTATTTTCCACTAAATTTTTCCCTTTTTTCCCAGAGCATTAGAAAAGAGGGGGGATGTGGTGGAAAATGTCTCGCAACAAGTGCTTTTAGCTTCACGGTGAAGGCGAGCGATCGCCGCTTCTGTTTAAAAATCAACAAGTCTCTCAGCGGTTCTATTGTACCGGTCCCTGCCCAGCAGCATTTAAAAACGTACTGCCGAGCCAAGGGACCACCAAGGCACGCATTTGAAAATGCCTGCTGGGGTTTTGGGGGTATAAAATGAAAGCTGCGGTATAAATGAGTCAGAAGATGTGTAGGAGTCATAAAGGGAGGAGAAGAAGGAACCTCACTAAAAGCAGTGAGGTGTGGAAAAGACCCCAATTTCCCCGATCAAATTGCAGAAGGGGCTAGGGGAAAGGTGGTGAATAGGAAGGAGAAGAAAAGAATATGGGGGAAAATGATCGCTGTATGTAAGTTGGTAGAACGACCAGGTAAAGTCTAGTGCAGTGGAGGAAGGCAGCTGTAGATCAAGCAAAGAGAGTTGAGTACAGGTAAAAATGGGTGGGAGTCCCCGATTAAAAACAGGAGGGGGTGAGGGGAAAAAAAGCCCCAATGAACCCAGTGAGTAAAATGAGCCCCCCCCAGGGAAATGGGGGGCTTTAAAAATCCCCAAAGTAACAGAAGGGGTTTTGGGGTGGTAAGGATGAAACAAGAAAGGAAAAGTCTGGGATAGAAATGCTCGAAAGGAGAGAGATAAAAAGAAATATTGTAAACACTTATTCAAGTGGTTCGGGCTGCAGTGTAATGCAGGAGGTATGGAAAAAATAGTTGAAGTAGGAATACATTGCGTAGAAGAAGGGCACTTTTTTTAAAAGGGCCCCTTTTGAGAAAGGACCCAAAGAATACATAATTAAACCCTGAGATAGGTTGGAAAACAGCCGATGAAATTTTGGTTTTTTAAGCAAGCACCAACAGGGGAAAACCCTGGAAAGCAACTCTGAGCTCACCCCGATTCCCCCTGGGCCCGCGGTTATTCCTGAAAATGGCCATGTTGGGATGAAAAAAAAATATCGGGGATCTGTAGGTAAAGGCACCTCGGACTGGGGGGTTTAAAAAAGTAACGGGTGGCTTTGGGAAAGATGTTAAGTACGAAAAAAGGGAGCGTTGCGAAGAAGGGGGTTGTGAAGATGGAGGAGAGGGAAGAAAAGGGAAACAGGAAGGAATCAGTGTCCATGAAGGTTTAGTCTCTGCAATATATTCCGAAAGGCTTCAAGTGTTTTGAATTCAAAGATGTAGGGAAACCATTTGGAGTAGGGGAGGAGGGTGAGTAAATTTTGGGACAGTAATGGACGTCCCAAAAAGTAAGGGGGGGGGAAAAGTGAAAGGGAGGAATGAAGTGTGGGGGGGGACAGAAGGGGGTAAAAACTGGGAGGTGAAAAAGGGGGGAGAAACTTGGGAGGGGAGGGGGGTGGAAGGCATAGTAGAGGAGGAGGGGAATCTCCCGACTTGTAATAGAGCCCGAGAGAGGGAAGAATAGGGCGAACTGAAAGGTAACGTGGGAGGTGGAAGAAGGGGGGAAGGGGAAAGAAGATTTGGCATGTGGGTTTTTTTTACTTCTGAGTGAGGGGCGATTGGGATTAGGGGTGACGAGGTCTTGCGATACTGGGGTTGGAGGAAGGCGCGAAAAGGTGAGAACAATGATTTTTAGCGGGGGTCAGAGCCCCAAAGGGAAAAAAAAGGATTTGATGCCGTAATGGCTATGGGGGGGGTAACAACAGAGGAGGCGCAGAGTGGGACCCCCAAAATGGGGGGATGTTTGGAAACACGAGAATAAGAAACACGGGGTAGTCTCCCTTTGGGGGCGGGGGTGATAATCATAGCTAAGGAGCCCTTTTTTTTCTTTGAGGCAACGGATTTCACGTTCATTTAATAACCTGGCAACGGGGGAGTACGAAGGGGGATTCATTAAATTTAAGGGGAAGATGGAGGTTGACTCAAAATGTATTAGAATGGGGTTTCGGCACCCCAAACGGGGGGTTCGGCCCTGCTGCAAAATTTCGCTGGGTGACCAAAAGCCAGCATTTCTAATTGTTGCGGTGTAGGTATCCCCTTTGAACTTTAACGATGTCCGGGGCATATACAAGGGGGGGTTCTCGGCTGTCAAAAGTTTAAAAGAGCAATTTCAAGGGTAAAAGTTCCCCCCCCCGGGCAGGAAAAATAAGTGTTACTTTTAGGATTGGGAGCTGGAGTTCCGTGTTCAAAAAAGTCATTGCCCATGATGGGAAAAATTTTTGGATAGGTAGGGGAGAAAGACGTACCACACAAGAAATTTAGAGAAAGTGTTTTTCAATAGTGATAGGAGTAGTATCGAATTCGAAAGGAGAGAAAGTCATGAGCTTGGGTGCATTTGGACAGTGCGATGGCGTCCGCTTTGAGAGCGTGAAATGAAATATCTTGCCAACTTTTTTACGCAGGAGCGCTTTGGCAATACTATGGTAGAAAGGTAGGCAAAGAAGAAGTTGGTTTAAAGTAAAGAAATTTAGCCATTGGTGGTCCCAAACTGAGCGTGGAGAGGGAGGCTTGACTGTCGGTCTTTCCGATAGAATGGGAGGTAAGACGGAGCTCATCGGGGATTGCGTTGGGGATTTAGGGTAGGACCGGAGTTGGTCCGCATGAAAAAGGGTGGGGGATTTGAAAATTGCCGTACCCTAGAGGGAGAAGCCGGAAGCATAGTCAAGGGAGCGGAGTTTAGACAAACGAAGGAGTCAGTCGAAGCCCCGGTACCCGAAGCGGGTGAGGAAACAGCACCAGCAAAAGGGAAGGGGCATCAGAGTGTCCGAAAAGTGGTTTTTAAAAAACAAGGCGGGTAGAATGGGGTGCGGTATCAAGAAGGGGCCCCCGGGGGGGGGTTTCATGGACTAGGGCTGCCGGTTAGGGTTTCTCCTTTGCTTTTTGTTTTTTAAAAAAAAAAAAAAAAGAAGAAAAGAAAATAAAAAAAAAAAAAAGAATAAAAAAAGGGGGACGGGGGGGATAGTTCCCCGGAGGAATGAAAGGGCCCGGGAAAATTCCCCCCGCCCCAAGGGACCGACACCCCCTAGTAGCGCAGATGCAGCATGGAACCCCTGCCTACCCTCCCTTCTCCAGTAAACCCGCAATCCGGGATAGCAACCCCCACATCTCCGAGCTACTCGGTGGACAAAAGAGAGGGCGGCCGGGTATCCGCCCAAAACATACCTCCTTTAGCCACCACCCCCCGGGAAACCCAAAGGGGGCTTCGAGTACACCCGTCGCCCCAAAAAAAAACCCAAAGTACTCCGGGTCCGGAGAAGGGGTCGGGACATCCCAGGGAATCCGATTCCACGGCAAATAGCCCCGCAAAAAACCCCAAAGGGAAAGGGATCGACCCCCCGGGGTCCTTTTTCCCACCCAGGAACAGCGCCCCTGTGGGAGAAAAACACGAAGGCTAAAAAGAGGGAAGGGAAAAGGGAGGGGTGAGGGGAGGAGGAGGAATGGGAAAAAGGGGAGGATGGGGGGGAGGGATAGGGGGGGGGAGAATGGGGGGTAATTAGGTCGGGTTTAGGAAAAAAGACCCAAGGGGTAATTCCTGACCAAGAGCCCTTCACCCCGCCAAGGAGCCCCCCCTTTAAGAGGGGGAAATTTACAGAAGCTGCGAGTTGCCACCACCCGGGCATTGAGGGTCAAAATCATGTTCTAATTTCGGGAAGTACGATCAGAAATTTTTTTTTTTTACCTCTAAAAAAAATTACATTTTTATAAGAATTTTTTTTTTTTTTTTTAAATTCTTGGACCCTGGCTGTATTTGAGTTTTTGGGGTCTGGACCCCCAAGGGTTTTTAAATTTTTGGGGTTTTTGGTTCTCTTAGTTTTATTGGGTGTTTTGGTATTAAGGTCCCCCATCCAAATCCAGCAATCGATATCCGGGTCCATCATTATTACATTAATTTCGGCTAGCATAAATTTTAGATTTCCGGGTCGCCACAAACCTGTGCTATGTTTGGTGGGGTACTTGCTACATGTATTCCAATTTTGTTTTCTCCATTTTTTTGCTATAATTCTTACTTTGCCCCAGCCAGGTTCAAGAATAAAAGAAATGCTTCCGTTGCATAAAGCAAACACACTGTACATTTCCATAAAAGATAAAGGGGACTTTGAAGCCCCTGTCAGCTGCCCTAAGCTGTTCGTGATGAGGGTATATGATTTTTTATTACGCTAATATCGAACCCAGGCTAATTTTTCCCTTTACAAATTGTTTTAATATGACAATACCCAGCAGTTTTTATGGATGTATGAAAGGATATGGATACAAGACCATTCTCCCACCCCGCTGCGGGTTTATTAGAGGGAAAAGGGGTATAGTACAGGGGGTGATATACAATGTAGTGCGATAAAAAAAAAACACCTATTTTCTCTCTACTAATTATAACATAGCAGCTATGTTTTAAGAACCAGGATAAAACCCCAAAAATCAAAGGACTTTTTTTAGTACCTTGGGTTGCCATTAGGAAGTTTGGAAAATATTTTTTTTTCTTTCATTTGTTTGTTGGGCTATTTTATTAAAACCCTTGGGAAATCCCAAGTTGGAAAGATGCTTTTTTAAAGAAACCCCAAAATAAAAAAATCAAAACCAAAAAATAAAAGATTCTTTCTCAGCCATTCCCACCCTTGTGGAATATTTTCATAGGGTTTTTATTTGTGTATTTCTTTTTTTTTGGTTTCTTTTTTATAGAAGGGAAGTTTAATTTTACAGAAATGGATTGATTTTGTTGGGTTCACAACAAAAAGTACCTTGAAATTGAGCCAAAGAAAGGGGAAAATTTTCGATCCTTGCAATCCTTGAAATCCGGGAAAACTAAAATAACCCGGGGCACATTCCAGGTCCCAATGATGCGGGGATTTGTTTTGGGTGGCCCTGTATTAAATCCTCAGGAAGACAGATTTGGTGAAAGATAAGTTTTTGGGTTTGGGGTTTAAACCCAAAAAATGGCTTAAAAAGGGGCCTTAAAAGGTAAAGAATTATTATTAAATAATAAAAAAAAAGGGCGCAAAGCCCAAGGGCTTTTCAGCGCTGCGGGTAAAAAAGGGAAAGCGGGGGGTTATTGGGCGGCGAAGGGGGTAGGGATGATCATTAGGATACAGAAAACAGGGGGGCAGGGTATAGTGGGGGGTAGGGGGTGGCAAGAGATTGAGGTAAAAGGGTTTGAAGGGGTATCAGGGGTCTGTGAAGAAAAAGGTCATTTTTGGGCAAAAAGTCAATGAGAGAGCCCGGGATAAAAAGGGGGGGCCCCTAGCGAGAAGGGGAAGGAAAAAAAGGGGAAGAAAGGGGCGAAGAAAAAACGAGGGAAGGCAAATTCTGCTTTCTCGTTGTTTAAACGAAGCAGCCCAACAAATGGGGGCTGTGATAATGGACCCTGAAAATTTCCCACAGAGAGGAGCGGGGTTCCCTCCCCATGAGTACCCAATGAGAAAGACGAGAAAGGGGGCCAAAATGGGGAAGGGAGGGGAAAGAGGAAAGTCCCCCAACCTGGGAACACTGGTGACAAGAAAAACCCAGAAACCCTATACTGGGTTTTTAAAAAGACGAAGTTTTTTACCGAGAATATTAAACCCAACGCGTTCCCCAAGGGTGTGAAGGGGGGTTTAGCTATTGCAGCAAAATATGAAAAATGGAATCCCTTACATGAAACGGGTTTAGGTCATGTACTGTGCCCGGCGAAAGGGGGTCTCCCTGTTATTGCCCTGTACGTCAACATGACCGGGCCCCAACAAAAAAAAAATATCTTTATGTTTGGTAAAGATGGGGGTAGCCAAAGTTGGATAGGGGACAAAGGGGTAAAGGTGTATCAAATTTCTGTAAAGCCTGTAAAGCACTAAGGGATCTGAGAAAACCCAAAATGATGACACAGGCATAGATCAATACATAACGCTGCAAGAAGGGCCCAAAAAAATTCAGCATTAAAAATACTACCCAAAGATGTAAATGCCCTCGTACGCGCTTTTCTGGAAACAGTTATTGACGAGTGGAGGGGGAACTGTTGTCCTAAATACCACCTAAACGTTTTTTTTACAGGCTTCCATCACTTTGCAAACTGCATGGAAAAGAGCAATGGGACGATAGGGGGAGGTTTTCATGTCCCTTTGTCCCGGTTTGCGGAAAGGGAAAACCCAACGGCAGTTTCCCAAAAGCTGGGGAAGAAAACCCCTTTGTGCCCAAAATAAGATTGAGAAGGCTTTAATGGGACTGCAAGGGGCTACTGATGTAAATGTTGTGGGCAAAACGAAACATGAATGTCGCCCGGGCCCCAAAGCTGCCTATGATCGGCAAGCTGGGGATTTATTTGCCCCTTTTCCCTAAAGGGGTTTTAAAGGGCACTTTAAAATATGTTTTTTCACTGAGAGAAGAAAAGCCCAAGGGTGCAAACCCTCTTGGCCCCCTTAATTTGGGGAAAGAAACGGGGGGCATAGATGGACCCCCGAGAAATGCTGAAAAGATGATTGCCATTTTCATTGGGGCAAAATCTAGTGGGTTTCCCTATATAAAACACCGGAAACCCCGCAGAAAAGGAGCCGGGTTTCAGGAGAATTTTTTTTTAAAACCAATCGGGTTTTTCGTATTTTTTTTAAGACTGCTTTTCAGAGAACAGAGGGATGGTGGGGGACAATCTCGCCACAAGTGGTTTAGGCCCAGGGAAAAAAAATGAAAACCGGCGAGCGATCGCAGGGTTCTGCTTAAAATCAAGAATTCCTTTTGGGGTTGTTCTATTGTACCAGTACCTGCCCCCACCCCAGCCCCTTTTTCAAACGACTGCCAAGCCAAGCAGGAACCCCCAAGGAACGCTTTTTCTGAGAATGCCTGCCTGAAGTTTGGGGTTTTAAAAATGAGAAACTGCGGGTTAAAACGGAGAAAAGAAGAGGTGTAAAAGCTATAAAATTGGGACGAAAAAGGGAAACCCCCCCCCTCACAAAAAACCCGGGGGAAAAACTGGGAAAAGGCAACATCTAAAGCTCACCCCTTTTTACCCCTGAGGACCGCGAATTTTCCATAAAAAAATGGGGCCATGTTTGGCAATGATAAAGAACCCCTGAAATCTGCGGGTTTTAGGGAAACCTACGGATAAAAGGGGTTTAGAAAAGGGGCCCCACATTGGGGGGAAAAAGGGAAAAACCCATTCATGTATTTTGAAGGAAGGGTTTGCTTTGTGAAAAAAAGGGTTTGCGCAATGGAGAAGAAAAGGAGAAAAAAAACAGGGTCATCGGGTGTCCATTGATGGTTGGGTTTCTCTGCAATATATCAAGATTGTTAAAAAAGTTTTTTGGGAATTCAGAGACGTCAAAGGAAGGGGCAATATTGGAGAGGGAAGTGGGATTTTGGGGGTAGAGATGGGAGCTGAAAATGGCCCTGTCCCCCGGGTTTAGGGGGGGGGGCCCAAAAGGGGGGGAGGGAACGGGGAGAAGTTGGGAGGGGACAGAAGGGGCAGAAACCTAAAGGGGTGGCAGAAAGGAAAAAATTTTGGGGGGGGGACGGGGGAGGAAGGCCCCGTACGAGGAGGAAGATAACCCTCCACACTTGTAACGGACCCAATGAAAGGGGAAGACCAAAGGTACAAAAAACCCAGGAAGGGAAAATTTGGGGTGGATGAAGGGAAGGAAGGGAAAAGGAGTTTGTTGGCCCTTAGAATAGGGGGACGATTGGGAGGGGGGGTTTCGTGCAAAATTGTCGGGTACTGGGGGGTTTTTGGGGGGAGAACACGAAGAAGTGAAGACTGACTGAGGGGTTGATTTTAGGGAAAGTTCCCGAGCCCAGGACAGCAAAAAAAATTAGATACAAGATGGGTAGGGAATGGCAATACAGAGGAGGGGGTCAGAAGATGGGACCCCCGAAGTGGGGGGGTTTTGAAACACGAGAAAAAAAACACGGGGTAGTTCCCTTTGGGGGCGGAAAATTTTGGAAAAATGCCATAACATAAGGGAGACCTTCTGCCTCTTTTTAAAAGCAACGAATTTCCCGCTCATTTAAGTTTGAACCCGGGAACGGCGGAATAAAAAAGGGCGGGGCCTAAGACAAATTTAAAGGGAAGAGGGAGGTCCCACTAAAGATGTTTAGAAAGGGTTTATCGGCACCAAGATGGGATTCGGGGATTTAACTGCAAATTTTGCTGGGTGGCCCAAAAAGTCAGAATTCCTAACTTTTTTGCGGGGGTAGGGGTAAATTCCCAAAATTGTAACCCATGTCCCCTACGTAAACAGAGGATGGGAGTTCCAAAGGCTGTTTTAAAATTAAACGAAACCCCATTTTCAAGGGTATCGTCTTAACCCCCGGGGAGGGAAAAACATAAGTGGGCTACCTTTAGAATTGGGAGATTTGGAGTTCCAGCTGTTTTGAGAATTAATTTCCACATGTCTGGGGAAAATTTGTTGGACTATGGTTTTGGGGGGCCCGAAAAAACAGTGATAATAATAGTATTTGAATGTAAAAAAAAGGAAAAATCATGATTTGGGTTTGAATTTGGACTGTGATGATGCGGGATACCATCTTAAGACATGAAAGAAAAAATCTTAACCCCCCGTGGGTAGGGGCACTTTGCCCAATTTTCTTGGGCAAAAGTTTCGCAAATAGAAGAAATTTGGTCGTAAAAAATAAAGAATTTATCCATTGTGTGGTCCGGGAAATGAGTGTGGAGAAGGAGTGCATGACGTGTCAGGGCTTTTTCCCGTAAAAATGGGAAAAGGTAAAGAAAAATAACATCGTTGGAGATTTTTCGTTTGGGGTTTAGAAGTGGGGGGGTAGAGTCCCGGGCCGAAATGGACGGGCTGGTGTTTGAAAAAACGTCGCCCATAGAGGGAAAGGCCCGAAGCATAGTCAAAAAGGGGAAAGCGGAGGTCAGACAAATCGAAGGGTCAGTGGAAGCCCCCGGGACCCGAAAGGGGGGAGGAAAAAAGCCCCCAGAAAAAGGACAGGGGCCTTAGGAAATGTCCAAAGAAGGGGCCCAAAAAACGAGGCAAGGTCAGAACAAGGGGGCGGTAAAAAGTAAGGGGCCCCGGGGGACGGGGGGCATGGATTTGGAATCCAGGGGTTTGGTTACTTTTTTTTTTTTTGTTTTTAAGAAAAAAAAGAAAAAAAAAAAAAAAATTTTTAAAAAAAAAAGAATAAAAAAAGGGGGGACCCGAGAGGGATAGTTCCCCGGGGGAAAGAAAGGGCCCCGAAATTCCCTCCTGCCCCGAGGACCTCAGCTCCGAAGTAGCGCAGGGTGCAGATGGGAAACCCCGCCATACCCACCCTTTTATGCCCGAAACCAAATCCAGGATAACAACTTCACATTTGCCGGGGTAAACCCCGGTGGACAAAAGAGGGGCGGCCGGAAAAAATTCCCCCAAAAAAGCAAAAACCTCTTTTTGGCCACCACCCCCCCGAATCCCAAAGGTTGGGGTTCCCGAGATACAAACCCCTGCCCCCAAAAAAAACCCAAAAGGGCCCCCCCCTGGGTTTCCGGGGGAGGGATTGGGACACCCAGGCGATCCAGATCCCCCCGGGAAAATACGCCCACCCCCCAAGAACCTCAATGGAAAAGGGAAAGGACCCCCGGGACCCTTTCCCCCTTTCCACCCCAACGAATTTTGTGTCCCTGTGGGAAAAATCCCCAAAGGGAAAAAAAGGGAAAGGGGAAAAAAGGAGGGGTGGGGAGGGGAGGAGGAGGAGGAGGAGGAAAGGAAAAAGGAGAGGATGAGGAGGAGGGGATAGGGAAGGGGGGATTGGGGGTAATTAGATTCGGTCTGAGGAAGGAGACCGACAGGTCTAATTCCTCAGACCAAGAGCCTCTTCCCCCACGCCAAGGAGCCCCCGTTGAGGAGGCTAAAGCAGTACAACTGGGGCTCTCCTGTCTTTCTGTTTTTAAAAACCCTTTGAGGGTTTTCGTCGTACTAGTACGTCTTACGCATAGGGGTTTTTGACGTATAGTACTCATAAATTCTAGCGGCCTCAAATCTAGTGGGAGAAAGCTGGTAGGCCTTCATATGAAAGAATGGGTCTATGTGGTCAGTGTGCACAGTCTAAAAAAATTTCCCTGCAGCACACAGTGCATAATGAGAAAAAAAAAACTTTGACCATTTTTTTTTAATAAATCAGCGACTTTGCAGTGTATTTTCCCGTAGGGTAATTTATTGTTGTATTCTAGTTTTCTTGGTCTCATTTTATAGAATGGAAGACATATTACTGAAATTGAGATGATTTTGACTGGTTTTACAATGAAAGGTGCCTTGAAAATTGAGCTCAAAGTAGCAGAAATGTCGATTTTTACCAAACTTCAAAAGTAAAAAATCGTGCCAAGCGTGCAATACACGTCAACTGGTGAGTTAATATTTTTTCACAAGTGCACCAATAATATTTATACCATTTTTTCTTTTAATGCAGTAGTCTGCAATAACAGTAAATTTTTATATTTTTTGTGAAAATAAAAAATTCAAAGTGGAAAGCAAAAGAATATAAGAGGGGCTTGAGACGTGAATAATGACTAAGGAAAATGTCATTTTAGTGCCAGGAATGTCTTTCTTGTTTATCTGGACCCTATTCCGAAATTGGCATTTTTTGAAATTTGTGTGAAATTGGCAAAATTGCTAAATTCTGACCACTGTACTGGATAGTTGAATTTCATAAATGAGTGGTTTCTTGCACCCATTCGATAGAAAAAATGGGTTCTAGCGAAATATTCATGTTTTTTTGTCGATAGTACAGTGAAATTGGCCGAAAATGGGGCTCAAAGTGGGCAAAAATCGCCGATGCGTAACATCCCCGACACCGCAAACTTTGTGAGAGCATAATTCCGTAAAGTTTTTCTTCAAATTTCAAACTTTTGGTGTCTTTATGATCAGGAAAAAAATTCTCTATCTTTTCAAAAGAAAAAATAATTTTTTTTTTTTTAAATTTGGCCGACCCTGAGAATGAGTTTGGGAGAGGGCCTGTCGACCTCAAAGGGTTAACTATGTCCCGCTTCAATTATTGGAATGACCTAAACCATGAACAAACATTTCTGGTCATAATTTATTAGCAGAGAAATAGGGGAAAATGTTGATTTTTGTGTGATTCAAAATAGAAGGCAAGTGTAATAAAAGGAAACCCCTGTCTAGACCCTATATCTGAAACTTGTTCTCAATGTCCAAAAATTTCTTTCCCCCCCCCCCCTCAAAAATGAATTTTTTCCCTTTTGAAAAAATAAAGAATCTTTTTCCTAAGGCAATTGACACCAAAAGAAAAAAAATTTGATGGAAAAATAATGGAGTTACACTGGTACAAAAGTTGTGAAGAAAAACATCCAGTTTAGAGGGGGGGAAGGGGTATCCCCCAGGCCCCCTCAGGCCTCTGAGGACTTAGCCCTCTCACAAGGGCTAGTGAATTCTGTCCCACAACAGCTTCATTGGAACCAGATGTATCAGGCATCATCATCATGCTAGAATTCTGAGCAACTACACAATGAGGGTTAAACAGGAGTAAGTAAATCTTTCCCCGTAGCAGGAAAATTAAGGGAAAACCTGTCCCCTACTTAGTCTTCAAGTCAAAGGCATTTAATATTAAACCTGACTAAACAACAAGGAATTTGCCCTGTTTTAAAACCTTGTTGCAATATGTACAAGGAAGGTAAAAAAGCTAGCTAGGATTTCTTTGTGCACGAGACGAACGATGGCACCAGGGGGGCACTGGGGCAGACTGTTAAAAGGAACGAATGAGGATTGTGTGTCACAGAGGGCATTGCCATCCATCGCTAAAAACAAAGGACAGTACGACGAGTGCGTGCTTGACAGTTCTTTCTGATAATCCAGGAAACAAAGGGAAATTTAAACTAGTTCCCTTATACAGGGGACCCCCGCATTCGTGAACCAACTTCGATGCATTTTAACCAAAAATTTCGCCTCGACTTCGATGGAAAAACCCACATTAAAATCATTCGTACGAGAGTGTCCATGTGTCCCTAACTGCCACGGTGTGCCAGCGTTTACAAGCCGCCAGTGTGCGGCACAAGGATACCTTGGGTACATTCCATTTATCCCTGTTTTTGGTGCTTGTTTTCCTCAAAATAAGTAACCATGGGCCCCAAAAACTTCTATGCCAACCCTTCGAGAAAAAATGCTAATGACTATTAAATGAGAAAAGATTTTTTGCAAAGTACAAAAGAGAGTGCGTGGTCGGTGATGATGTTTGGTAAAAAAAATTCCTGAAAACTATGGTATTGAGTGTTTTTTAAGGCCAGCAAATTTTGGTTTGAAAGTTTAAAAACGTAGTGGCATCACGTTGGTGGGGCAGGGTGAGGCTGCCAGCTCAAGTCCTAAAAAGAAGGGGTTTTCCCCTTTCTAAACCTAAACACCACCCACCCCCCCCTCCCATCCCATCAATCACCAGATCTTATTAAAGATAAGGTCAATTATTCTTTTGCTTTTAACTATTGTTATTTTTGTTATTGTAATTATTCCATTGCTTAAATTTAATTTTTTCATGGGGTAAATTTTTTTTTTTCATACTTTTGGGTGTCTTGCACAGATTAATTTGTTTTATTATTTCTTATGGGGAAATTTTAAATTTGACTTTTGATATTTTTTCCCCACATTCGATGACTTCAGGGAAGAATTAAAACGAATGGGGGGGGTCCACTGTAGAGTCAGGAAATTTGCGGTGAACAAACATGTAGGTTTGTAGCGCCCTCCGTGTGACTTTCTTGATTGAACATTGGGAGTGGAAGAATACAGTGTTATTTAGCTTTCTCCCACATAATAATTCCCCAAAACTATAACAAGTGAGGTACTGAATGGACAGCGTTAAACCCGGGATTGCGAGTGATTGCAACAAACATTTCCCCAATTTAGAACACAGTGCAACATTTACCGCTGACACCCTTTAAATTTAAAAAGCAAACAACATTCTTGGCCTACATGGATGTCAAGCCACAAACTCCATTAATAGCAACTTAAATCCTACTCTCACTTGTACCCCTAAAAATCACTGCAGCCATAGGTAGGACAAGGTAATTAAGCTGACCTTTCTAGGCCGTAAAGTATATACCACCGCAAAACACCCGGGGAGTATCCATCACATACATGTATTTCCCGTGTGTAATGCGAAATATACGCTCCCCTTTGGGGCAAAAATAAAAGATTTTTACTTGCCACAGCAGCCAAGTGGACACTGCTACAACAAATACAAGGTGATACCAGGGAAAGGCTGCTGGAAATCGTTTTGTTAAAAAATAATACTGCTCTTTATCATTATATGCAGTGCCTCCACAATAGTATGGTTTCAGTGCAATAAAGCCCGGGGATTTTGCCCACTCTGGTCCTATTTTAGGCCAATTCACTTTTCCAGTCGACCAAATTTCTAGTATTTCGCTAGAAAGCCTTTCCCTTTCTTTTGGCGTTAAAAACCCCCCATTTTGAGTGACAACCACTGCATCACTACAACTAATGGTGGGAGGGGAAAAAAAAAATAGACAAGTGGTTCCTAATTCTTTCCCCCCACCAGCTAATTTTGATAATGGGAAAAAAACCACCAGAAAGGAAAAAGTTCCTGGGTCTTAAGCAAATACGTACTCAGGGGGGGTAGCCCCCTTTCCCCAAACTTTCCTTCCCACGTGGGTTTAAATACCTAAAAAATTTAATGGGGAGGTCATCGGGACTGTTGTTATAGGGCAATATACTGAATAAACAGACTGGGGGTAGTGAGATGAAGGGAGTCACAGAGAAAAGGGCTTAAAATTTAGCAGTAAATATTTTTTTGGTCATCCTGGATTTGCAGGAGATTTTTTATGATCCAAATGTTCTCACTTACAAGTTACATGTATAATTCTTCCCAAATTATTCATTCCATACAGTAAATATATTTTTTTCATTTTCTAAAATATTCATATTTCCCATAAACATTCCCTAGTGGAAGGTGCCCAATGATTTCAGCTCTCCAAGAAGTTAAATCAATAACCTTTCTTCCTGCTGTAAAACCCCACCATTACCTTCAGATCTTTTTGTACATGTTTTCCCCCACGTTACTCTTTCAATATTGTGGGAAAACAAACCAATCATTCGAACCTCTTGTACTAAAATCCGTAACTTTTTTTTTGCACAGTTTCTACCATAAACCCATTTTTATCTTTTTTTTCATCATCACAAAACATATAAAGTGGAAATTTATTTTTTGTGCATTTGCTCCTGAAAAAAGCCTACTAATGATTTCGTGTTTATGAACTGAAAAAGACATGGCAAAAAAAGGGTTTCATTCTTTAAATCCAAAGAAGTATAAATGTTTTTAAAGTCATAATAAACATTTTTCCTCCTAAAATTTGGATGATCGTACTGGAAAAACTGAACTCTAGTGAGGCTTTTAACAGTTAAATGAAATAAAAATAAGTTTAAAAAAAGGTTACATTAATACTGACATTGTATTTTTTTATTTACCTAGGGTGACCCCCCTGGCCTGGCTGACAGCTCTCGCTTCGCACAGGGGCCCGGGTTCGATTCCCCCGTGGGGGGGAAACATTTTGATTCTTTTTCCCTTTCACCTTTGTCCGTTCACCTGCAGCAAGAGGGACCTGGGTGTTAGTCGACTGCATGGGTTGCAAAATTTGGGGGACAATATTTAGGGACCCCCAATGGAAATAGTGGACCCTCGAACATCGGCCATCCCAGATATCAGCCAAATCGGATTTCAACCGATTTTTTTGGCCAAAATTCTGTCCTGGATTTCAGCGGGCAACTCAGAAATTGGCCGTATTGGATGCATTCAGTCTGGCTGTGTCTCTGGATAGGTGAACAAGACTCCAAGCATTCATCCAAACATTTCATTATAATCCATTGTTTTTTGTGGTTTTTTTATTGAATGCAACTGCGAAATAAGCCCCCATGGGCCCAAAGAAAGTTCCTAGTGCCAGCCCTTTGGTAAAGAAAGTGAGAAACATGATAGAATTCAAAAAGAAATTGTAGCAAAGTATGAGAGTACCGCACATGTCCTGGAGCTTGCCAGGATGTATGGGAAACCCAAATCAACAATAACTTCCATCCTGGAAAAAGAAAGTAAAATTTTTTTTTTTTCAACAAGTCAGCCATCTCCACTGAGGAAAGGGTGACCAAAAAGAAAGAAAATCCCCAAAAAAGAAAATACTTTCATCATCATTCAACACTTTCACCTCACTCACACAATCACTGTTTTTGCAGAGTAGAAATCAAGTTAGTTAATGTTGCAAAAGGGGTAAATATGCTAACAAAACAAAGATCACCAATAATCAAAGATGTGGAGAAGTTATTGTTGGTGTGGATCAACGATAAACAATAGCGCGAGATGGTGCTGTGGAGTCGACCATTTGTGAAAAGGCAAGGCAGCTGCATGTGGATCTCAAAGAAAATGCCTGGAGCGAGTGCTCCTGTTAGTGAATTTAAGGCCAGCAAAGGCTGGTTTGAGAGATTTAAGAAGCGTATGGCATACACAACGTTGTAAGGCAAAGCGAGGCTGCAAGTTCAGACAAATATGCAGCTGAAGAATTCATGCACGAATTCAAGGCGTACGTAGAGGCTGAATGATTCCCTCCCCCAACAAGTGTTCAGTGACAAAACAGGTCTCTTTTGGAAGAAAATGCCAAAGACGACCTGCATCCACGCAGGGGGAAAAGGCATGGGTCACAAGGCAAATTTTCATTGACTGAGTCCATGAAGTTTTTGGGCAAGTGTGAAAAAATACCTCCAGAAAATAAACTGCCACTCATGTGCCTCCTGGTACTGACCAATGCTCCTGCTCATCCTCCAAACTTGGTAGACCAATTGTCTGTGGAGTTAAGTTTTATAACAGTGAAGTTCTTGCTTCCTAACACCACTCCTCTCATCCAGCCCATGGACCAGCAGGTCATTTATAACTTCAAAAAACTCTACATGAAAGCAATGTTTCAAAGGTGCTTTGAAGTGACCTTGGACACTGACTTGACCGTAAGAGAGTTCTGGAGGAATCAATTCAATATCCTCCATTGCATAAGCCTTATAGGTAATGCTTGGCAGGGAGTGACTTCTAGGACTTTGAACTCTGCTTGGAGAAAATTGTGGCCAGAATATGTCCAAGAGAAGGATTTCGAAGGGTATGAGGCTGACCTTGACCCTGTCGACCCTCTGCCTGTTGAAGAATGTATTGTGGCTTTGGGGAAGTCCATGGGGTTGGATGTGAGTGGCCAGGATGTGAAAGAGTTGGTCGAGGACCACAGGGAAGAGCTAACCACCGAAGAGCTTTTAAGACCATCTGCAACAGCAACAGACCACAGCTGTGGAAATTGCTTCAGAGGAGGAGGAAAAGAGAGGGGAGAATGTGCCTTCTTCAGTGATTAAAGACATGTGTGGAGTGAACTGTAAAGTTTTGTGGAGAAATATCACCCTGACCAAGTTCAAACAAACCATATCTGCAACATGTTCAGTGAAAAAAACCTTGTCCCACTTCAGGCAAATCTTAAAGAGATGCCAGAAACAGACCTTGCTGAACATTTTTTTTTTTTGTGAAAGAGGGTACAATGACTCTCAAGCTGGTCCTAGTGGCAGTAAAAGACAAAGAAGGGAAGTAACCCCAGAGAGGCCTTTGATACTCAAGTCCTTATGGAGGGGAATTACCCTTCCAAACAAACTCTCCTCCCTCTCCTCTCCTTCTTCCATATGCCAACAAGTCTTCAATAAAGGTATGTAATGTTCATTTATTAAAATTAATGTTTTATATATCTTTCTCATTGTTTTGTATTTGTAAAACTATAATTAATCTTTAAAAAAAAGTAGTTTTTGTTAATATTTTTGGGTGTCTGGAATGGGTTATTTGAATTTATGTTCATTCTTGAGGAAATATTATTTCGGTTTTCGGCTCTTTCAGATTTTCAGCCAACCTTCTGGAATGGATTACGGCTGATAACCGAGGGTCCACTGTAAGACAGACAGTACTCGATGATGCACTGCCTTTCTTGGGTTATCCTGGGTGGATAACCCTGTGGGGTTAAAAAATCTGAACGAAATCATATCTTAAGTCTAGTTCTTGATGCTTAACATGTTGGAGTGAGTGAAGAGGCTGGCTGTGAACCTGTTCCTCATTCTTTACACTGTCACACTGAGGATCACTCAGTGCACAAACCCTTATTTTTGCCTTATTGTCTCAAACTGACTGAATCATCGATTCTCTAACATCAAACACTTGTGTTGTTCTCCATGATACATGCACCAACCTTCAGCATCTCAGTTGCCTCCAATTTTTTTTTGAAACAAGCGAAGTTTCACACTAAACACTAAATGTTCTTCCTTGCTTCACTAGTGTTATCTGCACTTTGTTTGGAAGCCATGATAAATACAGTGGAACCTCGGTACTCGGAAAAAGCTCCCTAATAAACAAAACCAGTAACCCACCAAACAACCCCC